>CM037853.1:58873517-59473517 GCA_021234595.1 Delia radicum
TTTTTTCTTTTACCGATTTTAGCAGAATTTATTTGTTACTTCAATTAACTAAAATTAAGCTCAAAAAAACTTAATATTTTTAGATTGAACGGATTTATTTTTGCTATTCTTATCTTACTAATAATAAGCAAAAACAAATTGCAAATTTTAACTGTTTTTTTGTGAAACGTCATTGTTAGCTAATTTTTTAGTAGTTTAAACAAAAAAAAAAAATATCGGTGTGCTTTGAGGTATAACAATTTTGATTTTTATTTGATTTCACTAAAAAACTTTTAAATATTAACCGTAAACGGATCAGATTACATAAAATAATAGTAATAAAAACCATATGTCAATCTGGTAACATTGTGAAATAGAGACGCTTACAAGTCGAATCTTAGCAAAATGAGTTAATCGGATATGGTTTGGTATTTTGAGTACCCTATTGCTTGTGCAGACCAATTAAAAACAATTACGGTATATGAAACTTGTTTTGATCATTCGTCAATAAAATAAAAAGTTTGCTTTTAAAAAATAAACAAGTTAAAAGTGTGTTGAGATTATTCCGATAACACTTCTTCTTGTTTAATAATTTTACACAAAAAACTGAAAAAAATACGGTTTTTAGTTAAACATTTTAATTTTTCTTAAAAAGATGGCAACATTAGTGAAAAAAATTGACATTTTCATTGGTCTTTTAATCTTAAACATCTAAAATTTTCAAAAACACCTGATAAAAATGACAAGGATCTTCCCGTATGATATTAATGTATATTTGTATGGCTTGAGAAATAAACAACCAAGTCCAGCTGCAAAATAGCTTAATTTGGACACTTTAATAACAGACTTAAATAAAAATCGCAAAGTCTTGAAAATAATTATTAAAATAAGTGACTAAAAATAGCTAGGAGAAAAAAAACTAGCTGAAACGAAAAATAAACAGTGAAAAATATATAGCTTCCGTCTCAATGCAATTTGCTATTTATTTTTATAGCTAGATGGAAAAAAATCGCTGGATCTAACCAGAAAATAGCTAAAAGGGCAACCTTGGTCATGTTAGTTTTATATTACTTATATGTGTGTGTGTAACGTAGTTAGAGAATGTTCCTTTTTCTTAAGAAGTATGTACATGAAAGAATATGTACATGCAGTCGTACACTCAAAAAAAAAAAAAAAAACTTTGTAAAGTCAGCTAAATTTTAATCAGAAGGTGATTGCAAAAAAAATTGCTAATGTCAGAAAAATCTTTTGCTGAAAATCAGCGAGCTGATATAACAAAATATGAAAATGTTCATACTCCCATATAGACGACATAAATTATTGTAATATCTAAAAAAAATATAAATAATTATATATAACATAAACAAATTATCTTTCAACTACTTACATCATGGTTGTCCTAAATGATTCTATCTTTTAAAGGAACGGAAATGTCGCAGATAATTATAGAAACGAAACAAAAAAATAACAAAATATAACACCACAACCCTTTTTTGCAAATAAAAAAAGAACATAAAAAATCTTTGTCTTTTGTTTTAGTTCGTCTACCTGTTGTATTTTTGTTTGTAATTTGACCACAATAGATTATTAATCTATAAACATTTAGTTTACAAATGCACTTTTATAATCTTTATTTAATTAAATATTTTATTTGGTTTTATTTAATTATTAGGCAACTACTACTTCCACAAACCGTGACAACCAAATTTTAGATACAAAAATCTTCCATGGTTAATTTTTCTACATGTCTTACTAGAGTTGTACTTTTAGTATCAATTTCCTCGTCCACTACTTCTATATTGACCTACTAGTACATCTAATTCACTTCTAATTCATTGTGGCGTATATTTTTCAAGCCACACTATAAATGTGCTAGTCACACAATTTTTTAGCAAAATAAATTAGTAAAACATTAGTAAAATATAGTAAAACATTAGTTCAAAACAGTTAAGTGCTGAATAAGTATAACAAAAATTTTAGCTCAAAAACATAATTTTAGGCAACAAAATTTCTGGAAAATAGTATAACCATGATTTACAAGACGTTTTACTAACTTTTCAACTAACTTATTTTTTTTAGTGTAATTATACCCATACTTATGCCACCGTATACTCGTTGTATAGGTACACACCAATACATAATATTGTTGTATTAAATTTATCTTTTTAATTAGTAACATTTCTTCAGTAAACACTTGTTAGGGACAAAAAACTAACTACTACACTTGTACGTGTTGTTTATACATACAGACACAAGTGCAGGTAAAAACAAAAACAAGAAATGAGAACGTGCATAGTTAATTTGTACACTGACATTATTTGCGTAGCATGTTAGTTGAATAGATGGCATAGTAATAAAAGATGCACCATTTCCAAAAATATATGAAATTTTCAAATTGAATAAAAAAAAAATATTTAAATTTTTTCTTAAAATATCGATGAGGCTTTCGAAGCCAGCTGATCCGTTAAAAAAAAAAAGTTTATCATATCAATGTCAGACCTACAGTATTTGCTGTCTAATATATTACAAAGGGAAAATGGAACAATAGATTTTTCCCTATTTTCAAAAAGTGACCGTTGTAAGCTTGGTTAAATATTGACAAATTCGGCGCTCATTTTTAGTATAAATATTAGTTATAATATTTAACAAATTTTTGAAAACGCTAGATATTTGACTACAAATATTTTTTTTTGATAAAGAATTTGAAAGTATTTCTAAAAAACTCAGAATTATTTCTGAATTTTTAGCATAACAGAAAAAACAATTTATTTAAAAACATCCAAAATAGTTTTTTTATTTATAAATCGGATTAGTGTTGGAGGAAAATATTCATTAAGTGTTGTAAATCCTAAATACTTTAACATTGTATGTTAAAAATTTATTTTCCCCAGGAAGCGTTTAAGCCCACAAGTGTGAGCGTAGGTCTGATAATTATAACCATATAGAAATATTTCACAAATGAATGATTGTGAATGTATTGCCTTCGCTCAGGTCTGGTTATAATTAAAGAAAGAAAAAAATAAATTGAAAGGAATTATAATTCGTGTATGTCCTTCTTTACAGGATTTTTAATAAAAATAGATTATTTTGTCAAAAGTTGAACAAAATTTTAATATTTTCATCAAAGTTTGCATTATTATTGATTAGATTACATTAGACTATAATTAGCTATACTTTTATTTTAAATATATTTAGCACTTAGTGGTCTGAGGACAAAAAAGACCCATGAAACGTAATTTTAAATATGACTAAGTACAAGATTGCAAAATTTTAAATTGACAAACAAAAAATTTCCATATAATAGAAATATCTAGTTTATGTAATTTGATGCACATAGAGTTAATGTTTCCACTTTGGTCAAAAAGGACCTACTGAGAAATTAACAGAATAATTTCTTTCAGATTTTAATTAAATTTGGAAATGTGATAAAGTGTACTTAACTAATGACTAGGGCAACCAAAAATAAGCTGGAGCTTGTTTTTTAGGATAGAACTATTTAAATTGACCATAAGTTCTGATCTAGAAATTATGAAAATTTGAAGCTATATTTGTTAGAGCTTTTTTAGATTATTTTTTAAATTGGCTTATTTTGTAAATATTAATTTATTTCTGAATTTTTATTTATTTAATTTTTTCTTTCAAAATGGGGCTTTTTTCTATTTGCTGGCAATCGGTATTTAAAAAAAAATTTTTTTAATGGAAAGTGGAACATTTAATGTTATGGGTGATTCTGTGGTATACCTTTGGGGGTATGTTAGGGAGAAGCTCGGGTCGTGGAGGGAGTCAGAATTCTCTCTATATTGGGAAAACTCTCTTGGCCAACGACAGGCTAAGAGATTAATTTCTTTTTCCAGTGCAGGATCGAGGAGACTCTTGTCCCTCGGGAGGGGTGACTTGAGAACCCTGGTGTCTTACCTGACTGGACACTGCAATCTCTGATACCACCTGCGCAAAAGGGGTCTTTCGGACACGGATGAGTGTAGGTTTTGCGAACTGGTAGCTGAGGACAATCAGAGCATGTTCTTTGCGAATGTCCGAGGCTATGCGAAAGGCGTGCCAAGTTTCTTGGCAATCGCTTTGTCTCCCCTTCAGACATTATGAAGATTTTGCCTAATAGGATTATTGGCTTTATAGGTAGCTTGAATCTTTAGGGTAACTTTAGGCAGCACAAAAGACCTAAGTTGGTTCGCGGTGCATGGTGCCATATAATCTAATCTATGGGTGATAGAGAGGACAACAAGTTGGTTTATCAAAATATTGTTTTAAACCAATTTGAACTTTGAAGCTTGAGAAAGACGATTTCTATATGGCAACTTTGTTTGGCTGACGAAATTTCAATTAACAATTTATATTAAAATTTTACTTGTAGTAACGATTTTAAGAAACAATTATAAAACTTAAATTTCGTTTTTTACATTTGATGGTTTATTTTAAAATTGTAACGGCCTATTTTGCCTATTTTTTTCAAGCTTAAAAAATAATTTTAGAAAATGTTTTTTTGTTGTCCTACTAACGATCAAGCGCAATTCTTTATCGTACCAATATAACTCTTAAAAGTTTAAACAGTTGGATCCAAAGGAAAACTAGTAAACACTTACCTCTTTACATATTTTGATAAATCATTAGACAGATCTTTAAAATAACTTAAATTTTATAATCACTTTTGTAGAGTTTTTTTTGGAGTAAATGAAAAAAAAGAAAATCAAAAAAATGGACCCATTTTTAAATATTGTACATAACATAATATTCACTTAAAACTAGTAGTTTTGTTCTCTTTATAAAAGGCAAGAGAACATCTGATGAATTTGATGTTGATCATACCACTGACCAAACTTTTACATTACTTGTGCAAAGAGATAACATAACTATAAAAAGTGGAAGCATTCTACTTAGTTGAAAAATAAAATGTTCACATGTATTAGTTAATTCTTTTTCTTAAGATTAAGACAATATACTGTGTAGGTTGTGATTGAAAAAACTCCAATCAGCCACACTCGTCGCTTGTGTCGATCTCGGCTCAACTTGCTAAGAGGTGATGTTAGAAGTCATAACCTGATGAGGGCGCTGGGTTTGATCGTCAGCCACGAAATAAAGTAAAAAGTTTTTCATATATAGTGATTTAACAACTTAAAATACTGTGATCAATTGACTTATAAAACAACCATCGTCAAGTCCTTGGATAGGACGATACTACGGCGGTCTGGTGTATCCCTTGTGTCCGTTAAATTTTCAATAAAAATTTTTTTTTCTTCTTTGCATGAACTATGAAAATTTTTATTGAGTATTTGAGATATGCAATATTTAAACCATTAAAGACTGACCCCCGATTACATTCTACAATGTCGATAAAAGTTCACTCATTGACTGAAGAGATATAAAATGAGCCACTAGATTTCCTCCAGCTCTTCTGATTTCAGCTGTACTTGGTATGGAAGATGTACAGCATATAAATATAACCTTCTCCAAATATAGGACAGCTTATCCCAGCGAATCTTGAAATATCACATTTCCGAATTTTAAAAATTATTTTAAATTTTAAATAAGTAGTTTTATATATTATAACATGTATTTTTAACGGTTTTAAGCTACATGTGTCTTTAAGATCTCATTTTAAAGCTACTTAAACCTCGGTTTTTACTTAGGCACATAAATTATTAACTTCTTCACTGCAAAATGCATTGTTTTCTGAAACCGCAGTTTAAAAAGCTGTATTTCAGAAGACCGTATTTTTTGAGTTTTAAAAGAATAAATGTTAACTACAAGTTATTCCGCTATGGCGTCTCCAAATCCCTATGTAGAATAGCACCCTAGCAGGAATACCACATAGGGATTTGGCAACATTTTACTTTCAAACAATGATATTTTTTCTTATTTTATTTAAAAAAAAAAATTAGTGTATCAATGAGTCTTGTAGCTTTAAACTTTTAAAATATATGGACGATGAAGTGGAATACACTCACAAGAACTTTTCCATTAAAAGTCAACAGTTATTTAAATTTGTTTCTAATGAATATATAGTTAAATTACCAAAGAAATATATTTTTTACATTTATATTAAAACACAATATTTAAACAACTGTTAGAGCTAGCAACCCAAAAATTTTTGACTAATTTTTTCGACTATGTAAATTTGCAGACTTTGAACCGTTAATTACCCACCTGAAAGGGTGCAAAATGTTGCCAGAATATTTTCTTAAAAAAATGTATGCATTCTCTACACGCATGTGCAAACCAATTTGATGCTCCTCAAACGTGTTTTTTGGCTATATTTTTTTAAAGATGACCCTTTTTTGGCTATTTAAATGCCCCATTAACCCAGGAATGGGCTAATGATTTTTTTTTAATAAAAGTGTTTTTGGATCAATAAAAAAAATAATCAAAATTTTTGGCCAACCAAATTTCGAAAAATCTATAAATTTGTGGTTACCTATATACATACCAGTATGAGCAAAAATAGTGAGTCTAAAAATAAATTTTAAAAAAAACATATTTAAAAAAACATATTTTTATTGAAGCTTTCGAAATTCGAACGTTAGACTCCAAGTTGTCAGTCAACCCGCTCTACCATCTGAGCTATCACGACATGTTATACTTGATAAATAAAAACATAAATGACATAAAATGTCATAACTTTGCAGCTTACATCAAAAATATTTACTTATAAAGTGTGTTTTTTTTTATAGAGGTATAGAACTTTGACATGGAATAAAAGAAAGATGATTTTTTTAAATTGACATGAAATTTACTTTATTCGAAAGATAATCTTTGGCATTATAATTCAAATATGACTTCTGGCATTTGACCGCCATGGCTGTTTTTGATGACTTTTTACAACATTTGTGGCCGTATATTGGTAATAACGCGGCAAATGTTGTCCTCAAAGTGGTCAATCGTTTTCTGCTAATCGGCGTTGACTAGCGACTTTACATATACAAACAGAAAATAGTCAAGCGGCATTAAATCGCACGATCTTAGAGCGGCATTAAGTCGCACAATCTTGGTCACCATTGACTGTAACGTTCTAGCCAGCATCGTTTTTAAAGAAGTACGGACCAATGATTCCACTAGCCCATAAAGCACACCAAACAGTCAGTTTTCTGGATGTAACGATGTCTCAACATACACTTGAGGATTATCATCACTCTAAATATGGCAGTTTTGTTTACTGACGTATGTATCCATGTAATCAAAAGTGAGCTTCTTCGCTAAACTACCCAGGTAGAAATTTGGGATGGTACAAAAAACGAAGAGTTTTCAAAACGTTTGTTTTTGATGGTACTAAAATAAAAGCGTTTCCAAAGCGATAATTGCAAATAATACGAAAAAAAAGCATTTAAAAAAACATTATTTTGGATTGCTATTCGAACGTTCGGACAAAGTATTTTAGGAATACTTTTATACAAAACTTACAAATATTTGTGAAATAAAAACACTGTAAAAACATTGGTTCAAAGCGTTTTTCAACGTTTTTAAAAAGTACTTTAGAAGTTCTTATCGTACAAGATTTACAACGGTTTATAAAATGAAACCAATGTAAAACCATTGCGTTAAAGCGTTTTTCTAACATTTGCCAATAGTACTTTAGAAATACTTTTTTTTTACAAAATATTTTACTGATTAAAAACAACACTGTCATAAGGGGTCTATCTATATGCGAATTCGGTTTCTTATGCAATTTTTTTATATAATGAAATATATCTATTTTCCAATAGAGGGCTTTTTATTTTCATATTTGAATATTCGATTTTTAATTTCATTGATTTTATTGATATGTTTTATATATAAAATTGAAATCTATTTTTTTCTTTTGTGGTTGTCACAATATCGTTTCGTCAAAATTATGTTTTATGTTTATATTTTTTATACTAAATCACATTTCCCTTAATTTAAAACCCTGAAGTAATACTTTTATGTTTCAAGCTTATTAATTTATATTTTGTTACTTTAAAATATATTTTAATTAAATTCAATAAAAATATTATTTTCAAAATGTAAATATATAAAATTGTTTAAAATTATTATTCTGATATTTGTGTTGAAAACAATGACAAAGTACTTTAATTGTAGCTTTTTTAACGCTTAGAGAACGTTAAAACTGTAAATTGGTATTTATGAACAATTCATAAAGATCTTTAAAATTTGTCTTTCGAGCGTTTTGACAATGTTCAAAATTACAACCCTCAAAGCGGTTATCATTTGGGTCGTTTTCATAACGCTAATAACTGTAAGCCAAAATGTTCTGCAAATACTTATTTAACGATTGAAAAATCATTTCAAAAATTTTGTTTTGCAATGTTTTGAGAACGTTATAAAATACCATCCTCAGACCGTAAATTTGGGTTATCATTTTGCACATTCTCAAAACGCTTTAAATTTGTAATTTGGTATGTTCTGAAAACGCTTGTACCATCATGAAAAATGCTTTTAAAACGTTTTAAAGATTGTATTTTTCTACCTGGGCAGATTTGTAAAATTTGTGCGAATTCGTTTCGAACAGAACCATGATTTGCAAAATAAAGTAACACAATTTGGAAGCGTCAGTCAATTCATGTTGAAATGTTAAACCAAACTAAACATAAATCTCTTGGCAGCTGACCAAATGGCCGCCAGTTTAAAAAAGTGTTGCCAATTTAAAGTTCTATACATGTATGAAAAACACCCTTTATATGTCCTTACCAGAGATTTAAATATTTATGGGTAAAGCATTTTTGTTTGTATTAAAGTAATAAAGCAATTAACTAGGTCATTATTAATCGTATTAAAGTAATGGTTTTATGATACCAGCTTACTCTCCGCATTACTTACTTATAACTGGTAGTCAATAAATAATAGTATCTCATTACCATTTCTACACCGGGTAGTTCTGAATTTATATATTTATTTTTTTATTGTTTTCAAAACTTATCGTGTCAAAATTCTAGCTTATCCCAAATACAATTAAATTTTAATAAATAACATAAGTACAAACAAATATTTCAAAAATTGGTCAAGCTAACTACGCCAACTATTTGGAAAATTTGTAAAAGTAAGTTCCATTTTTTTAATTCGGATAATAAATACTGTATAAACATATAACATTATAACATTTTTTTGCTGGGCAATTGGCTTGGAAAACCTCATATATTAAAGATTTTTTTTAATGTTTAGTGCAAAATGTTATATTTCCGTAGTTTATTGAATTTATTTAGCCAACGGTGTAACAACATTTAATTGCAGTTGACGATGCTGTTCTAGTTGTTGTTCCTTTTTACAAGTTTAATAATTTTTACGTAATTATAACATGATTTTATGAACGCACCGGTGTGAACATTTTTGGAATTTGTTTTTCTCCTTATAACACTTACTTTTAACTGAATTAATTTATTTTTTTAATAAACTTGTATATCAATTTCTATATTTAGCCACATTTTCACAATGTTCCGTTAGATGGGTCTTTAACTGGGTCTTTAACGGATACATTTGTTGTTGTTTGCCATAGAAATTTTGAATTTAACTGTTTGTTAAATTTTAACTGGACATTCAGTAATCGGGCTTTATGAATATAGGGCACATTTATATGAGTGATATATTTTTTAAATATTTATGACGTTTACGTATGAGTGATAGATTTATGCTATTTAATATTACTTATTAGACGGACTCACCTTTGATGGAGAACAAAAAAGTATTTTTTTGTCCACCCACAAAAATATAAATTGGTCTGTTTCCTGGTGATTTCCAAAATATTTCGTGTCTAGCATTAAGATCCCGTGAGCTGAAACCATTTTTAAAAAATTAATTTTCATCTGGATAAACATTAATTGCATTTATAGTAATTAAATGTGCTAAAGTCCCAAAACTTATTTAACAAATTGTGAAAAGCAATCTGATGTAGGCGTGTCGCTATCCGGATTTCATTCCTGCCCAAGGAAATCTTCAGGGGACTTTGTTATTAGAATTTCAAGTAATAAACGTCACTACATTGCTAGGTCTGTCAAAAAAACAGAGTAGTATTTGGAAGATGACAAAGCCAATTGTGACAATTTTTTTGTTGTTGTTTTTGTTTTTTCGTTGATATTTTTAATTTTGAATCTCGCTCCTAGACGAGGACACGAAATTCTCATTGAGTTTGTGATTTAACATAACAAATATCTCTAGAAATTCTAATAACAAAGTCCCCTGAAGATTTCCTTGGGCAGGAATGAAATCCGGATAGGGACACGCCTACATCAGATTGCTTTTCACAATTTGTTAAATAAGTTTTGGGACTTTAGCACATTTAATTACTATAAATGCAATTAATTTTTTTTAGTTTTTCAAAGAACATTGTACATTAATTAAAGATAAAGTGTGCAATAGTAGTATCATATGAAAGGTAGTATTATCAAAATCTTAACTTACCCTGCGGGAAATGGACCATTTACTAATATGGTCACGTGACTAGAACTTTGTGTGTATGAACCAGTCCTAGTTTCGGTTCTGTTATATGAAAGTTACCAGTACTTTTAACATGGGCTTGTCATAGGAGGTGACAATTGCTACCTGTGGAGCACTGTGTGACGTACCGAATAACTTGACCAAGGTAACCTATCACCATACAGACTAAAATGAATATACCACGGGACAAGTTAGAAGTAGGTAGCGTCAAAGTATGGCCATTTTAGGATTTATGTGATATGCAACAGAAAGAGTGGGAAAAATTATCACGTGACTGGTGTAGGTGTATCTTAGAACTGGAGACCAGTTTTGAAGGAAAACTAGTCACATATTAAGCGCAATGTGTTCTGCAATAGGGGTAGTTTGACTGAAATAGTTTTGAGACGTACCACTGCACTACCAGTGTCTTACCCACTGTTCAAAAGAGCCTTACAAAAGGCACAACAAAAATCCATTTTATAATTAGCTTATTTTGTATATACCCAACAAAAAACTAAGTTTAAGATCGCGACGTTTGGCGAGAAATTGCCATGTCTGGCAGCCCTGGTCGCAGTTCCGTATTCAGTTCTTTTACACCAGTGGAGTGTTACGTCTTCATTTCTACTGTCACATAGTCAGTCGGTACAGATAAAATTCCTTCAGTGTTATGTCCGCTTTGTAGCAGGCCAGGCACTGAATCCTTTAACACAAATTGCCATATTTTTATCCACTGCTAACGGTTTTGAAACAGTTTAATGACCAGTATCAACTTCAACTGCAACGACACTTTGATGCTTCAGTACACTTTGATGTTTTGTTGCTTACGTTAGGTAGGCTTTGGTTAAAGTATAAAATTCTTTGAATATCTAAAAAAAATGCTCTTTTCGAAAATGGTCCAGCTCATGGGATCGTAATGCTAGACACGAAATATTTTGGGGATCATTATAAAACAAACCATAGTACATTTTGAGGGGTGGACAAACGAAACTTTTTTTTCCTGAGTCGGTCTACTACTCATAAGTGTGTTTTACTTTTTTTTTGTATTTTTATGAAATCATTCATATTTTTACCCGGTTATACGAAATCAAATCATTTACTTAAAACTCAGTTAAATTTACCTTTATATTTATATAGAAAAACATTGAGAATTAAATATTTAAAAAGCACACTGCAAGTGATATCTAATTAGGGAGGATCGAATTTAGTCTTTTATATGAGTTTAGTTTGCGGCAGTAGAAGACTGGTGGTAGGTAGATGTAATAAATATTTTTGAAAAGTTTAAATCAATTCCGAATTAATATTCCAACTGCATTTAAAAATAAAAGATTTTCAAAAAAAAAAAAAAAAAAAAAATTTGAATTGAATTTATTACGCAAAATATTTCTAAATCCTCATCCTTATTATAGAACACATTAAACAGACCATCATTTTAAATTTAAAATTTTGGGTGGTAGTATGCCTTCAATTAATTTTTCAAGTTTTGTAATTGGTTAATTTTTTTTTCAGTCAATGAAAATATTTCAAAAAATAAATAATTTTGTAGGATTTTAAGATTTTTAACGATGAAAAACGGAAACCTCAATTCAAATAAATTTTGCAGTGTCACTAGAAAGTTTAGGGTTAAGATTTACTCAAAGTGATAAAAATTTTAGTGTTCTATTCCATTAAACTACAAATCCAGTCCACGCTAATGTACATGGATTTCATATATGTATGTGTTTTATTTTTGTTTTTTAATATTATAATGCCAATCATATGTTGCGGTTTAAACGTATGAATAATATATAAAAAAATATATAAGCCATATTAAAAAAAAAAAAAATAAAAAAAAAATCTATAAATAAATGAAAATTCCCATTAGTAAAGAAAGCAGATTTAAACCTCCAATAACAAGAAAAAAAAACAAGAATGCCATTGTCTGGCAGGAGTAATTTTAATTCCCAATTTTTCTCTCAATTTGTAACAAAAGTTAATAAGATATTTATTAAACAAAACAAAAATGTAATAAGCTTTAATTCAATAGACGACAACATCAATTAAAATAATAACTAATGTTGTCGTCTATAATATTACAGATATTAAAGTAACTTATAAATTAATTAAATATTGGTGTTGCATGGTTTTTATTATTTAATTTATATAAAGTCTACGTTAGGATGACCCTTAAGAAAAGATTTTTCGATATTCGTTTGTTACACCCCCACAGTTTCATTGTAAATGGTTGCAAATGGAAGAAATCGATTTTTTTTAAACGTTAACCCGTGCCGAATTTCGACCGAAAATGACACATTTTTAAAAAAATATATTATTATTATTTAGAACCATTTAATTTCTTATTTTATTTATTTCTTTAATATACTAAAAAATAATGCAGATATAGAATTCTGACTTCATCGGATATCAGCGCACAAACTTAATATTATTGCAAACGATTTTTTTAAATTGTCTAATTTTGAGATTTCATATGCTATTTTTTAAAATATAATAGTTGTAGTAAAATAAGAAAAATGAAAATGCGAAATTATAATTTATGCACACACATGCTGTGTGGAGCGACTCTTTTTTATAACATTTTAGGAAAATTGATTATCTTGTCAAAAGTTGCATAACATTTTAATGTTTTCATAGCTTTCATAATATTCTGAAAAATATCACTTTAATTTAAATAGACCATAATTAGAGTTACCTCGTGACAAAAAATCCCCATGAAACATGCACAGCAAAAATAATTTTCAAAAAATGTCAATTAACAATTTTTTTGATTTCAAGCTCATTTTCAATTAACCCTTATGTTTACACCAGGGCCTGTCCAGGCCCATTTTGTTTTTTGTCATGTATTTTTTATACTTCCTTAGAAGCTATACACTTAGAATACTATATAGGTAAAGACCACTGCATATGTAGTTAAAAACAAATGAAATTTTACTTAAGGAAAGGACGACTTACATTTCATTAAATGCAACTAACATTGTCATTTGTTTTTTAATGTTCAAAAAATGACTAACAATTGTAGTCAAAATGAACCACATGGTAGTAAAAAATAAACAAACATTTATTTTTTTAGTTTTTTTTTAATAACAAAAAATTACTGTAAAAATGAATGTAAAATCATAAAATAGTCATTTGATGTGGTTTGTTTTTTTAAATGAACTACAAGGTAAGTAAAACATTTAATTTGTTCTAAAAATTACTGACATTTACATTAAAAATAATGAAACTGTATTACAACCTAAATAGCTACATACATATTTTTAAAGCAGAAGTTCCCTGAGTGTAGTAATGATATTCCGTGATATCCTCAAGGATACATTTTAGAACACTTTAGTGCACATTTTTTTTTGCTAGGGGGGTGTAAAGTTTAGGGTTTTTAAAACTTTAGTCATATCCGTACTACCTGGGTCGCAACATTTGCTTAATATTTTAACAGGTATTGCAACATTTTCTTCCGAAATTTTGAAAAAATTACTTCCAATTTTTTAAGCAAAGTAAACGTGGCTTTTCAAACATATTTTTTTTTTCAACTGTAAAAAACTAAGTAGGCTGCGAATTGCAAGAAAAATTTATTTGAACTAACAATGTGCATGAGCTGCAAAGAAAATAATCAGTTCATTTGAAATTGTGATTCGAAATAGTGGTTGTGTATATTTTGTGTTTTGTTGATATTCTTTAAAAAATGTAGAGAAATAATGAAGGGATAGAAGAAGTTGACTTGGTATATCAGTCGTATTCACATCTTTATATTAACCTATACGTTTTCATATAAATTCGTCTAGTTTTGTACCGGGTCTGGCTAGACACTGGTCTTATGAATGTGACAAATCAACTTGGTGTAAAGGGATAAAGTTTAATAATATGTATTAAATGTTTACTTGAAATTGAATTTGGTGCATATAAAATGTCCAGTTTTTATAACCCATAATGACAGCAAAGAACAAAAATGTCAAAATTAACAAAAAAAAAATATCGCCAAATATTTAAAAAAAATTATGAAATTAAAAAATTCGCCAAAATTTTGAGAAAAAAACGACAAATTTAAACATATTACTAATACATAAAAAAAAATTGCCAAAATTATAAAAAAAAATCAGCAAATTGAAAAAAAACCGCTAAAATTTAAAAAAAAAATTCCGAATAATAAAAAAAATCGACAAAGTTAAAAAAATATTACAAAAATTAAAAATATTTTCGAGACAAATACGTTTTTATATTTACTTGATTTTTTGAATTTTACCACGTTTTTTTTTTTTTTAATCTTAGCCAGTTTTAAAATTTTGGAGATTTTATCAAATATTAACGGTTTTTTAAATTGCAGCAAGTTTTTTGATATTAGCCACTTTTTCAGTTTGCCAATTGCTTCCCAATTTTGTATAATTTTTTACAATTTTGTTGACTGATTTTCATTTTGAAAATTTTTTTCAGGAAATTTAGAGGATTTTTTTTTTTTTTATTTCTTGTTCTTAATATTGCCCATTTTTGGCGATGTTTTAAAATATTTGCGATCTTTAATTTATGGCGATTTTTTTTTTAAATGTGTTAATAATTTTAATCCAATTTTTCCAACTCTGTTTTTTTAATTTTGACGGGTTTTTTAAATTTTGAATATATTTTTTTTAACAATTTTGGTAATTTTTTCAATATCAATTTTCAAACTATTTTTGTCCATTTTTTTTTTGAAAATTTTAATTTAAGTTTTAATTGCTTCTACAAAAAATTTGTTTGAAATTAAAAACAATATTCAAATTAATTTTTAATTTTTTTTAGGTTGATACACATTTTTAATCGATTTTGTCTCCCTGAATCTAAATGTGTTCTAAAAAAATTTGCATCACGCCAAAATTTTGAGAAAACCGCGATTAAAAACGCTAAAATAGCGTTTTTTGAGCATTTTTGAAGTTGTGTCCACAACACATCCGAATAGCTTAGGTGGCTTACGATGGTAGATATATATATGTTTTTTTCTATATACTGAGTTAACAACTTTAAAAATTTGCGTATTATTATAGAAAAAAATTACATTTGAAACATAATATATAACAAAAATTCCCAAATGTTGCATTTTAAAAAGTTACCTAAGCTATATATACATCCGACCTGCTTAAATTTAGGGTAAAGATATAAACTTTTCTTTTTTTTTTAACGGCGACGAAAGACGCTAACATTTTTATTTATTTTTTGTATTTCAAATATAAGCTTTCTTTAAAAAAAATTTTATCGCCGTATCTCCAAGAGTAAAGTGTATTCTAAATATTTATTTTTATTTAAATCATAAGAAAGCGTCAATCGTATAATCAAAAGGCTTCAAAAAGCACCAAAATACTTAATTTTTTGGAAACATTAACCGCGGTTTTCTCAAAATTAAGACGTGATGGAAAAATTTGGATGCCGGATTTGCAATCATGGAATCACAGATTATATAAATCACATATCGGCATTGAAATCAAGAAATAATTTGGAATATAGTAAATGAATAAATAAACTTAAAAATTTATTTTTTCAAAACTTCGAATTTTGGGAATTTTTTTACAAAAACTATACTTTTTTCATAAATGGGACGAAATTCTTAGGGATTAACGTTTAAAAAAAAAAATATATATATGTATATATATATATTAGGGCGGGTCGATTTAAAAATCGACCCCAATCAAATCCAACCCAACCCAATCGAATATAATTTATACATTAACTGCTAAAGCGTCTTCCGGAGAAGAAAAAGAGATCCTAATCTTGGAAAGACTCCTCCTATTATCTGAAATATCTCAATCACGAGATTTGTACATTTTGCTATAAAAACACGGCTAAAAGGGCCCTCTTTCAACTTGAATTTTAACCCCTTAACGGTCACCTAGAATGATGATTTATGCATTAATCTGCTAGCGCGTCTCCCGGAGAAGAAGTAGCTCCCATAATCTTGGTGAGATTCCTCCTACTTTCTGAAATATCAAAATGGGCTTTTTCAAAATTTGACCCTACGGGTCAAAAGTCGGGACATCAGATTTCGTTTTAGAGGTATGGTTCCTTTGTCAAAGTTTCTTATTTTGATACCTAGAAAACGATTTTCCTTATACGTTGAGCGATTTTTTGCCTCCCTACAAATCGACCCGCCCTAATATATATATATATATTTCTTCCATTTGAGTTAAAACAGGTGGTGTGTGTTGGGAAGGGGGTGGGGGGGTGTGTAATGACAAATCTATTTTTAAGGGACACCTTTAATATTTTAAAGTATTTTGACTTTAATAAATCAAAATGTTTAATTAATTTTCTTCCTTCAAAAATTCTACTGGCCTTAACTAATACCCAAAAGTTATATCAATGGCATTATATAAACAAATTTTAATAAAAGGTATCTTTTACAATAAATGAAGGTAAACAAAGTCGGAAAATTTTACATAAAACACTCTTTAATAATAATTCAAAACTTAGAAGTAGAAAAAAAAAATACGGCATAAGAAAAGATATAACAAATACCAAATTATACAGTGTTGAGTTTGAAGATAAGGCACACTTTTGTTTTAACAAACAAAAAATAACAAAAAAAGTGAGCCATACCAGCGCTGCCAACTTTGAAGATTTTTCTCGTAATAACGATTTTTGAAGTGAAATATATATAAAATGAGATTGACAATTTTACAAAAATTCATTGTGTAGAAAATTATGATTTTTAAAAATTTAACTCTATAACACTGTTCAGCAATACACAGAGAAAAAAATTTAGCTATTTGTCAACTGAAATTCGGTTACTACCATTCAAATTCGGTTATTACGAATTTCAAACAGTTGGCACAACTTTATATTAGTTTTCACAACAAAATTCGGTAAATTCAACAGAATTTTAGCTGCAACACCGAATATTTTCTGAAATCGAATGTAATTATCGTTGTAGTAACTGAATTTATAAGTTGTTACGCTTAATATGCACTTTTCAATTCGGTTGGCACTTTATTTCTCTGTGTGTAGGAAATGAAAGTAGACCAATGAATAAACAAAATCTCCAAAGTGTTTTGCAAAGTTACACGGTGGGGTGTATTTCAACATTTTTAGAAATAATTCGGCCATTTCTTACTTAGTAGCCCGATTGCAATGCAACAGGCATAAGCGTTGTAATATCGAACTTAATTTTTGATTTTGAATCTGCCAAACCATTCAGGGGGCGGCAATATTACCACCCGAAATATATAACTGTTTGCATATAAAATTTGAAGTGCTAGCCATTTTTTTTTCTACTCCGATTGTCAAAATTAAAAGTCTATTCAAGTCCAAAAAATCATAGGATTAGATCTCTTAATAAATAATTGATTGAATAGTGAAAATTTACATTTCAACCAAAAACTTTAAATTTTTACCTTCCTATTAGGAATTCCCAAGTTTTTATTTTGCTAATAGTTCTAATTGAGATTTATTAACAAATGTAGTTATCTACAGTTAATTTTCTTTCCACCGACACATAGGAAATCTTCAAAAGTTACCCCTTATAAAAATTTTTCTTATTATGAGTGTCTTCATTTTTAAACTGTCTTCAATGATGCAAGATATGAAAACATGGACTCACAATAAGAAATATTTGCATAAGAATTAATTTTTGAAGACTTTCTGTTACGTAGTTATAAACATGACATATAAGTTTTTAGAATATCTCGATAATAATCTTAATAGCTTAAATCAAAGTCCATGTATTTTTGTTGGTGATACAAATGTTGACTTTTTAGGGAATCCTTTGGCTCATGATTTAACTGATGTTCTTCATAGTTATGATTTTAGGAATTGTCATACTCTTGTAACCCGACCTAGCAGTGGAACGTCAATTGATAACGTACATACTAGCTTTCATATTGATTCGATTGAGTGCAATCTGACTGACCATAACCTGATTAATATCAGGTTAGATTCGCCATTAAAAGCACAGGATTTTACCGAAATCGTTCGTTTAAATTGCAATTACGAATTGGTTAAAGGAAACCTTGATCGTAATTTGTCAGCGTCAAGTTTAACTGGGAATCCTAATATTGACACTGATTTTTTAATAAACTGTTTAACAAATGCTATTTCAAGTTCAACAGTGGTTACTAAAAAGAAAATACCCTTAAAGTACGAAATAACGCCTTGGATTAACGGAAATTTACAAGCTCTTATCGAGTACAAAAATAATCTTCTGAAAATAAGAAGAAAAATCGAAATAAAAGTCATATTGAATTTTGCATAAAGAGAATTAGTAAACGATAAAAATATCCATTAAAAAATGCATGATTAACTATTATCATGATAATTTGTGCAAAATACAAGAAGAACCCAGAAAGTGTTGGCAGTTTTTGAATCGAACTTTGGGAAGAAGCTCAAAATCAAAATAAACTTAAGCAACGATGTAGGTGAAGTTATTGAAAAAGATGATGATTAAAGCAGATGTTTTTAACCAATATTTTTTTTGACTCTGTTAAAAACTTAAGGCGCAAATTGAATGTGGTTTTAAACCATGATTGTGACAATCTTCGAAGTTTAAGGTGTACTCGCAAACATTTTTACTTTACTAATACTACTGAAAATGAGATTTATAATTTAATTTCACAATTGGAGCTTAATAAAAGTCCTGGAAGTGATGGTTTGACATCAAAATGTATTTTTGAATGTAAAGACATAGTAGCGCCATTATTAGCTAAAATTTTCAACTCTACAATTTCATGTTCATTTTATCCTGATATATTAAAGGTCCATAAAATTATACCGATTCCTAAAGAAATACATTCGAATACAGTTGATAAATTCAGACCTGTAGCGGTTTTATCTGTTATAGACAAAATTTTTGAAAAAAATTACATTTGCAACTATCAACGTTTCTGGAGGAGGAGAATTTAATATATCCAAATCAATATGGTTTTAGGAAAGGATGTGGTACTGATGAGGCTGTAATAAATGTGATGAATTATGTCTGTGATGGGTTAGATAAAGGTTTCTCTACTATTGGAGGTATATTTTACGATTTTACAAAAGCGTTTGACTTGGTAGATCACTCAATAATGGTAAAAAAACTTAAATTTTATGGTTGTAAGAGGTAAAGAATTAGCACTTTTTAAAAGCTATTTAGACAGCCGAAAGCAATATGTTCGTATAAACGACAGTAAAGTGCAATTCGTAATGTGGAGTGAGGAAGTCCCTCAGGGGAGTGTCTTAGGTCCCCTTTTATTTAATACATATCTTCATGATATCAATAACCTCGGACCTTACTGGGAAAATTTTTATATATGCCGATGATTTGTGTATTCTTTATCCGTATAAGGAAGAGTTAATGTTTAAAATATTTGCTGAACGTGATGCGGCTTTAATTTCAGAGTTTGCCAGATTAAATAAATTGGTATTAAATCCCAACAAGACCAAACTCTTAAGATTTAGACCTCAACCAAATCGAAATCGAAACAGGAGTACAATTTTTGTGGATGGAAATGAAATTGTAGAAGTTGACTCCATAAAGTATTTGGGAGTTATTCTTCAAAATAATTTGTCATGGCACCAACATATTCAACATGTGCGTTCTAAAACATCATCTGCGCTTGGAATCTTATGTAAACTTAGATACAAACTGGATGAGAAAACTAAATATATAATTTTCCAAGCTTTAGTTCAGAGTCATCTCATCCATCTAACGCTTATTTATGGCTATAGAGGAAATTCTGATCTAAAATCATTACAAATCATTCAAAATAAATCATTAAAAGCTGTTTTTAATCTCCCACATTTGTTTCCCACAGTATCACTATATAAGGATGTTGCTCAAAAAGTTTTACCAATATATGGACTGTTTTAAATTACAGTTGTTGCTTACATTATAAAGTCGTGCATAACGTTGTTCATCATACAATCGCTTTATAACGAATCAAAATGCTTTTAATACAAGGAACAATTCTAACCTAAGAACTGCTAGATGTAGGCTATAAGTGACCAAGCAAAGAATAGAATATATCGGTAGTATGGAATACAATAATTTACCTCAACGTTTAAAAGATTGTGTATCAATTTCTTCATTTAAAAATAGACTAAAAGAATATTTACTACAAAATATTGAAATGCTTTTGATATAAATAATAACATTATATAAAACTTTGTTTTTTTTTTTTTTTGTTTCTTTTTCTCATATGTATAATAATATATGTATAATTTTATAAACATATCTATACTTTTTTTTTATTATAAATTTTACTATAAAATTAGTTAAATGGATCTCATTGCCAACTTTGTCTCAACAATGCCCTAGAGGCGCTGAGGCTCTATTATTTTAAGAACTAAATTTTGTAAAAATGAATTTAAATAAATAAAAAAAAAAAAATAAAAAAAAAAAAAGTGCTTGATATCGTTGGAAAGAAAATTAAATGTAGATTACGACATTTTTAAATGAATCCCAATTTGCACTATTGGTAGAACAAAAACTTGGGAAAAGCTAATAGAAAGGTAAAAATTTTAGTTTTTGTTGAAATATAAATTATCACTATTCCATCAAATATTTATTAAGAGACATAATGCAATGATTTTTTTGGACTTACATAGACTTTTAAGTCGGCAATGCAAAATTTATGCCTGAATTTATGATTTGCTTTAAGCAATTGCACAATTCCCAAATATAAAATTCTAATTTCCATTACAAAAAAAATTAATTATATGTTAAAGTATCTACAATCGCTTCCGCTACCTAAATTAAATATTATAAATATTATCCCACACCAGAGGATCAATATTTATATTTGTCTTTAAATGTGGCAACTTTAGAAGCGGCTGGGGTTAAAAGTATATGCAAATCAAAACATTTCTTTAACACAACTCGCTTTTATATAAAAACACCTTTCACAATGGTATGCACACTTTATATGTTCAGAAAGAAATATTTATCTGGAGGTGAAAGATTGTTGTCGCTTTTTGGCGAAAAAAAATCGCTTAAATTTTATTTATTTTTTTTTTTTTTGCAATTATACACACACAATATTTTTTCCATAAAGATTAATGGAAGAACACATTAAATTAACTGAAAATTAGTTAAAAACAGGACTACTTACTTTTCGTTTAAAACAATTGTATTTTTTAGTTTAATTTGAACTGTTTGAAAAATTAATTGACAAAATCCATAAAAACAATAGATTATTTTCGTTTATTTCAATGCGCAATATAATATAACAACTTTTTGTTTTAAATAGAATTAAATTTTAACTGAATATTTTAACTACTACGAAAAGTTCGTTAATTTTGTTTTGAACGATTTTGTTTTATGATATAACAGACAGAAAGTTAAAAAATATATTTCTTTAGTAATTTAACTGTATATTCCATTGAAACAACTTTACCGATAAAACTTTTGAACTGAATATTTTAACTACTACAAAGAGTCCGTTTTTGTTTTGTTTATTTTGTTTATTGAATAACAGACAGAAAGTTAAAAAATACATTTCTTTAGTAATTTAACTGTATATTCCATTGAAACAACTTTACCCATAAAACTTTTAAATAACTGTTGATTTTTTATAGAAAATTTCTTGTGAGTGTATATTTGTAAATATAAATACAATATTTTTACCGTAACAACTACTGAATATAAGCATTAAACTAATTGAAAAACAGTTAAAAATAACTACTTACTTTTTAAACAATTGTATTTTTTTAAAACAATTGTATTTTTTAGTTCATTTTACAACTGTTAAAAATTTAATAGACAAAATCGGCAAAACAATGAGTTTTTTCGTTTATTTTAATACTCAATACAATGAAAAATCTTTTTACAGTTATTAGTTTTTTGCTTTTATATACATCGAGATTATTTTTATGTTATTTTCAATTTATAACGAGCTTTCAACCTCCGTATATTTACAAAAATAAAGCAAATCAAACATATTAGCTAGGTTGATACTAGTATTTCGATCTGGCTAAAGATCTCATCAGAACCCGAAGTTTTAGAAAAGTTAGAGCCTCCATAATAGGCAGAACTTTAACAAAAAACCTATTAATAATCAATTTTGCTCCATTCTTGTCTTCTTAGTAATCAAGCACGTGGTTAGGTCTTTTCCTAACAAGCATCATGACGTTACTAAACTTTGAAGACCAAAAATGTTCTATTTATATAAAAAAATTTAAGTTTGTACTCTGGCTCAAGTAATATTCTTTATTCTTTTTATTTTAAACTGAATAATGATTTTATCATGAACTAGCCCGATTGAATGAATGGCTACTTCATGATAAAACTTTGAGAAAATACAGTGGCGGACAAAAGTATTCACACAGCAGCAAACTTTATTTTAAATCCTTTATATTTTTAAAATGAAACCCACTAGCCGGATATGGTATTCAACAAATTTATTTATTAACTTATAAATTATTAAAATAGAACAAAAAACTCATTCTTAGTATGTTATATTATAAGAAAAAACTAAATATATAATTCAAAGTATTATTTTAGGCGGACAAAAGTATTCACACAGCTTCAAATGTTTGTACAAAAAATAAAATTTCACATGATTTAATACTTTGTGGAGTAGTCTTTTTTGCTATGACTTCTTTTAATCTTCTTGGCATAGAATGGACCAATTTCTTCGTAACATCTTTTTCTCAATTTTTATTTTTTTTTTTAAATACTACATGCTTAGTGTTAGTTTTTTGTTGTATTTCAATTATTAATAAGTTAATAAACAATTTTGTTGAATACTTATACGGCTAGTAGCTTTCATTTTAAAAATATAAAAGATTTAAAATAAAGTTTGCTGCTGTGTGAATACTTTTGTCCGGCACTGTATATTCATATACAGCGTTTTTTCTGGCCTCACCTTAATTCAAAAAATAGACATTTTAAGCGAAATGCTATTTAAAATTATTTCGGTAACGCTATTTTAGCGATAACGGTACTCTAGTTATTTCGGTAACGATATTTTAAGGAAATCGGTATTTAAGTTATATATGTAACGGCATGTACGGATAACGGTATTTAAATTATTTCGGTTAGCGGTATTGTAGGGATAACGATAGCAAGTTGGGTTTTGAATCGATAACGGTATTTTAGCGGTATTGTCTGACATTCGTGATTGAAACATATAAAAAAGGTGGAAATAATTTCAGTTCTTAGTCTTATATATACCCACCAAAAATAAACGAATGTATTCTTCAAGAATGCATTTTCTAGTACTTATAAAAGAAGCAATATATGGCTTCCAAAACATATTTAATTTGAAGCAAAACCGCATCAAAATAAAGTGAGTTGATATTATTTTGCATACGATAGAATTAAAACTGTTTTTTGAGGATTTTTTTGTTTAGCTAAACCTTAATATAATGAAACCCGGTTAAAAAATTCTTATATTTTACACACAGAGAATAAACTGGTTGGAATTGCATTGTAACCAACAAAATTCATTTAATAATTTTAATTGTAAGTACTTAACATTCATTATCAGAATTATTAAACTATTGTATTCATGTATTGTAAACAGAAAATATATAAAATTAACCAAAACACAGTCACATCATTCAAACTATTTTTTTTTCCATATCAATATTGAAAAAATATTATCTTCTACATTACCTTTTATAACAACAACCAACCACTTTTCGGATATGTTATCGAATATTAGTTTAGCCTGCAAAAAACAACCACTCTATCTGAAATATGAGTTTTTGTTACCAATTTCAAAATAATATAGAATTTTTTAATAGTTTTGGTAAGTCTAATAAAATATTAAGAATAGCAACCCAATTTCTGTTGTACATACAACACATTAATATTTAAACTTGAAAGAAAAATATATTCTTTATACAAATTAGAAAATATTCAAATTTAGTTTAGGCTAGGGGTGGGGTAATTGACTGACAAGCAGAAAGTCGCCGGTTCGAGACCAGTTCGCGGAGAAGAATTTTTAATTAACAAATAATTTTAAAATAATATAATTGTTTTTTTATAGTTTTGGTAATTGTGATAAAATATTGAGTTTAGCAACCGAATTTCTATTGTACATACAAATCTATTTTTAGACTGATATTTAGAATTTGAAACTAGAAAATAATCAAGGTTAAAATTTAAAAAAAAAAAAACATATTTAAATTGGGTTTAGGCTGAAAAAACAGAAGATCGCCGGTTCGAGACCAGTTCGAGGCATATAATGTTTTTATTAATAAAATAAATTTTTTTTGAACGCATTTTAATCTATTTATAGAATATTATAGTCCCTAAACATAAAATATTTAATTGTAACAATAAAAATTTGAAATTTTTAAATAAATGTCGGTTGTTACAATAGTATTAAAATTTAATAATAGTGATTGTACGTGGAACCACAAAAATTCGGTTGGCAAAAAATTCAGTTGCAACTAAAAAACTGTTTTCTGTGTGTATGATCATATATGGTCATCCATATTTGCTCATTCTACATCTAAACATATGGATAAATATGGTCATATATGTTGATATATGATTTTATACGGTCATTCATAAGTGTTCATATTTTATAGATTTTTCATAATTTTTATAAGAAAATTTGATATTTTAAAAATTTAGAAAGAGAAATAATTATTTTAACGGCGTATTTACAATAGAAAAAAGTTTTTTTTAATGGAATGTATATATGTCAGCTCAAACCATAAATGTCTAATATATTGTATGAACAAATTAATCAAACAAAGTCATAATTAAATGCTAATACATTGAATAGTAAACACTTATTTTTTTTCGATTACAAAAAACAATGACTCGATTCATATTTAAATTTCATAAAAATTTAAGTGCATCAGTAGAAAAACCCCTTTATGTACGGAACTCTCCTTGTCAATAAAAGTTGATTTTGTTTAAAATATATTTGTCAATATTAACGCATTTAACTGTTTTTTTTTTTTTTAATTTCATTAAGTTTTGAAGTTGTTTTTTAAATTGTTATTTTTGACAATTAAGTCCATACAAATGTAAAAAATGTGTTTCAGTAATTATTCTTAACCTTATCTAGCGCAAATTCAAGTATAATCGTTACATTAATTAAAACATTTTAGATAAATTTATGATTATAGATTTTTTAAACGAGGGTCCTGATAAAATAAAAAATACGAATTACCCAAAACGTTCAATTAGTATGAATTGAATTGTCAATTAGTATGAAGTGAAAGTTCATATTTTCATTTAACATTCTAAGTTACAAGATCACAATTATTTTTTTTTATTTTTTTTTTTTTATTAATCAATAATTATATACCCAGCAAAAAATTTCCAAAAAGGTAAGCGTGTTTGTAATCAAGAATTTTGGGCAGAACGCATTCCTTACTAGATTACCTACTCGATTCTTTTAACATGGCGTGAGACTAAAGTAATTGATTCTTTAGAATTGATTATTTTTTTTA
The DNA here is from genome assembly GCA_021234595.1 of Delia radicum. Taxonomy (NCBI): domain Eukaryota; kingdom Metazoa; phylum Arthropoda; class Insecta; order Diptera; family Anthomyiidae; genus Delia; species Delia radicum. Next base: position 58,899,231 of record CM037853.1, read on the forward strand.
CCGAAGAACCATTTACTTTATATTTTTAAGAACTACATACATTTTTAATTAAAGAAATAGTTCCATTGTAAAACTAAGAAGTACTTACCCAAAAAAAAATAATAAATAGTTCCCTAGAAAAAATAAGAAGTACTTACATTTAAACAAAGAAAGAAGTAGTTCCATAAGTTAATTCAACTTTTACTCACACGTGATTCTCCTAGGTCACTCAAATATAACGATCTAAACTCATACGGGAATAAAATCGTAATAAGTGAAACATCGAATTGTTGTGATAATATGGGTTTGTCATAATTTTGGAGCTATAAACCACGAAAATATAAATTTTTCAAAAAAAGAACAATTCAAAATTGAAAAACAAAAATATGACTCACGTACAATCACCCTCGAAATTTTTTTTTTACACTCACTCACGATAACGTCAGTAATTTCAACTTCCACTCACAATTTTCTGCTCACGTGCGCTTCCCTAATTTATACCTAACCACAGTTTGACAAAATTTAGGCAACATGCAATTTCTGTTTTTAATATTATTTTCCTGCAAATAAAAATTTGTTTGAAAAAATATATGAAATTCTTTAAAATTGTATAACTTCTTTTTTCAAAATTAGGAACTACTTCCGTCCTTTTATTAAGAAAAAGTATATGATTACTTCTTGAGTACAAAAAGTTATAGACTTAGGAAATTATGTTGGTAAAGACGACAGCAATTGTAGTCAAAAACAAATGAGATTTCATTTAAAAAAGGACGACTTACATTTCATTAAATTCAACTAACATTGTCATTTGTTTTTTAATTTTCAAAAAAGGACTTACAATTGTAGTAAAAATGAACCACATGGTAGTAAAAAATAAACAAACATTTATTTTTTTAAATAACAAAAAACAACTGTAAAAATGAATGTAAAATCTTAAAACAGTCATTTAATGTGAGTTGTTTTTTTAAATGAAATACAAGGTTAGTTAAAAATTTTATTTGTTCTACAAATGACTTACATTTACATTAAAAATAATGAAACTGTATTACAACCCAAACAACTGCATATTTTTAACGCAGAAGTTCCCTGAGTGTACATATAAGTTAATAACATTGTTATTTTCTTTTAAGTAAATAATTACTTTGTTATTGAGTTCATGCCTTCTGGTTTAAATTTAAATTTTTAAAATTTTTGACTCTATCGTTGGAATGAGTTTGGTATTGCAGTTACTAAATTTGGCAATGAGATATGGAAGCAAGTGTGGGCATCGCCTTCTTTTTGGAATGTGTAATTTTTTCCTGGGTAATTACAATTTATATCCTATTACCCTAACCGAGCACTAGCTACTATGGCTTTCTGAGAGTTGTAGCGAAAACAGACCAGTGCCTCTGGTGGGAATCGAACCCACTACCTCCGCACTGATAAGCCAGCACGCTACTAACTAGCCTATCGGGGCGCACCAATATCATAATTAAAGTTTACTGTTAAATAAATTTTAAATTTAAAAAAATATTATGAGTGCGAAGAAAGGCATGCAAAATAAATTGTTGATCGGTTTTTAATAAATTAGTGTAAATTTATATTTCTTAAAAAAAAAAAAAAAAAAAAATATATATATATATATATATATTTTTCGACATTGGGTTCAATGGAATATTAAGTACACACAATTACATTCCAATAAATAATATTATGATTTTATTTTGATTTTCGCTTATATTGCAAAAAATTGTCTAAAATACCCCAAATTTCAGAGGTCGTAAAAATGAACTTCTAACTAACATTGCAAAATACTTTAGAGGTCTTGTTTGGAATCATTGAGGCTGACGGCAATGACCCAGAATTTGTTGCACAGTGCAATTAACTAATACTTGATGAAGATTCTCTTCATTTAAAACTTCTAAAGAAAATGTGATAAAAGTATCTCAAATCGAACAAAAATCATTTATTTACCAATTTAATGATCGACTGTAACTACATGAACTTCATCATTTTTAAAGATTTAATTTAAAAATAACTAAAACGGAATAGACTTGTTGTTATATATATTTGGAAGGAAAATCTAAAAACTTCAATTTTTAACTTTTTTAAATTAATTTAGCTTAAAATCACTGATAACATAGTGACTTTTCTAGGTTTTTATTCTTGATAAATCAACATTTTTCTTAAATGCTGGAAGAATTAATAAGAATTAATATTTCGTCATGGAATTTTGAAGATTTTAAAATTCTATTCCTCGTAATGTGGGCTGGGAGTTGTGTACTTAAAACTTAGAGGCTTTTGTAAATTAGCAAATAATAAGGAACATCAAAATGGAATTTTTTTAGTAAACTTTCCTCGTTTTTTATTGAAATATAAGGAATTTTAAGCATTACACTCATAAAAAAAACCTGTAAAAATAGCGAAAAAAAAGTTACAAAAAATTAGTTAAAATGAGCTTGCAGAAAAAACTGCTAAAACTAGCAAATATTTTTATTAAATATTAGTAGTATAAGAATAGCAAAAATAAATATGTTGAATTTACAAATATTTAGTTATATTTGAGCTAAATTTTAGTTAATTGAAAGTAATAAAATAGTCTGCTAAATTCAGCAAGAACATTTATTATCTAAATATATTAGTAGACAAAAGAATCATTAAAAAATGTGAAACTTTTAAAGTTTTTTTTTTAATGCGAATAGAAGTCTGTCCATATGAAATCAGCAATCTGCAATTTTTTAGCAAAATTTCTGTTGATTTTGTCAAAATAAACTATTATTTGCATCGGACTATATTTGAGGTAAATATAGCAAAATTTTGTTAATATTACAGTTTTGTTTGCTATTTTGAGTTTACAAATATTTAGTCAAAGTATTTGCTAATTTTTCCAAATAAAATGTATATAAAAACAAAAAACTAATATAACTGTAAAAAGTATTACTTGAGCCAGAGTACACACTAAAAGTTTTTTATATAAATAGAACATTTTTGGTCTTCAAAGTTTAGTAACGTCATGATGCTTGTTAGGAAAAGACCTAACTACGTGCTTGATTACTAAGAAGACAAGAATGGAGCAAAATTGATGATTAACAGGTTTTTTGTTAAAGTTCTGCCTATTATGGAGGCTCTAGCTTTTCTAAAACTTCGGGTTCTTATGATGAGATCTTTAGCCAGATCAAAATACTAGTATCAACCTAGCTAATATGTTTGATTTGCTTTATTTTTGTAAATATACGGAGGTTGAAAGCTCGTTATAAATTGAAAATAACATAAAAATAATCTCGATGTATATAAAAACAAAAAACTAATATAACTGTAAAAAGCTATTTTCATTTCACTAAATTTCACATTGAATATCACTTAAATGTTATAAGTTAACATATTTATTTATGCTGTTCTTATTTTATTAATATTTGGCAAAAAAAAACTGCTAAAATTATAAGTTTTTTAACAAATTTTTAGTAGCTTTTTCTTGCTATTTTTGCAGATTTATTTCAATGAGTGCATGAATTGTTGATGATTGCTCATTCTCAAAATAACGATTTCTTGACTATTTTTTCCACAATAATTGGTAATTTTCTAACAAAACGAGTTGGCAGCACTGAGCCTAACAGTGTAGATGGTATATTTTTCTCCTACAAACAACAAAAAATAATGTTTATAAACCTTTTGAAAGTATAAAATTGTTAGTTATTGTTGTTGGCTTTCCCGACTAAGGTAAACAAAATAAAGAAAATCAGGAACAGTAAGAAGATGAAAATGAAGAGAAAATATCTTTGGTAAACGAAAACATCCGCTATTTTTGCTTGCACAGTCATAATAACAGGTGCTTAAACACAATTATTTTGACTTGATCATGGCATGGCATGATAAGAAGCAAAGCAGTCTTAACTGTATATTGTAGGTGGTCTGCTGCTGTTTTTGCCTACTCGTTAAGCATTAGTTATATTCCTTATACCAGAGAATAGAGAAAATTAAAAATGTTCTATTTTAGTTCCTTTATATGTTGGTTTTATAAAATAGCAACCATTTTTTAGTTTTAATAGTTGTTATTTTATAATCAACTAACCGTTTGTAACTGGCTTAGTACAGTGGGATAGAAACAAAATATATTGAAAAAAAAATGATAAAAAGCCTTAATTGTAATGCAAAACTCAATTTATCAAAAATGGTCCACCATCAGTTTTTTTATATTTTTTATATATAAAAAAGTTTGGATGTTTTTCTATCGATCCGGAAAGTTTTATCGCGTAACTCGGTTCAGTTTTTGAACAAATATTCGATGACTATTACCCTTCAATAATATTTCAATATTTCTCTGGAAAAGCTACGTATGGTAGATGTTTGTGCAATACATAATACACATAATAAAATTCCTTACAAGTCATGTGGTTTTAACATAGAAATATTGAAATAAATATGAAGGACAATATTCAACGAATATTTTGTTCAAAACTAATCCGAGTTACATGCTGAAACTTTCTGGATCTATAGCAAACCATCTGAACTTTTTTTATGAATATAATTAATAAATAAATTATTGGTAATTTTTTTGATAAATTGAGTTTTTTCAGCACTAGTTCAGAATTTTTAAAACAAATTTAATATTTTTTTGTCCATTGAAAGTCAGTTGATACAGGTAGTTCTATAGCATAACAACGACTATTTCGCTCACTTTTTACATAAATTTAAAAAGTTGTTCCAGTTCGTTTTTTGTCTCCTATACGAGGTCAGATTTTCAAAAGTTATATAAAATTGATGCACTAATTTTTAACAGGGAAGATTTGTATGCATTTTCTCGTCAAATATATAAAACTTTTGCCTGTTTTATATTTTTAATCTTTTAAATGAATTATTTCAAAATATTCAACACAAATTTCACAAAATTTACCATAAATTTTGAACAAACAGTTCAATATTGGCTCAAATTATTGACAACATTGTTTAGTAATAAAGGCATAAAATATCAAAGTACCATAAATTTTTACTTAAATTTAAATCTTGTGTAAAAATAGCTACCCGATCAAAAAAGTGTTGTGTCTCAAATTCAAATTCAGATATCATTTCATATATATATATGTATACTATGAAGTGATATCTGAATTTGAAGTTTATCTCAAAATTATGGGATCCAGTAGTATCCGATTAGACCCCTTAAATATATTACTGTATTGAATTAGATCAAATCCAATAACATCTGATTAAAGATTCTGTTAGTTCCCAAAATATCCCATGGGATTAATTTAGATCTTATTTGATCCAAGTAATTTTTGTTGTATCGAATAAGATATTTTGAGCTTAAATTGGATTTACTTAAATTACATGACATATTTAACTTTTAGCAATTTTTGAAAATATACAAGGGCCAGTTTCAAAATCGGGTAGGCATGGAAAGAAACTAAGAACTACGATTTCACCTTTTATCGATCGTTAAAAAAGTTTACGCACCAAATGCGCTGAAATTTTGTTTATACGATTTTTTTTTAAATAAAAAATGCAATAATGTAGCGAATTGGTCCAACTTTCGTCTCAAAATGGTGGGTAAAGATTTTGTAAAGACGATTATAGAAGAAAACCACAAAAAAATTAATTATTTGGAGTAAAATATCACTTCCTTAAACTAAAAAAAAAAATCGTACACATAGATAAATAAAGTGCCAACCGAATTGAAAAGTGTATGTTAATGGTAACAATTTATTAATTCAGTTAGTAAAACGATATTTACATTTGATTTCTGAATATTTTGGGTTGTGCAACTAAAATTCAGTTGAATTAACCGAACTTTGTTGTACAAAATAATGCTCAGTTCTGTCAACCGTTTCAAATTCGTAGAAGCCGAATTTGAGACGTTGTAATCGAATTTCAGTTGGCAAATAGCTAAATTTTTCTCTATGTGTATATACAAAACTTCAGTGCATTTAGTGCGTAAACATTTTTCACGATCGCGAAGAAGTTAATTCAAAGTTCTTAGTTTTTTTCATGCCCTACACGAATTTGGAACTGTAGGATGTCACAAAAGGGTTATAGCCCTAATATATTAATTAAAATATAATTTAAAATACCCGGTTAAAAAAAGCTAATTGTATCTAGTTTAATATAACCCCTTAATTACCCGATTAAAAAAACTGATAAGAAGCTTTATATAAATGTAGCTAATTTAATATGAATCCATAATTAATTATATAAAATTTCATCCGAAAAAATACCCCATTAAATTGTATCAAATTACATCTAATTGTATCATATTCGATTAATTTACATACAATTATAATTGACTTTGATACAGTTTTGTCTGAATTTTGTCCTTATCCAATTTTATTAAATTTAACGTGACAAGACTTTTCTCGTTGTAATTTTTCTTTTGTAAAAAAGAATCACTTTTTGTGTGAAACCAAAGGTTTTGTTATCTTCATATTAATTTTTTAAGATCTAGTTTTATTACAGACAGTTTTCTACTTCTGTCCAATGTTATGACACTTTTTCACTTCTCGAATTATAACATTTTATTTTCGTTAAAACAATTTGAACTTCTTTCATTTCAAAATGATCAGAAATTTGTAAAGAATTGTAGTGGAATTTTAGAAATGCACTTAAACCTGTACTACACCATTTACCGTTGTTAGAGTTACCCATAAAATACTAATAATATTGGTTCAATTTTTTTTATATTGGTACACTGTGGCAACACTTTTTATTTAATTGATTCATCTTTCCCCACTTTTCATCTCTCCACTATCCCCTTACCAAAGAAAGCAACTTATTATTAATAGAAAAGAATTTTTTTTTTGTGATTTTTGTCTACTAATATTTAAACAATTTTTTGCTAATTTTAGCAGATTAATTGCAATTATCAATGAGCTAAAATTTAGCTCAAATATAACTAAAATTTTCTAGATTTAACAGATTTATAAGTAATTTGATAAGTTTTATCAAAAAATATTTACTGATTTGTTTCCAATGCTATAAACACATAGACCACAGCAGGCTACAGAGCTCCACGACTACAAATGCCGTTCACTGCAATCGTCGCCGTGTGGTCAGCTACTTTTTATTTTGGAAACGACAGCAACATAGTAAACAGCTGTTTTTTAAACAAATGAATTTTTATTTCAGTAGTGCCAATTACATCTTTTTTTAGCTTTATTCAAATAGAACAACATGCATGGTTGTAGACACGTATATAAAGTTGACTTAAAAATACAATTACTTATTTATAATACATTATTAATAACGTAAAAATAAATTTATCTAACCCCTCTTGAATATTAATGCAATTATAGCATTTAATGTTGCGACGTTTTTTGAGTTTAACAATATAAAATATTTTACAACACTAATTTGTTGCATGTTTTGTTTTATTGTCAACACTATTTTTGTTTTGTAGCCAACAAAAATAGAAATTATCCTAAGTTAACTACAGCGGCAAAAGTAGTCGGGTAGCCGTGTAGCTGTGTTGGTGCCATAATAATTGTTTTCATATAAACGTGTGTATTTTATTTTTGACAGGTGTAGTCGTCTATGTGTTTATAGCATAATAGTGTAAAACTACAGAGTATGTCCAACCGTGTTATTTTGAATTAAATTAAAATTTAATAGAAATTTAAAATATTGTGATAACCTGGATGTTTGGTATGAAATGCCTCATATTCGCATAGTTACTGGATTTTTTTTTTTTCTTTTTGTGGTTTAATAAAATTGTTTAGCCATTATATCTTTTTTTAATGCTTCCAAAATCGTTTTCTCATTTTAAAAAAAGGAATAGTGTTTATATCTTTGTATATAATTCCTCTATGCTTGACTGCTTAAATATTAAGAACACCTTTCAAAAGATTTATGTTTTCTTTTTCGCTGTTTTTTGCTTTTTTATATTTGATCTAGACTTAACATTATCATAGATTTTTCAACATAAATTTTGGTGGCATTTAAATTGGGTATTATGTTTTCTTTTTGTTTTGGAGAGAAGAAGATGAATGTATTTTAATAATGAAATTTGTTTGATAAAATAAATAAAAAATTAATGTAGCCATGTGAGAAATAAAAAAGTAGGGCTAGGTGGGGTAATTTGGGAAGTGGGGTAATTTGGGAATTAGCTTTTTATCATTTTAACACATTTTCAGAGTTTCTAACTATTGTGTCTTGTTGCTCAATAAATTATTTTAATTTTTAACAATCATATTTTACGAGGCGTACTTTGTCATTGCTTTTATATAGAAAAAAATATATAAAAATTTATACAAAAATTTTTTAATTTTTTTTTTATAAAAAAAAATATTTTCTTTTACATATTTACCAGGGTGCCCCGATTATGGCACTTTTCGAAATGTTTGGAGGAATACCACTCAATCGGTGTATACTAAAGAGCTGAATGTGGGAAAAATAAGTAAAAAATGTTTGAAGTCTATCTTCCTTTCCCTACCAACGATTGACATTGCCGGTTGTAGTGTATTTTTACCAAAAAAAAAAGTTTCGAATTTTTTTCGAAATAGGCCTCTCAAGTTCCTTAAGTTTTGGCTTTTTACTAGAAAAATATTTTTAAATTTTCTGTAGCGTAATTTTGATACTATAGAATATTTTTTAATGTATACCAAGTACAATTTATAAAATTTATTTTTTTTTTTGTAAATTTGCACAGAAATTAATTGTGCTTACTCAAAACTAAAATATCCTCTGTTGGAAAAAATTATTCTACTGAAAATTTAAAAATATTTTTCCAGTGATAAACCAAAAACTACGAAACTTTTGAGGAATATTTCGAAAAATAATTCGAAACTTTTTTTGGTCAAAATACACTGTTGGTTGGTTGGTTTAAGTGGCAGCTCACGCTACTCGTGAGCATCAAGTAGAGTCAAAAAGCGACTCCGTTTTGAAGAGACCACACTACCCGTAAGGAACTAGTATCCGTAGTACTAGACCCACCCCGTTCGGTTAAGGTAACGTATGAAGTCACCGAATCCCACACGTGATATTACCGAGAGATCGTCCAGTATATGGTCACCCAAGATCCGGAGTCGAATATTCTGCAGCGCCGGACAATCGCAGAGAAGATGCTCCACAGTCTCCTCCTCGCCCGGTATGCCGCAGCTGCGACAATGCGAACCGCGTACAATCCCAAGTCTAATGCCATGCCTACCAATCAGCCAGTGACCGGTCAGAACAGCCGTCAGCCTCGAGACATCCCTCCTGTTCCTGCTCAGGAGAGAGTTTGTACGCCCTAGGTCGTAGTTGGGCCACGTAAGTTTCGCGGTCCTACAGGTATCCAAATTATGCCACCTGTTCCCCGCCCTGAGAAAATAGTGCCGGAAAATTTCCCCCTTAACAGTCCCCAGCGGTGCAGCGACTGACACCGATGTGGAGACGTTTAAGGCAGATCCTGCCCTTGCCAATTCGTCTGCCCTTTCATTACCGTAGAGGTATCTGTGGCCGGGGACCCAAACTAGAGTAACTTGGGATAGACAGCTTAGCCTGTGCAGTTCCTCCCTGCACTGACCAACGAGAGCAGAGGATGTGACGTACGAGCTCAGGGACATTAAAGCCGCTTGGCTATCGGCGAAGATGCCCACTGTCCCTCGAGCCCCCCTGTCAGACAGGAGTCTGCAGGCTTCCCTGATAGCCAGAATTTCCGCCTGGAAAACAGTAGCGTGATCAGGTAGCCTGAAAGAACACCGCAAGTGACGCTCACCCGAGAAGACCCCGGAGCCTACACCACAACTCATCTTTGAGCCGTCGGTATATACCCTGATGTCAAAACCAAAAGTTTGATCCCCCATATCCCACTCCTGCCTGGAGGGAAAGCTAACCCGAAAAGGTCGGCAGAAATCCAATCTAGGAGTAACATAGTCGGACTCAAATCCCACACGTGGGTGAAGTCCATCAAGAAGCCTAGCATGTCCATAGGTCCTGGACTTCCAGGAACCCGTTGCAGCAAGCCGCGCTGCGCTGCTAGAAGAAACCGCCATTATATGCAAATCAATAGGGATAATGTGAAGCATTACATTGAGAGCCTCCGAGGGACAAGTTCTTATCGCGCCCGTGACCCCAATGCAAGCAGAGCGCTGCACCCTATACAGACGATCCGTAACCACCCTCTTAGGGGTCGCAGTCCACCACACGATAGAGCCATATGTCAGTATTGGACGCACAATAGCCATGTACATCCACAGCACCATTTTCGGACTAAAACCCCACCTTGAACCAAACATACTCCTACAGGAGTCGAAGGCTACCGTTGCCTTCCTGACCCTGTGCTCGGTGTTAAGTCGCCATGATAGTTTAGAGTCCAAGAAGTTACAACCGGTAACTTCAATCCCTGGTAGGGAAATGAGGATCAATTTTAAAAAATTTTACTTCTTATTCCCATATTTAGCTCTTTAATACACATCGATTGAGTGGTATTCCAAATTTGTTTCATTCGGGAGACCCTTATATTTAATCTGGTAAATACAACAAATTATTGTTTCGCTATGTTTATTGTGATTGACGTTTTAGTTTTCGCAAATATTCGAAATGTTGCAAAAATGATTATGATTTACTCATAATGGAGTAAATTGAGACGTATGGATGGCGTAAATTCGGACGAATAATTTAAGCAATTTTAACTCTTACACAAAGAGAAATAAAGTGCCAACCGAATAGAAAAGGGTATATTAATGGAAACAGCTTATAAACTCAGTTAGTACAACGATATTTACATTCGATTTCTGAAAATTTTGGGTATTGCAACTAAAATTCTGTTGAATTAACTGAACTTTGTTGTGAAAACTAATATAAAGTTGTGCCAACTGTTCGAAATTCGTAATAGCAGAATTTGAGTCATAGTAACCGAATTTAAGTTGGCAAATAGCTAGATTTTTTCCTGTGTGTATTCATGTTGTTAATATATTAACATGCATTATTCCAAGATGAACGCCATGTATGGAAGCATATATGGGTTCATACATGCAAACAAATAGTTCAGAATATACACTGACTTATAAATAAACAATTTTTGTTTTTTAAAGTTATTGAAAGCTAGATTTTTAAGTCGAAGAATCTAAAACTTATTTTATTATTAAAAATTCGACCGTTATAACGCAACATAGACTCGCAAATATTCAGTTTGATTTTATTCAAAAATTTGTAATTTAAAAAGTAACTTCATTATTACATCTGATATACACAGGTATCATCATACACATATAACTGTACTAATTTTTTTTATTACACGGTTTTCTTAACCACTAAGTTTTTATGTTGTAAATTTAAAACTCCCAATAAAAACACTCTTATCATTTTGTGTTATTCAATTTCCTCCCATAATTTTTGTTTGTAGGGTTTTTCAAACAAAAGTGTTTAAAATTTCTGTGAAATCAAACTTAAAAAAAGTTAGAAGAATTTTTTTTTTCTATTTGAAATAAGAATTAAATTGTTTCTGTTTTTTTATTTATTGAAAGTTAAATTTCCACACCAAGTTCAGGAATGCTATAACCTAAATTATTTAATAAAGGGCGAAGTAACAACCATATTTTTTTGTAAGGAAAGGTTTTTGAATTTTGTTGTTTTTTTTGGGTCCGAGGTCCGATTGAATACAAAAAACTATTAAACGATTTTCAATTAGCAATAAAATGCAATAAAAATCATTTAATAGTTTTTAACTTAATCGGACCTCAGAGGCAACCAACCAAAATCTAATTAATATATGTACCCTCAATTTTGGTTGCGCACATATATCGTCCCCTCAATAAAACAATAGTGTATCCTTATTTTTCAACTTGCGATTTTTGGGGCTGCCCCCCTCTTAAAATATTAGTTTGGGTACAAAAATTCACCGTGCAAAAAATTAGAGTGCTAGTATAACGGGGATGTGTCCCGCATCGCCCTTGATTATCATGCCTCCTTGGAAAAATTTACCAAATATAAACAAAAAAAAAAAATGTTGTCTAAATTCAAAAATGTAATATAATTTTTGTGTTGGGTTCAATTTCAACTACTTAGATAAAAAGTAATACTTTCCCAGAAAATCGATGACTTGTTCTAACCTGGATTTAAAAAAAATGCACATATATTTGGGGTGTACCTAAATGTTACTTTTTTACATTTTTGAAAATTTTTTTTCAACTAAAACCAAAAAACTAGTTCTTGCTGTCAAATTTTTTATTAAACATATCCCAAATATTAAATAACATAAGTATTACGGATGGATATCCGTTGACAAAAATTTTTGTTAGAGCCTTTTTTTTAAATTTGTATAGATTTTTTTTTAACAAGATTTTTGTAATATTTCATCAATGTTATTGTGAATGATATTGTATATAATTGTAATAACTCTATTATAAAGTATAATTTTTCGTGTTTATAGTTTGTTCCTGTGTTTTCATGGGGTCACAATTGACCCTCGTATTTTAAAGAGTCAAAAATCACAAAGATGACATAAAATTAATTTTGTTTATATTTCTAATTGTAATTTTTTTAAATTTTAAAATTTATTAAAATTAATTATTTAGTATAACTTCAGATATTTGCATTTAAATTTAAATTTAATAAAGTATTTTTAATTTAATAAAGTAAATTTTTTTGCATCAGGCTTCCGATAATCGGCTACAATTTGCATTATTACTTGTTTTTCCTCCTCGATTCGTGACAATACTTTATTGTAGTCCTCCATGAGCTTCACTGCCCGTTCTGCAGTGTCATTAACAACCTTTAATTTGTTAACAATAGCCAGACCAACATTGTAACTAGGTTCGTTTGACCATTCTTCTGGATCTTTCTTTAAAAAATCCAAGGAAATAGAAAATCTTTAAAAGAAATAAAATATTTTATATTTCTATTGTTGTACTGGGATATATTATGAGGGTGGATTGTTAATTTTTTGGCGTCACTGTCATTAGGTAAATCCAAAGGGACTAACATGAGCTTTTTCGGTTCACTTGAAATTTGTGGATCGAAAAAAAACCAGGTGCTGCATTTTCTTATTATTATGGAAAAGTTTTAAGTTCTAATTTTTACTAAATTGACCTACTCGAAGACTAGAAACGGTTAACGAAAATTTTTTTGAATATATATAAATTGAATTATTCCTTTTTTTTATTTTATTTATAAATTTTGCCACAAAGCTGCATTTATCTTACGTGGGTCATATTTGACCCTAGGTTAACATGGGTTAACTATAAACAGAAAAAATAGTATTTATAATAAAGTTATTACAATCATATAAAAGAGCATATAAAGGGTCCGCCAAATAACTTTTTTTTTGAAAATGCTTTAAAAAAAGCTACTGAATATTTTCTCAATTTTTTTTTTTATTTGAAAGTGCAATCCTTCCGGTGAATAATGGAAAATAATTTCATTCAAATGGCTGCCTCGGCTGGCCATGCAGTATGAGCTTCATCTGAAACGATGATTTATTTGGCAAAATCGGCATCGGAAAAAAAAAACGTTAGATGGCGGACCATTTACAATAATATTGATGAAATATTATTTAAACCTTGTTTTAAAGTAAAAATGTATAAAAATAAAAAAAAAAAAAAACCTTGGAATCCCCAAATATCAAAATGCTCTAAAAAAAATTTGGTAACGGATATCCTTAGTCCTAGGCTTATTTAATACTTGAGATGTGTTTAATAAAATAATTGACAGCAAACACTAGGTTTTTGAGTTTTGTTGAATAAAATTTTCAAAAATGCAAAAAAGTCACTTTGAGGTACACCCAAAATATTTACTAATTTTTTTGACACAACGTTAGGGTAAGTTAGCGATTTTCTGGGAAAGTAATATTTTTTATCTGAGTAGTTATGATTAGACCCAACATAAAAATTATTTTTATTTTGAAAACATCTTCCCGTTATGCTAGAACTCTAATTGTTTGCGTGGCACATTTTGACACCCTAATAAATATTTTAAGGGGGGATACAGTCAAAATCTCATTTTTATTTTTCGCCAATACAACGAAGGACACCCTAGTGTATATTTGCATAATATTGAATATTTTTTTTGCATAATAAGAATCTACATAACTGATTCTAAATGTGGTAAAAACTTGGTTAAATTCTACCTCCACAAAGTGGGTCAAAAGATCAATTGAAATATTAGCGTATAATTGCGTATTTGAAATTTTTCATTAATAATTGTGTAAGTACAGGTATGGTGTTTTAATTAGTTGTTACTCTGAATATAATTTCAAAGAAAAATAGTGTAAAAAATTATACACTATTTTTATTATTTCATAACAAAATAAAATCGAAAAATGGCTCATATTGATATACACTATTTTTTAAAAATATATTATTTGGAGTCAATCCGTATGACACTTATACACTATTTTATATATCATATAAAATTTCTCTGTGTGTTCTACAGTTGAGGAATGGCCAACGATTTTGAGATTGGCCCGAAGAAAACAACTATACATTGCGAAAAAAAATGTTCTGGTACGACATTTATGATCTCAAGGAATGGTTCAGCAGATTAGGGCACACTTTCAAAAAGAATAACAAAAACAACTCAGTGAATTGGTTGAAGATTCAGCAAATTAATTTGCTGCTCTACAAAGAGAATTGGTACTCCGAGTGGCAAACAATTGACATAATGGAACGAAACAGGAAAAAATCAACCTCTTTTTATCTTAATCTTCAATCCGAGGGAAATACCAATTGCTTGGATGAGCCTGATGTGGAGGAGAATATTTCCGTAGATGAATATTGATGAATATTGCCTTTTATTCATGCATGTTTTACTTAATTAAAACTGTGTAAAAATTTTATTGCAAAACAATTAAAAACGTATCATTTAAATACCAAAAAAATGACTGTGAATTATGAATAAACTGGATTGTCAAGCACGAACACTTTGTTTTACTGCATGAACATTCGTCCGACAATTTAAAAGTATTTCGTGATAAATGGTGTACAAGATTCAAATAAAATAGTGTATACCATACAAAATAAAATAGTGTACAATGATTTTCATACATATTATAAAACAAATAAAATAGCCTAAGTGACATCATGGTACTTTGAATAACATTTATTTGCAATTAAATTACCACAACTTAAAAACATCAATTATTTTCTAAAATATTACTGTTTTCCCAGATGTCTAATAACACTCCATTATCTCGAAATGGAAAAAAAAATTATACACTATTGTTTTATTAAGGGGACGATATGATACTTCATACATGGTACTATCTATATGATCATTTTCACATGGGCTGACATACATATATCGTAAATTATTAATTTATTTGGACATTACGCCTCGGAAGTGCAATCAATAGTAGTATGATTTAGTAAAATCCATGTCGTGAAATAACGGTCAGCTTTTATATCTGCATTCACTACAACTCAGAATATTTAGACGAAGATTAAGATTTTTCTTTACGTTTATCATATTTAATTTTATTTTGTTGTTTTATTTCGTTGTTTTACTTTTTTCCAATTTCGTTAATCTCGCTATTAACACCTAATAAACAAGAATTACCGTTTAAACTACTTTTTTTAAATTTTAGTATATGGAGTCTCAAATTACCCTACAACCTCCCAAATTACCAAACCCTTTTTCGTTGGCAAAAATCTCCAAAAAATCCTACTAACGAATAATTAAGTTGTGTTCTTCTGGGTTAAGAAGCTACATTAGCAACTCCTCTTAGTCCCGGTTCACACACGGCAATTTTACTTGCGCAAGTCTTGAGTTCAGTGAAGAGGGATTAAAAAAGAATGGAAGGAGGTACAGACTTGACCGTACTCCAATTCCGTTTTGTTTTGTCATCCCCAATTCTCAACACGAAGTTTCAAAACGAAAATAGCTGAAACAAACTTTTCGTGTGTGAACACAGAAGCAAGTACAAAGGAGAATTGAAGAAAACTTGCGCAAGTAAAATTGCCGTGTGTGAACCGGGACTTACGAATGGATATATCAACAGACTAAACAAAAATAGAGATGTATGCTTTTAGGATCCAAAAAAGAAGCAGATAAAGTTAAAAATGACCTTGCAGAAAAAACTGCTGAAATTTAGTAGATTTTTTTTTCTAATATTAATAAAATAAGAACAGCAAAAATAAATCTATTTACTTTGTAAAATTTTAGTTATGTTCGATATGAATTTTAGTTTTTAGCATTTTATTCTGTAAAATAAGCATAAACTTTTACTAAATATTTGCAAACTCAAAATAGCAAACAAAAACTCTAATATTAACAAAATTTTTGCTATATGTACCTCAAATTTAGTAAAATACAAATAACATGTTTATTTTGCTTAAATCAACAGAAATGTTTGCTTAAAAATTGTAGATTCGCATTAAAAAAAAAACTTAATGATTTTTTGGTCTACTAATATTTAGTAAATGTTTTTGCTGATTTTAACAGATTATTTTGTTACTTTCAATTAATTCAAATTTAGCTTAAATATAACTTAATATTAAATAATCTTATATTACTAATATTTAGTAAAAAAAATCTGCTAATTTTGGTAGTTTTTTTCTGCAAGATCATTTTTAACTAATTTTTAGTACCTTTTTTTTGCTATTTTTACAGGTTTATTTGTATTAGTGTAATATTTTAAATTAATGCAATACGGAATGAAATTAATATAAAAATGTAATCAAACTCTCACATCTGTTTTCTTCAGAAAAATTTGTTTAATATAATTTATATATTTTTACGTAAAACATGTCGGAGTATTTAATTAAAATTAACCAACATCGCATATTGTTTTTGTTGTTATTTATCTTATTCGTCCTTACAATATTTTATTAAATACTTACGATTTATCTTATGAACTTTAGAATGTCACCATTAAAACCCAAGATTATTAAAATTAAAAACCACATCATAAAGTGTGTAATCTCAGGTCTTTTTTTGCAAAAAAAAAAAAAAAAAAAAACTGAAAACTGAAAACAACGACAACTGCTCTCTTAAAACAATGACAACCATAATCACACAATGTTTTACAACAAATGTTTACCTAACAATTTACGTGTAAAAGAACAATAATAACGACGATTACACCACAGAAGTGTAAAATAATGAAATCTTTTCGTTTTCAACAAAGTTATTTTTATTTTTTTGTGGACTTAAATAACTCAGTGGAAAAAAAAATTTAAATTTTAACAGCTTGACTGCAAATAAAAAAAAAAAGAGGAAATTGTTTTCCTGATTTATTAAATACGAACTTAAAATCCCGATTCTTCGTTACCGATAGTTTTATATATCGGAATATATATGGAAAATTAATTATTTTTTAAAAAATTTGTTTCAATTTATTGATTTATTCTTTATAAGTGTATATTTTTGTGATTTTAAGTTTCAGAGTTCACTAGAACATTTAAGGTGGAAATTCTTTCTTTTAAACCCCATTTATACCAAGATTTTATAAAAACCCAAAAGATATACATATACTCTAAATTAATTAACACATGGTTAAAAAAAAATTTTTTAAATTTCAGACTTCTTTCCTAAAATGTTTGTGCGGGATTCTAAGGGGAAAACTTGTTCCTTTTGTGCCTACTTATACAAATTTTTTAGTTCATATAGTTAGCGGATGCCTGCACCAAATTATAAGTTCCTATTTACAACGGCTTGTGTATTGCCAAATAAAATTTTAAGATTATTACGTTAGCGGCTTTTAGGAGCAGATATATACCCAAATAAACTCGCATTTTTACCCGTTTATTTTTTTTTTTTTAAGTTACTAAATAGAACTTATCAGTGAATAAGCCTTTAAAACAGTGAAAAAATATTTAAATTTTTGGTTTCTTACTAAAAGAGCATGCCTCAGTGCGGATACTTTCCACCCCACCAAGCAGGAACTTCAAAACATCCTGTCAAAAGGGATCGAAGAACATGTTGTTCAAATTTTACTATTTCGCCTTTGTAACAAAATTTTTATTACGTTCTTCGTTCCTTATCAGTAATTTAGGACGTATTCCATGGAACATATGATTTAAAACTATAAACCTTCAAAAACACACACCTCAAATTTCAAGTACGTCGCTTAAGCGGTTTTGTCAGACCGTCAAGAAGCAAACTTTACCCCGTTTTGGCCCAAAAATCACATTTAAGGTGATGTCTACACGGGATCAGGAACCCAGATACTATATTGTATGATCGTCCCTTAAGCGATTAAAGATGGAATAGATTTACATATTTTAACGCCTATTTTTACCACGATCCAGGATATAAATTTAAAATTCCAAATTCCGCCAAGGGAGGACTTTTAAAATTTTTACCACTCCCCGTAAATATTGGCGAAAATGTCAAATGTCTACTCCTGATTAAGCAAAAATATAAGAATGTCTCCCTTTTTGCCTTTCCCTCCAATGAATTTTCAAAAAATCGCGTCAATATAAGGAGCCCACATTGCAAATTTTATGTTCCTAGCTTCGGAGGTTTTGCAATCCTGCCAAGAGGAAGACTTTTCCACCTTTTAGCCCTACTTTTAGTAATAATTAACCTGCATACCAAATTCTATGTTCCTTGCTTTAGTGGATTGGCCTGGCCACCAAGGGGACAGTTTTTACTACGTTATCACTTATTTTTACCATGTTCCTGGCCAGAAAACCAAAAAGTATCATATAAGTGAGCTAGTTCATATTCGAAGCCACATATACATATGTATTTTAATTTTCAAATTTGTGCCTAAAGAGTTTACGCAAGCCTCCAGTTGGGAGATATTTGCCCTTTATGCCCATCCACGAGGGAATTTCAAATATCCGCTCTACATAGATGTCAACTTCTGATTAGAAACTCACGTAGCTGAATGTAAAGGGTTACAGCATTTTGAGGAGCTACATGGTTAACTTCCGCCATATAATATTGTTTGGCTACTGGACTTATATTGTTGCAGCTATTATACATAATTTTGAGTCAATATTTTTTTTGACCCTAGAGGTTACTTCTTTTTTCTGCCTAATAACTATTTTGAATTCCGCGATTTTTATTTTCAGAACAATTTGTAGTACAATTAAGAGTTTCCAGCCTGAATGGATAATTCTGACAATTTTTTCGTGAGATTTCATGAGAAAATCGTATTATTATTTGTTTTTATTATATATTTATACATTTTTTGAAACATGTTCATTTTGAAAAGAATTAATTGACAAACTGTAAATAGTCAGGGCTTTTCGAAAAACAATAATTATTGGATTTGACATGAAATTATGTGTTGGTGTTTTAGAAAAACATATAATTTTAGTTGAACTCGTTTTTCAGCTCAAAATAATTTTTGAATCGTGATTCGTCCATAAAATTATAAAAATTAAAATTTTTAAAATTTTTTCATTCATCTACGATTTATTTTCTATCACATTTTCAACTTTAGTTGCTTTGAGGTAAACAAAACTAAATTCTTAATGAAACTCTGTTCTATATGTCCGTAAAGTTTGATTGAAAAATGCCCAGCGAAGCCATTAAGTGTCCTCAATGAGTTAAGTAATATATTACATCACCTTAGGGGAATGTTGGGTAAATTGCCCTTAAAGGACCTATAATTCAGAACATATACCAGAACGGAAAAAAGAAAAAAAAAAATTTGCGAGTTTGGAGTTTGAACCCACGCCATCTGTTCAGCTTTGGTCATTGTTAAAAAAAAACTGCTTAAATAAGCATTGCTTTTTAATTTAAAGATATAATTGAGTCATTTAGAAGTTGTTCCATTTATTGTTGCTGCGTAGTTTAGTAAAGTTATTTTTCTTGCGAAATTTTTTTTTATAAATCAAGTTAGATTTGTGACACGTTCCTTTAGGCCAGTTAGGTGATAAATTATTTTGGCTTGTCCAGATATACACTTCCCCTCTCTATGGGTTATCTGCTGCACGTTCCCTTATATGACACACAGTCTGGTGAAAAGAACCTCGACTTATATTTAAGAGTTTCCAAAGGGTGTGACCTAATGCGGGTCACCTTTTCGTCAGGGTATTCGTGGGACATGAACTCACATGATACGTACACAGAACCTCGATGGAATATGACCTGGCAGCATTGCATTACGAGGGCGGTACCAAAATTAGACGATCTGACGTATAGATAGCGGCAGGCACCTCCAAAGGATGCTGACCACACACGTAACACTTCCTTGTGATGATTATGTTTCATGACTCCTTCAGGACAGTTAAGATATTCAAAGGACCACCAAAGGTACTAGCAGTATCTCAAAGGACGTTGGCGGGATACTCACAGGACCTAAAAGAATACTCAAAGGATATTCGCTAGAAAAGGATGTTTCGCAGGAATACTCGCATGACTTCCAGACCTCAAAGTATACTTGTCATGATAGATACTCAGGTTGCAGAAGCCAACTTAAACGGCACGCTTCTTTAGCAGGATCTAGGAAGATAGGTCAATTAGCCTTACCTTGTGGTAACGTTCACGGCTGCTGGCAACTAACATACATAGCAGAAATTGTAGCTACACTTGTAGAAATATGTTAGTCCAAAATTCTGTTAAACGAGTTCCAATTCAGTTGAGCTAATTTTTTCTGCTGATATCGTTTAAATCAGTTATTTAGCTAAAGTTAATAGTAATCACATTTTACTTTAAGAACAAATTTCATTCGTATTTGTAGCAATTTTTCAACCTAAAATTTAGTAATTCGTTATTCCCAAATTTACAAATTTGTCAAGTTAATTTAAGCCACAATTGTTTTCAGACAATTATTTTTTTGTGTCTACGCCATCAGTCTCACTTGTAGATGGCGTTATCTTATCATTTTTTGTTTTTATTTTATAACATGGATTGTAACCGATTCAATGCAGGTATTCTTATATTTCGGTAATGGTGTTTTAGAAGTAATATTTCAGTTATTTTCGTAACGATTTTTAGCCTTAACGATATTTTACTTATTTCTGAAACGGTATGTAAGCGGTACCGATATTTAAGTTATTTTGGTAACTTTATTTTAGGGCTAACGGGTTTTCAGTTATTTCGGTAACGGTTATATTAAGCGTAACGTTATTTTAGTTTATTTCAATGCACACCGATATTATTAGTCCCATTATGCGTGACTGGCTAGTTTCTGGTCAAACTTGGGGAAAATATATTTATTGACAGCGATTTTTCTTTTCAGATCTTGTTAGATTATGTCGGTAATGGTATTTTACGGATAACGGTATTTCAGTTATTTCGATAACGGTATCTTAGATATAACTATAGTTAGTTGAAAGGGGATTGAATCGGCAACGGCGTTTTAGCGGTATTGCCTGCCATAAAATAGGCTATATCTCGGAAACCAAGAGATAGAGCAAAATGGACCAATAATCGTTACTCCATGCCTATTAATAAGTCTTTATTAACTACATATACTCCCATTACTATATATGGATCTGCATCTAGTTAGATCCGGAAAGACATATTTAGCAAACAAATTTTTATAGATTAAGCTTTAAAATTCTGTCGATTTAGCTAAATTCTTAGACAATTTAACTACAAGTATCAACTCAAATTTAGTTCTTCTAAAAGTTGGGTCACCTAAACTTAGCAGACATTGATTCTCAACTTAATTGAAAATTCTGCTAGCTCAAATTCAGGTAATATGTTAGTTGTCGAAGCTGAATTTTCAATTATTTCTAATAGCTTTTTTATGAGTATAGTTAAACAGGAACGTGCTCAGGCGGAAACGAGCAGTCCGAATTCTGTCTTAACACATGCACAGTTCTAGTAAATTCAAAATAAAATGTTTACAAAATCGTTTAAATTTAAAATTTTAATTAAAAAATTAGTTTCACAAATAAATTTTTGTTAAATTTTCTAACTTTGCAAAAAATTATAAAATTTATTTCTTTTTTCCAAAACCAAGGAATTTCTTAATTGACAAGTCTGTCGGATTAATTTTATTAATATATTAAAGGAATATAAATTCCAATTAGGGAACAAATTCTCAATAAGTTCTGTAAACTTAAGCTGAAACGACAAAAAATTTAAAAATTTAAAACAATTTCTAGCAATTTATTTTTTACCACCAACAAAACCATTAAAATAATATAAGATTATAAAACGTGTTCAAACTGCTTGAGAGAACCTTTTGTTTTTTTTTTTGCTATTCCAGCAATTCAAATCGTCTTTGTTTCAATTTTTTTATAAAGAACATGACAGGTTTAAGTTGTTGAAAGAAACTACTAGCGACTGCCCAGCAAAATGTTAGATATTATAAATCATGTAGAGTGGAATTCGTATTCATAAATTATATTTCAAAGTGGCCCATATCTCGAAAACTGAGAGAGAGATAGAGTACTAACACTCTTAATTAATAAAAAAATGTTTGATATTATAAATCATGTAGAGTGCAATTTGTCATCATAAATTATTTTGGAAAATGGTCAATATCTCGAAAACTGATAGAGAGAGAGAGTACTAACACACTTAAATTATAAAAAAATGTTAGATATTATAAATCATGTAGAGTGGAATTCGTCATCATAAATTATTTTGGAAATTGGCCCATATCTCGAAAACTGAGAGACAGAGAGAACCTTAATTAATAAAAAAAAATTTATTATAAATCATGTAGAGTGGAATTCGTCATCATAAATTATTTTGTAAAATGGCCAATAGCTCGAAAACTGAGAGAGAGAGAGCGAGGGAGAGAGAGGAGTACTAACACAATTAATTAATAAAAAAATGTTAGATATTATCATTCATGTAGAGTGGAATTCGTCATCATAAATTATTTTGGAAAATAGCCAATATCTCGAAAACTGAGAGAGAGAGAGAGAGAAAGGAGTACTAACACACTTAATTAATAAAAAAATGTTAGATATTATCATTCATGTGGAGTGGAATTCGTCATCATAAATTATTTTGGAAAATAGCCCATATCTCGAAAACTGAGAGACAGAGAGAGTACTAACACACTTAATTAATAAAAAAAAATTGATTATAAATCATGCAGAGTGGAATTCGTCATTATAAATTATTTTGGAAAATGGCAAATAGCTCGAAAACTGAGAGAGAGAGAGAGAGAGAGAGAGATACTAACTAACACACATAATTAATAAAAAAATGTTAGTTATTATAAATCATGTGGAGTGGAATTAATCATCATAAATTATTTCAAAAAATGGCCCATATCTCGATAACTGAGAGACAGAGAAAGTACTAACACACTTAATTAATAAAATTGAACGATAGTAAAGTGGTTTGAGTTTTCTCGATCATTCTCTGAAAAACCTTAACCAATTGCCATTAGATTTGCGCTTAACAGTTCCTAGTTCATTTCGCTCATTTGTATTTCCATTTAATTTTCGAGTTACAGATTTGGGCGACGTCAATTACATTTCATCATCATTCACTTGTGAAATTTTTTTATATCACTAATAATTTTAGACCTACGATCACACTTGTAGGCTTAAACGCTTAATTGGAAAATTTTTCAATTTTTTCAACACCAGACATGGGACATAATACCAATATTTGTGCATTTAATTACATACCAATTACTTTTTTACGTCTAATTACATGTAATTGGGTGTAATTAAGTAATTGGAATTAAATACAGAGATGTTGTTACTAATTCCCATGTTTATTATTAAAAAATTAAAAAGTGTTTCATGGAAGCGTTTAAGCTTACAAGTGTCAGCGTAGGACTGAAATTATTAATGATATAGAAAAATTTCACAACTGAATGATTGTGAAATATAATTTACGTTTCCCAAGTCAGTCGAGTTGTCAATAATAGTTCATTTCGTTCATTTGAACTAGTTCATTATTTTAGTTCATTCGTTTGTTTATCAACTTTTATCAATTATTAATATTGTTATACTGGCAAATAGTTTGCTAGATAAATCTGCACAATAGAAGCGAAAATTCCAAATGAGCGGTTAATATGAACATAAAGAACGAATTAGTTCAATAAATGCAAACGAACTAAATGAACTATTAAGCAAACCTCTAATTTCAATATTGTTGTTGGAATATTATTGCCATTTCATGGTTAAATTACCAAAAGTGTAAACTGTTGATTAAAATGTGTTGCTGGGTTACTTGTAATATACCAGTAATGAGTAAAAATAAAACTTATGTTTTCTTATCGCATTTTTCCTTATTCTTTAGTCTACGTTAAGGTTTCATTCGTATTTTTATATTAAAACAACATTGTCTTAAATTTTAAATAGTCCTCTTTTGGTTAAACTTAATTCTTCTATTTTTATATTTTTCATTTTCAGAGTACAAAATCTTGATTCAATTGTACGTGTTGCTGACCGTGATCTGCCGGTGGTGAATACAAGAGGTGATGTTCTATTCAATTCATGGAAGGGCGTATTTAATGGGCAAGGGGGTTTCTTTTCACAAGCACCACGCATTTATAGTTTCAGTGGTAAAAGTGTGCTAACGGATCCATTGTGGTAAGTCCTAATTATATAAGTAATAAACGTATGAAATAGCAAATGTTAGAATTTGTCTATTATTTAAAATTAAACTTAATATGAATACACGCAAAATGTGTACCGCATCTTTTTACAATGAAACATATTACACAATTTACTTATGAAAAACAAAATAAATAGTGGTCGAATTTGCAATACCATAATTAAATTCGACATCTCACATATGTTCTGAAACCGCGAATTGTAAAAAAAAACCCTAACAAAAAGAAATTACACATAGTTATTCCCAGTTTTGTTAAATCGAAATAATAATTTAGGGAATTTGAAAGTTAAAGTTTGTTCAAGTATTTACTCGGAAATTATCCTACGGGCAAAGAAACTGGTCCCAGGTGATACGCAGGATATCTTTCAAGGCATCAGAGAGCGCTGCGTGGTCGAACTTTTTATACAAAACTGACCGGTTACGTTAATATATCGTTGTCATGGAATCCGTCAATTTACAAATTTTAGACATCTTGTGGCATTTTAATAATAATTGTATTAAAATAAGTTTTCAAATAATTAAAAAAAATGACTCAATCAAAGAACTATTTAAACACTCTACCATTCAAGCCAATGTTGCTTGTGCACATTGACTGGCTAACTGAGCAGCTATTTTTTTTGCGGGTGTGCTCAAAGATAAAAGTAAAACAAAAAAAAACTCCAAGGAAACTAAAGAAAAAAAATGGAAAAAAACTAACACTTTAAAAACCATAAATAATCGAAGTGCAGTTATATCAAATTAATTTTTATATCACAAATGAAATTGTAAATTTTCTTTGTGTAGGTGAGGGTGATAGATTGTGTTGGCAGCAACACAACACGTGATCCAAAAAAACGACATTTTGAGAAACCGGTTGTTCCGTTAACCGGATGTGAAAACCGTTTAAACCGTACTTAATTAAATCAGCATTTTTCTTACTAAAAAATGTACAAAATGATTGTAAAGATGTATAGATTACACTTCAGAATTTTGAATTTTGTTTATTTTTTACATAATTACAAATTATATCCTATTACCCTAACCGAGAACTATCTACTGTGGCTTTCGGCGCGTTGTAGCGAAAAAGACCAGTGCCTCTGGTGGGAATCGAACTCACGACCCCGCCACCGATAAGCCACCACGCTACCAACTAGCCTACCGGACCGCACATAATTTGTTTATTTTTCGCGAAACACTTAAAGCATTCTATAAATGATTATATTCCAACCTAATACAACAGATTTTTCTGAAATTAAAATGTGTAAAAAAATGTATTGTCAACTTTCCTTTTTTTTTTTAAAGAGAAGCAACACTCAGGAAATTCTTCCTATTAATGTGTTGCTTCCTTTGGAAAGGGGATAGTGGAGAGATGAAAAAGGTGGTGGAAGATGAAAAGCTTCAAACATGGCAACTCTGTAATTGCGCAAGATGATAAGTCTTAGAACAGTTGTTGCTCGCCACCTGTTGTAGAGTTGGCGAATTTATTGAAGCTTTTTGGTTCATAGCCCTGAATCATTATTTTACTTCGGTGGGGTTAAGTGCTATGGCAACACTGAAGGTGGGCGCAGCGATACATATAAGTGATAGAAAACTCATACATATTATTTTTGTAAATTGATGTTGTCGTCACCGGTAATCGAACCTGGGACCATCTGTGTTACAGTCCAACCATTACACCACAACGCCCACCATATCTTGTCATATCGAAGGGTTAGGCTGTCTTTCGGCTTGATTTCAAAGTAACCGAGAGACAATTAGATATAAAGTTATTTGAGAAGTCCTTACACAAAAATGATTATAGATCTAAATACAAAGAACTTTCGGAAGTTTTTGTATCCACAGAGTGTTGTAGCTAAGGTATTAAGTTAAGCACCCTTTACGATTTATTAAAGTTAAAAAAGTTTTTTTTTTTTAATTTAACAAAGGGAACATTTTGAAGAATTAATTTCACTTAAATTTTATATTACAAGTTTTGCGATTTTGCTTATCTTATAAAATTAAAATTTCGTTAACTTTTATTATTTTGATTACAATTTGAGGACTTGAAAATGCAAGCGAAAAATTTTAACGGTAAAAACAACTTGCTATTCTTAAACACTAAAACCGGTTAACTGAGAGCAAAAACCCGGTTTATTAAAAACCGAAATTAGGCCCAAAAACTGGTGTTTCGGGTAATCGGTTAACCGTTATTAGAAACACTACACGTGTTCCTTAAATTCTTATTATTTGGCGGCCTTGTCAAACCGCGAAAGCGGAAAGCTTGTGAAAAGGCATGTAGTAATCGAACACCGCGAAGACATGTGTTTAGACGTGATTTTTGGATAGGTGCAGAAAGACGGAAAGTTCCCCCATTGGCATGTTGGCCAAACCGACAAAGCAAGGAAATGTAATTTTTTACGCGAATTTCTAATACAGCTTACACATCCGTTTAGTCGGGATAGGAGTTAAAAGTGGAAGGTCTCAATTTGTGTGGCCTGTTAAAACCGGTAAAGCAACCAACTTTAAATTTATTATGTAAACTTCAAATAACTCGTACATATGCTATTCTTCGGTAGCCTGGCCCATTCGCTAAAGGGAAATACAGAGAAGAAAAAAGGAATGGTCCCCCTCTTAACGTTGAGCCAAAACCCTTGAGCTACAGGCATAATTATAAAGTATGTGTTTCTTGGCTCATGAACATATTACATTATGGGCTTTTGGTAAAAATTGGGTTTAAAGTAAAAGCATTTTAAAAAGTTTAATGACCTATTTAAAGCTTTTAGAGTAGCGGTCTCCAACTTGAAATTCGAAAATTCACTACAAGAAGTTGAATAAATTCATTAAAAACAAAAACAGTTTAGAAAAATAATTGTGTTTTCTTTTCAATACATTTATTTAAAACTAAAGGAATGTATACTAATGCGGCCTGTTTGCTAAAGTGGTCCTTTCGTTTTTTACCGTGTCATTGAATGAAAATCTTAAAACTAAAAACAGTCAATAAATAAAATTTCAGCAATCTTTTTATCAAAAAAAAATTCGACTGGTTTTAAAAACTCCCTGTCTATCTTAAAATCGGCAAAAACTTTTATTTTCTTGGCAACTTGAAAAGTAGGGAAGATTCAGGATAAGCAATAACAATTTTAAAAACTGATATTAAGTGCAAATTTTCTAAAATTAAGTTTAATAGTGAATTTTTTATTGTTGATCTATATAAATTGTATGTGAGTTGTTGGTTAGTTCGGTTTAAAGATCATGAATATTTTTCCATATTAACAGAAAAATTATAATTTTATTTGTGATAATTTACTTTAATTAACAGAAAAAACAATTAGAAAAAAGTTATTTGACACCTGCATGAATGGAGTTAACTTTCTAGCCCGCAACGGCCTTCATCAACATTCTTCGTGCCTTAAAGTGTTAAATTGTAAACATCATCTATTTAACTCAACTAGTTAGGTTAAAAATGTGCCGTAACTTAGTTTTTGAGTATGACGAAATTTACTGCAAACTTATTTTCTATAAAGCTATGTTTAGTTGTTAATTATTACCACAGTTGCCAGTTCATCTAATTAAGTTGAAATTTGACTGGCAGTTATTTTCAAATGTCATCATATTCTATCCTTTACATTGTAAGTGAAGGAAAATCAAACATTGAAGATTTTATTCGTTTTTCAACATATGTCGAGCATATATATTAAGCGAATTTTTGCACTGTACCTTGTGAGTGGTTAATAGTGAATTTTTTATTGTTGATCTATATAAATTGTATGTGAGTTGTTGGTTAGTTCGTTTGTTTTTAAAAAAGTCGACGAAAGTAGCTGCAGACCTCCAAATAGTCAAAAAATAGTTGTTTTCAAAATTTAAATTGCGTTTTCTACAAAGTTGGTACGTGGGACGGCAAAATCATTTGATTTAAAATATTTTTCATATAGAAGTTATTTTTAAGTGAAAATCGAAGTGAAAATTAAAGAAACGCTAAAATGTTGAAAGCAATATCCAATTTATATTACAAATTTTGCAAAATTCACCAATATTAAATTTCCGCATCTGTTCGTTAATCTTATAATTTTAGTTTTCGCGAACACTAACATCTTCTCAAAATCTAGATTTCCTTTATTTTGTGTAGGGTGTTCTTAAACTTATAAATAAAAATTTCGTTGCTGTGTTTGAGGGGAGTGAATTTTTGTATTTTTTCAGGTTTTAGTAATAATTTATATATCCTTCGTTTCGGAATGTTGTAATTTAACATTAAGCCATGTAATTATGCTGGGTAAACAATACAAATACAACATTTACAGGAGCAATAGTAGCAACAACTAACAAGGTGCCCTTTACACTTATTACGTATATTTTCTAAATATTGCCACTGGATGTTAGAAATGTATATACCATAAGGAGACATTTATTTTAGGACGGAAATTTTATGAATGAATTTTGATACCCCACAAAAAATGCTTGATATCTTTAGTTAGAATATTGGTTTATGAGATTTTGTTTGTTGCTTTACAAAAAGTTTGATCATTTTCATGATAGACAATACAATTGAAGGGCTTATTGTAAAAACTCGATAAGCCACGTTTTATGTTTAGTTTGGTTAATTTCCCAGGTAGAAATTGCCAACCGTACAAAAACAAAAAAATAGTACTGGAAAACCACTGCCATTTCTGTAAAACCCACCGTGCTAAAAATTATCAATGGTACAACTAGTATTGTACTAGAAAAGCACTATCTTATTTGTAAAGCATGTGTTTTGCCAGTGCCACCCGCAAACTCTTTGGCAATATTTTTACCAATATGGCACCCAATAAGAAACATTATTTTTTTTTTTATAATTTATTAGACTTCGCACATTTAAATATGATGTAAATGGCTAACATAAGACACATTTCTCAAAACTAATTAAATTTGAGGCATTTTAAAAGCACCAAATTTTCTTAACTTTCAATGTTATGCCAATGGTGGCAAGTTCGCTCAAACCAACGGTTGGCCACTGTCATCGATCGGGTATCAGGACAATACTGTCAAGATTGTTAATCCTACGTTCAGCCAACGCATAAGCGACTGTAGCCAACGCTTTGCCAACACTGAACCGATTGTACTTTTCTGCTTGGGTGACTCAACTCAAATCGGGACAATACAACAGACAAAATCAACTTTATAAGAATTTGTCTGCCTTAGGGTATAAACTGTGTGATTTGTTGAAGCACACAAGATGTTGATGTAAGGTTGCACCTAAAGTGTATATTAGGGTTATAACTTTCGACTTTTTTCTATTATAAAGTTAATTAAACAAATACGAGTATAGCATGGACTGAACTACACATGTAGAGTAGGTCTGTTTCTCTCAATGAATAATCTCGAATTTTACAATTTAAAAATCTTTAGGTTTTATAATAGAAAATTTCTGTTTAGAATTTTCTTAAAAGTATTAAATGTGTTGAATAAAATTTATGAATTTTTTTAATTGTGATTGAAAGAGTTTAATTAAATGATTTATTAATGGTAATAAAAAAAATTAAGCAACTTACATATATTACTCTGGCTGACAAATTTTGTAAATACATGCTCCCAATTGTGGCCTGTTCCTTACACAGAAAAAACTAAAAACGGGTTTCAATTAAAAATTTTATTGAATCAATTAATATTTTAATTGATTTTGCACCTACCACTGAAATGATAGTATTAACTAAAAAAACTTGCAGACAGTTTATTAAAACTCTTTCAATTAAAATAATAATAATATCAATTAAAAGAGTTATTGTTTTTCTTTACAACCTCAATTAAAAAGTTTAGTTAAATTGCTTAAAAATTTAATTGAAACTGGAGAAGAAAACAATGGTAGTTTTTGTTGAAAAATCGTATTTTTTTATTTTTTATGCCCCCATTTTTATGCCACCCATTAAATAAAAAAAGAAATGTAGGTTTGTAAATTAAATTGACATTTTATTTATAATAAAATTTAAGCTTTTTAATATAAAAATGTATTATAAGAAAGCAAATAAAAGTAAAGACAAAATTTTTGTTTTGCTTGTCTTGTCTGTCTTGAAATTTTCTTGTAATTGAATGCTTTCTTAAAAAAAATCACACACACAACTTTAAAATCATAGTTTAATGACACTTATACTTAGTGAAAATTTAATTATTTACAAAAATAATAGTTTAATTGTCCTTTTTCGATAAGGTTTATTTAAATCCACATGTGCACTTGTATTACCACAGATAAAACACGAAACAAAATTAAGTTTTCGTGCGTACACGAATATCTCAACAAAAAGAGTGTTGCAAACTCTAGTGAAATAACTACGATTTTGCGTGTATTTGAAATCGGTAAATCGGAATCAATTAAAAAATTGTTTAAATTGCCATTGATATTCAACAATCGATTAATTAGATATTTTTGGCCCATAATTTTTTCTGTGTATGTGAACTCTTCGTTTTTTTTCGTGTTGTTGCATAAAAATGTCAAAACTGTCAACTGTCATCGAGTTTAATTTACGCTGCCACTATTTTAAAAATGCATACGTTTTTCTTGGTTTTATTGTGTCTTTTCAAAAAACTCGATATAAAGAGTAATTTTTCCTAAAAATAAAAAGTGAATAACACACAAGTTTTAAAGAATTTTCCTTGTCTGATTTTTGTGAACTAATTGATTCCATAAACAATTGATTTCATAAACAAAAATGTAAGTAATAATGTTCCCAAAATTTGCCGAATTATTCAATTCGAAATCCCGGGAAATACTTTGGGAATTCCCGGCAATTTTTTTTTTGGATTGTTATTAATGTATTTTCATAGGAATCCCCGGGATGGAAATTCAAGACATTTTTCAATTCGAAATACCGGGAAATACTTCGGGAATTAGCGAGAATTTTTTTTTCGAATGTTATTTTTGAGTACTACTATTTGAGTACTACTACTCAAATTCTGTTACGTCGAATTTCAGTGGGTTGGTACAATTGAACATTAGGTTTCACAACAAAGTTGGGTTAATTCACCTGAATTTTAGTTGCAACACCTAAAATATTCAGAAAGCTAATGTGAATATCGTTGTTCTAACTGAATTTATAAGTTGTTAACATTAAAATACACTTTTCAATTCGGTTGGCACTTTATTTTTCTGTGTTATTTGTAATGTTACTATTTGAAGAATACTGATATATTTAATGATGAACATGTTCAAATATGCTTTAAAGCTAAAAACCATTAAAAATGGCACAATAAATGGCAAAAATGGCAAAAGAGCAAAACTAATTGTGTAAAAATAAAAAGTTTTTTTTTTTATTATAAACTCATTTTTTATTTACAATCTATCCGAGGATAATAAGCAAATTTGTTAAATTTAATAACTCCAATGAGATACATAATATTAAAAATAAAAAATCATTTTTGCAATTATAAAATTTTACCCATTCTAACCGTATACTTTAGTCCATAATAAAATATAATGAAGTTTGAAACAATTTTTTTGTTTAATTCCACTAATAAATAATATTTCGCTAAAATTTATTAATATTTACATTTTAACGAGCCTATCGTTCTTAAAGTATATAAACGTATTACAATTTTAAGTTTTTCGCGGATTTTGATAAAAACAGAGTATAGCGTTTTCACGAAATTTTAAGTAATGCGTTCTTTGTATTGTGATATTATATTATTATCGCAATACAAAGAACGCATTACTTAAAAAGTAATTTTAAATAAGTTGTGAAATCATTTTGCTCCACTACTGTAACTTTAATGGTAAAAACTTGTAAAATGCATATTTTATTTATGCACTCTCACAAAAATTCTAAAATTTCATCTTACCGAATTGATTCGGTTGCTGCAACCTCGTTAATTCGGTTGTTCCAAACGAATTCAGTTGGCACAACCCAACCAGTCAATTATGACAACTAAATTTACGAGGTTGCAGCAACCGTATCAGTTCGGTAGAATGAAATTCTGTTGATACAATCGGATTTTTTTTTTTTTTTTTTTTTTTAAAGAGAAGCAACACTCAGGAAATTCTTCCTATTTATTAATGTGTTGCTTTCTTTGGAAATTGGATAGTGGAGAGATGAAAGGTGGGGAAAGATGAAGGCCTTCAAACATAGCAACACTGCAATTGCGCGAGATGATAAGTCTTAGAACAGTTGTTGCTCGCCACCTGATGGAGATTTGGCGAACTTATTGAAGCTTTTTGGTTCATAGCCCTGATTCATTATTTTACTTCAGTGGGGTTAAGTGCTATGGGAACACCGAAGTTGGGAGCTGCGATACATAAGAGGGATAGAAAAGACATACATATTATTTTTCTAAATTGATGTTGCCGTCACCGGTAATCGAACCCGGGACCATCTGTGTAAAAGTCCAACGCGCTAACCATTACACCACAGTTTTTGTTTCAAACTGCCCCGAAAAATCGGTTTTTATTATTTATACAGTATTGCCCATTACGTGGCGATAGATAAAAATTAAAACAAAAAAATGTTATAAGTGTACACCTTAACACTGTTAACAGTAAAACTGTTCATTTGTGTAAAAATTTGGGTATTAACTAACACCATATAATTGTTCAACTCTATAAAATTCACCCTAATATACGATGAACATAAGATTTTTATTTGGATTTTTTTTTCCCTGTTATTGCGTTTTTTTGTGGCTTAAAAAATACAACCAAGATAAATAAAATTCATTGTTTCTGTTCTTTTTTTATTATTTTTTTATTTTTTACGTTGTATACTTAAATTTAAGTGGCTATCAATTTTGTTGGTATTATTAAAGATTGTTGGTACACAATTTCTCTTTGTATATTTGTTCATTTAACAAAATACAAATACATTCCTCGGTGCCCCTAATGGCCAACTTTGTCCTTTGCCTAAGTAAGTGGGGGTCATTTTTAGCTCGAAGTTAAATACAATATCAACAATATTAAATATAAATATCATTTTTTTTTATATGAAACCTTTTTATTAGATTAACAATTAACATTATTGAATGTTAAATAAAAGATTTGAAATTTTGTAGTCCAAAGTTAAACAGTCACATAATGTATGTCTATATTACATGCAATATAAAAAATAATAAATTTTGTACTCTGCAAAATATAACAGCAATTGAACAATTATATAATAACGATTTGATGGTAATGGAAAAAGCCAATAAAATGATGACAAATTTAGAAACCGATATTTTTTTATTGATTCGTATACAATTCGAATAATATGTAATTTCTTTTAATAAAGAACAAATATCGATAAACAATTTCTGGAATACCAACACTTAAGTGCATGAGGAGTCACTTGTTGACAGGGGACCCACTCGTGTGACTGGTTAAAGCACATGGCGTATAAATTTTATTTTTTCAGCATTTTAAAATGTACATTCATGTACCAATAAAGACAAAAACAATTAGGAATAGAGTTAGGCCATGGTTCACAAATGAAATTAAATTGTTAATAGTTCATCGAGACAATCTATACCATAATTGGAAACGCTACAGAACACCTGAATTAAAACTGAAATATCGTTTAGCACGAAAAGGTGTTGTCTCAAAGATTAAACATGAAAAATCTTTATATTATTTTAATAAGTTTAATAGAGCAGTTGACAGTAAAAGTAAATGGAAACATATACACGATATTGGCATTGGAAAGTCAGTGGACCGTTCGTTAGAAGTTGATGTTAACTTGTTAAATGAAAACTTTACCAATATTCCCTCTCCGGTGATTTAGTCTCACTTTTATGACGAAATTTCAACTAATATTTCAAGTAGTGTATTCAATTTTCAATTTCTAAATGTGATTGAAGTAGCTGAAGCGTTTAAAGCGATTAAATCTAATTCAGAAGGATTAGATGACATTAATCCTAAATTTATAAAAATGATTCTACCATGGATAATTCGTTACATCACACACCTTTTTAATACAATAATAATAACTAATACTTTTCCTATGGAGTGGAAACATGCCAAAATTGTTCCGGTGCCAAAAACTGGAAATGAATATCGTCCAATTGCGATCCTCCCCTATTTATCCAAAGTTTTTGAAAATTTATTACACAAACAAATTTATAAGCATGTTAATGACAACAACTTATTAACTGATCGTCAATCAGGATTTAGACCTCACCGTAGCTGCATTACAGCATTAACTGATGTTATAGAGGAAATTAGAAGAAATTTAGATGAGAGGAAATTAACGTTTTTTGTATTATTAGACCATTCAAAGGCTTTTGATACTGTGCACCATTCATTATTATGTAAAAAATTGTTAAAATTATTTAATTTCTCTACATTTGCTGTCAAATTGATGTCGTCGTACCTCTCAAATAGATCTCAATCAGTTACCAACGGTGGGTCTGTTTCGCGGCCTTTGCTGGTTACTAGAGGTGTCCCGCAGGGTTCAATTCTTGGGCCCCTGGTATACTCGTTATATTCTAACGATCTTCCTCAACAACTTTGTTACTCCAATGTACAAATATATGCCGACGAAGTTCAGTTATATCTTAGTTGCTCCAAAGAATTAATTACAACTAAAATCAAGAATTGAATCATGATCTTGATAAAATTAGTTTATGGGCTTCGGCCAATGGTTTGCGACTCAATCCTAACAAATCAAAATGAATAATAATACGAAAAAAATCATTTCAAATAAATAATGAACTAAATATATTACTTGGTGGTTCAAAAATTGATATTGTTGATTCTGCTAAAAACTTAGGAGTAACATTTAACAAAAGTCTAACCTGTAGTGCGATTCACTAACTTTTAACACATTTAGCAGGTGTTATCTTTAACCACACATTTTGATGGTTGCACTAACCACTATGCGATTCACTAACTTATTTTTAACCACGGTAAACAGTTTTATATTTCTGTGCATTCAAATTGACTGTAGCAGCACTATTAACTGGCTCATTCTCCAATAAATTGTAGGCTAAATACTCCAAAGCCATTATATTTATTTTATATATTGGCACAACGATAAATAAAACCTTCTAAACAAAATTAACCACACCAAAAACTCTGCTGTTAATAAACCACAATTTGTGTTGTTAAAATAACAGCTGACTTTAAACGCCAGAAAAAATCGTTTAAAGTGTTAGTGAATAGCAAAATGGTTATTTTTGTGGTTAACATTTTTAAACGAAAAAAATTATGGTTTAAAAAGCGTAGTGAATCGCACTACTGGACTAATCATATTACCCACGCATGTGGCAAAGTATACGGTATGCTGCGAAGCTTATGGGCCACTCAACACTTTACCCCTCTGAGTATTAGAATATTACTGGCAAAAACGTATCTTTTACCGACACTTTTATATTCATCCGAAATTTTTACTGGATGCAACTCACATGATATGAGAAAGCTTACCGTAACGTACAATAACATCGTCCGTTATATATTTTCTTTGAAAAGGTTTGATAATGTATCGCAGTATTCTTGTCGTGTACTGAACATGTCTTTTTCAAACTACCTTAAGTTTAAAAACGTTATTTTTCTTTTCAAAATTGTTATGACAAAAGAGCCTAAATATCTTTATGAACGTTTACAGTTTTCAAGATCAAGCAGAGGAAAAGATATAATTCAATTTCGGCATCGTGACCATGCTTCAGAATGCCAATTCTTTATATTAACCATACGTCTCTGGAACCATCTTCCAAATAATTTGCAAACAGCTAGCAACGCAATAAGGTTTAGAAGCTTACTTAGGGAATATTTTTCATAAATTTTTAATTTTAATTTTACCTTTGACTTTATTTTTATTAAGTTAAAATTTAATTATTATATTTATTATTTATATTATTTATTTTATTTTTTCTTTTCATTATAAATGTAAATCTTTTATTACTATAGATTTTGCTATATTGTATAAGTTAACTTGCCTGATTCTAATACTATAATTTATAAGATATTGTGTCTTGTTGTATTAGAAAATCAATTTAATAAATACAAATCCAAAAAAAAAATTAGCCATTTGCCAACTGAAATTCAGTTACTACTACTCAAATTGAGTTATTACAAATTTCAGACGGTTGATACTAAGTAACATTAGTTTTCACAACAAAGTTCGGTTAATTGAACTGAAATATCATTGTAATAACTGAATATATAAGTTGTTACCATTCATATACACTTTTAAATTCGGTTGTCACTTTATTTCTCTCTGTGTACTTATCTCGTTTCAAGTTCGGATTTTTTTTTTTAGTTTATTTATTTATTTATTTAAGTCTATGGATACAATATCCTTACAGACTAGCATTTACAAATTAAGATATTTAAAAAAAATATTTAATGAAATTTTAAATTGGGAGTGAGAAACACTTATCAATGCGCGGGTCGTGAGTTCGATTCCCACCAGAGGCACTGGTCTGTTTTCGCTACAACGCGCCGAAGGCCATAGTAGCTAGTGCTCGGTTAGGGTAATAGTAAATAGTTTGTAATTATATGATTATTAATTAATAAAAAAAAAAATAAAAAATCTCATAGATCTATTTAGTGGTTCATTTAAGGCATATTCAGTTGTGTGAATATCAATATGAAAAAATTTACTTATGTTTCTAAAACTTCTTGGTGGAACATATATTGAAATTAACTCTAACAGCTGAGGAGAATCAATACTAATCAGCGATACTACGACGAGTTTCCAGAGTTTTTAGAGAAATAAACTCACATTTATCTGAGTAGGAAGGGCTAGAAAAGAAGGAATGTTTTAAATGATTCGGATAATTAAAACATGGTAGGGCAAACTTGACAAACTTTTTTTGAATTCTCTCAATACGACCAATATGAAGAACAGCATTAGGACTCCAAATAAATGAAGAATCTTCCAATCTAGATCTAAAAATCGAAGTATAAACAACTTTCTTCATTATGTGATCAAAACATTTATCCAAATTACGTCGAAATTACGTTTTGAGTGCTAAATTTCTTTTACCATATTGTATCAACCCAGTAAAAAATAGTGCTTACCCAGAAATGCTTCCGGAAGGCATTATTTAATTTCGAAGCGCTTTCAAAGCAAATAAAGAAGACATGATTTTTGTTTGCGATGTCCCACTTGGTATGTCTTTTTTAAGCAGGTGAAAAGCGCTTCTTCCTTGTGCTCTTAGAAGCAATAAATTTATGCCTTCTTAGGCAATAAGAAACGCTTTTTTGTATGTTGACAATATGAATGCTTCATGGTATGCATTATTTTTCCTTTTATTACTTCATTGTAAGCATTATTCACTGCTTCGAAGAAGGCATTTTGGTAAGTATTACAGAATTCCTTACCTAATTGCTTTATATTTAGTATGCATGTCGGTGAAGAGATATTTCGGAAGCATACACTTAGAATACTATGTAGGTAAAGACAACTGAAAATGTAGTTGAAAACAAATGAAATTTCAATTAAACAAATGACAACTAACATTGTCATTTGTTTTTAAATGTTCAAAAAATGACTAAGGGCCATTATTACAACTTGCCAATAGCTAAAGTTCGGATGTTATCTGACAGATTATTAGTTTTTCGTTATTATAAGTATACACTTAGGAAATTATGTTGGTAAAGACGACAGCAATTGTAGTCAAAAACAAATGAAATTTCATTTAAAAAAGGACGACTTACATTTCATTAAATTCAACTAACATTGTCATTTGTTTTTTAAATGTTCAAAAAATGACTAACAATTGTAGTAAAAATGAACCACATGGTAGTAAAAAATAAACCAAAATTTTTTTTTTTTTTTTTTAAATAACAAAAAACAACTGTAAAAAATGAATGTAAAATCATAAAACAGTCATTTGATGTGAGTTGTTTTTTTAAATGAACTACAAGGTTAGTTAAAATTTTATTTGTTCTACAAATGACTTACATTTACATTAAAAATAATGAAACTGTATTACAACCCAAACTACTACATATTTTTAAAGCAGAAGTTCCCTGAGTGTACTTTAAGCTAAAAGTGACCGATAAGCTAAAGGGAAGATATTGTTGCCTTTAACTTTTAACGTAAGGTTTATGTGTTTAAAGTTGCTACATTTTCTGCTCACAAATAAATAAAAGTACGTTTGCGACCACCTATTTTTATAAACCAATTCATTTGGTCAAAAATAATCGGTTTTTCCTTTGGTGCTGCCACATTATCAAAAATATTAATTTTATTTTATTGGGAAGTTGTAATGACGAAAAACATTATAGCCCACTTTATTCCTCACTTTAGCTAAAGTTACCTTTTACTAACATTTAATTTAAAGGCAAGTTGTAATAATGGCCCTAAGAATTGTAGTAAAAATGAACCACATGGTAGTAAAAAAAAAACAAACATTTATTTATTTTTATTTTTTTAAATAACAAAAGTCAACTGTAAAAAGTTAATGTAAAATCATAAAACAGTTATTTGATGTGGTTTGTTTTTTTAAATGATCTACAAGGTTAGTAAAAAACTAAAATTGTTTTACAAATGACTGACATTTACATTAAAAATAAAGAAACTGTATTACAACTCAAACAACTACATATTTATAAAGCAGAACTTCCCTGAGTGTACAAATGTAGTTACTGGTTACCAAATCTAGGTTATTTTTTCCAGGGAATATTTTTATTTTTTATGCAATTAACATTTTTAATTAATTTTAATTAAAATATTCAGTTATAAGTTTTATTGAATTCAATGCTATTAAGGAAATTGTAGTTTATTGTTTTTAATTTCAAAAACAATTTGAATAGATATTATTAAGTCATTAATTAAAATCGCCCAAAAAATTGGTAAAAACTCGAAAAAATCGCTACAATATTTAAATCGCTTAAATTGAAAAATCATCAAAATTTAATACATTAAAAAAAAAATCGCCAGAATTTAAAAACAAATCGGCAAATTTGAGAAAAAAATTAAAAAAAGCTAGATTGGAACAAATTGCTAAAAACTTTGAGAAAAAAATCGCAAAAATTAAAAAAAATTTGCTAAAATTAAAAAAAAAAATAACTAATATGTGAAAAAATCGACGAAAAAACGTTAAATAAAAATAGTTATACATAGTTATAGCTGATAAAAACTATTTTCATATTTTTTGGCGATGTTTTAATTTTTGGAGATTATGTTTTATATTTTAGCGATTCATTTCTATTTTGACATTTTTTTCATGGTTTTTTAATTTTTTGTATATAAATTTCGACGATTTTATTTAATTTTACTGATTTCTCATTTAATTTTCAGAAATTTTTTCAAAGTTAACGATTTTTTTTTTAAATTATGGCTATTTTTAAAATATTAGCAATTAGTGTTTCAATTTAATCGTTTATTTCAAATTTTTGTCGATTATTTTCAATTTAGGTGACTCTTTTAAATATTGGCAGTTTTGTCAATTGCCATTATGGATTTTAAAGACTGAACATTTTGTGTGCTGGGAATTTATTTTCAATTAAACATTTAATAGATATTGTAAAACATTTACTTGAAAGTAAGTTTTAGACTAAACAAATGAAGAGTGGAAGCGAATAAGATACCCTTATAAGATATTATAAGTAGACTAAAAATCAAACTGTTCAGGAGTCAAGAAAAACTTAGCAAAGGGCCTAAAACTGTTATTTTGAAATATTTTTTCAGTATATCTATAGATGTAGAATAAATATGTCTGTATGCTAAATTTTGTGTAGAAAAATTAATTAGAAGTGAAAAAATGGATATAGGGTATACAGACCAATTTATGTTTGAAAGCGTTTTGGAAAAATTATTATATTACTATGTATGCCTGATTTTGGCGAAACTTGGACCGTATTAAAAGATCAATATGACTTATAAGTTGGAACAGTTTCAAGGATTTTTTTCTGTAGTAATAAAAGGATAAATGTTAAATCTAACGGTATTTAGTAGCTTTTATTAGCCAGTAATGAAATTTTAACAATACGTTTAAATGCGATGAAATACCGCTTTAGGTGACACTGAACTTATAATTTTCTTTTAACACTTTGACGACCACAGGCTAGTACAGTGCCCAGATCATCATATTCAGATTTGAAACCACATTGGTCCAAAGCGTTGGTACACTCACAATATATTTTCCGTTACCGATTGTAGTTTATTTAAAAAGTAATCCGTAAAGTTTGTTTTTAACTGAATAAACTATTAAAATACAAAGAAACATATTTTTCAACTTTTTTGCCTGTTATTTAAAAAACAAACTATGAATTAATACGGATTTTCTGTAGCAGTGAATATTTTCGTTTAAAATCTACATGTTTAAAAAAAATCTACTTGTTTAAAAAAAAAAAATCACACAAAAATCACAGTAATCTTTTTTTTAAAAGTTCTCTCAAACGTTTTTCATATGCATGAACTGGGGATGGTAAATTAATTACTTATTTACATTTTCAGTCCAAAAAGTACCAAAGTGGCCCAGCTGGCGATTAAGTGCTTTGTTTCAGTAAATTTTGTTTTACTTTTTTATTTTACTGAGGGTATTCAGCGTGGTTATTTGCACACGATGCAAATTTGCACTTTCTCATCCTTGAGCAGTATTGACGGTGCATAATGTGCATATTAGAATAGAGATGGAGTTCCCTCACTGTTCCAAATTTATATGTTAAAGCACATCTATTAGATGACATCTAGGAGATGAAGAGATAAAGTAAAAACTCTGAGTTTCTTTATTCATGCACAAATAACAAAGTTTGATATATATATAAAATAAAACGAAAAGTTAGGATTATAATTTTCGCAGTATAGAACATGTGTTAGCTGATTATTTGAATACAAGAAAATTAATTAGCAATATGGTAAAAGTCTAGTGTTTTTTTAGGTAAACAAGATAAAGCGCATCAATGTTTAATGTAAATTTAAAATTAAGCAATATTCTTGTGCAACTTTTGCTAGTTTGCAACAAATTACCCGTGTGTATGTCATATTGGAAGGTTAGAAAAAATCAAAAAGGTTTTGTGTCTGCACAAGATATGTGTTAAATATTTAATATTGAGTTGGCTACATTGAATGATAATAAAATTGTCAGTAATATGTGCAATAGTATTGCAAGAGTACCTTAACAATTAAATTAAATCAAAAGGTACCAAAATGTTTACAAAAGTGCTTTTTACTTAGTACTAAACCAAATATTTTATTTACCATCACTATAGTTTTTCTTTAGATTTTAATTGTCTTTTATTTTACAAATACATAGTTTTTAAGTTATTTGCATATTATAGTAAAAGATGAACTCAAAGGTCATCCTTTTTCGTTATGCTGCCATATAAATGTTAGGCGCCATTCGCTCAATTAATTATTATTCAATTAATCTTATTATTTAGTTTTAAAAATAAATCCTAACATATATTATTATGTATATAATACATTATGTAAATAATACATTTTTATTTCTTTTAAATTAAATTTGGTGATAGCTAAAATAAACGACAATCGTTTATTTTTACGTTTTTGGGGGTAAAATTTTGATGGTTAAAATAAAGGAAAATCGTTTATTTTTAAGTTTTGGGAGTTAAATTTTTAATTGTCAAAATAATGGAAATCTTTTATTTTTATCGATTTTCGGTAATTTTTTGATAGTCAAAAAAAACGAACGTCGTTTATTTTAACGGATTAAGCAATTATTTTTTAATAGTTAAAATAAACGAAAGTACTTTGTTTTTTATCGATATTTTTAGTTAATTTTTTAACAATTAAAAATAATTGGAAATTACTATTGTTTTAAACGAAAAATCAGTAGTCCTGTTTTTAACAACTTTTTCTATAGTTTTAATGTACAAATTCGTTTGTTTCTAACTATAAAATATTGTGAGTGTATGTTCTGAAAGTTACAATTTTATTCAATAGCTACAAGCCACTTTGTTGTTCAATCGATACATGCCACTCGATTGAAAATTTTGCGAAAAAATATAACAAAATCAGCCATTAGTCATTAAAGTGTTAATTGTTTAATTCGGGGTTCCAATAGAAAAAAAGTTAATACATTTATATAAAAGTTACTAAGAAGACAAGAATGGAGCAACATTTTTAATTAATATGTTTTTTGTTAAAGCTCTGCCTATTATGGATGCTCTAGCTTTTCTAAAATTACGGGCTCTGATGAGATCTTTAGCTAGATCGAAATGCTAGTTTCGACCTAGCTAATATGTTGGATTTGCTTTATTTTTGTTAATGTGAGGAGGTTGAAAGCTCATTATAAATAGAAAATAACATAAAAGTAAAAAAAACTTAATAAATATTACTTCAGCTAGAGTAGTAACCTAAATTTTTTTATGTAAATAGAACATTTATGGTCTTCAAAGTTAAGTAACATAATGATTCTTGTTAGGAAAATACCCTAACCACGTGTTTGATTACTAAGAAGACTATAATGTAGCAAAATTTATGATTACTAAGTTTTTTGTTAAAGCTCTGCCTATTCTGAAGGATCTCGTTTTTCTACAAGATCTCTTCAGATATTTATTCAGATCGAAATACTAGTATCAACCTAGCTAATATGTTTGATTTGCTTTTTTTTGTAAATATACGGAGGTTGAAAGCTTGTTATAAATTGAAATCAATTAATTCAATATTAGAGTAAAAAATATCACACGATATTTATGTTACCAATTACCAGTAACTCATTATTTTGCAACTACATATAAGTACTGCTATAACTCATTATCATTAAGTCAATATTTTGCATTTTAAAGTAATGCAATAGGTAGTCAATATTTGATAATCCATAAGGAAATGACCTCTTGTTACCATGACTGTGATGGGTGCTTTAAAAATAACGAGTATTATTTTTTTTATTTTTAGTAAATTTTATTTTCAGATTTTTTCTTTTCGTGAATATACACGTAAAATATATAAGTTTGCTGTTAACCAGCCAACATGCATAACATACACTGATTTCTTCTATCCCAAAATTTATTTATTAAATACAGGGACCGTAATCATTATGAGTTTTATAATAAAAATTACACAATAATGATTATATTATGAGTTTTAAGGATTTTTTTCAATGGTAATGATTAGTTTTGAGTAATATTAATAAAAATCAGCCATAATCATTATTTTTGAGCAAAAAAAATACAACTTAAAAATAATCATTCTATATGATTTTTATTTTTTTCGCTCAAAATAAAACTCACTTTCAATTTATGACTTTTTTGTGAGGTTTTTTACCAACATAGTTGCATATCCTCATAAAACAAATAAATTGAAAGTGAATTTTATTTTGAGCGAAAAAAATAAAAATCATAAATAGTGATTATTTTTGAGTTTTATTGCTCAAAAATAATGATTATGGCTGATTTTTTTATTATTACTCAAAAATAATCATTACCATTGAAGAAAACTTTAAAAATCAAAAATTTAAAAATCATGACGGATATGCAAAGATTGTCAAAAAATAATAATAATGGTGCAATAATTTTTTTTTTATTTCTGTTCTAAGTGATTGATTTTTTGATTTAAAAAACGAACAATAATCATTATTTACGGGCCCTGATTAAATACTTTCGCAAATTGCATTTTAGCTTCTATACACTCACAATATATTTTCCGTTACCGATTGTAGTTTATTTAAAAAGTAATCCGTAAAGTTTGTTTTTAACTGAATAAACTATTAAAATACAAAGAAACATATTTTTCAACTTTTTTGCCTGTTATTTAAAAAACAAACTATGAATTAATACGGATTTTCTGTAGCAGTTAATATTTTCGTTTAAAATCTATATGTTTAAAAAAAATCTACTTGTTTTAAAAAAAAAATCACACAAAAATCACAGTAATCTTTTTTTTAAAAAGTTCTCTCAAACGTTTTTCATATGCATGAACTGGGGATGGTAAATAAATTACTTATTTACATTTTCAGTCCAAAAAGTACCAAAGTGGCCCAGCTGGCGATTAAGTGCTTTGTTTCAGTAAATTTTGTTTTACTTTTTTATTTTACTGAGGGTATTCAGCGTGGTTATTTGCACACGATGCAAATTTGCACTTTCTCATCCTTGAGCAGTATTGACGGTGAATAATGTGCATAGTAGAACAGAGATGGAGTTCCCTCACTGTTCCAAATTTATATGTTAAAGCACATCTATTAGATGACATCTAGGAGATGAAGAGAGAGCATGTTAGAGATAGAGTAAAAACTCTGAGTTTCTTTATTCATGTACAAATAACAAAGTTTAATATATATAAAATAAAACGAAAAGTTAGGATTATAATTTTCGCAGTATAGAACATGTGTTAGCTGATTATTTGAATACAAGAAAATTAAATAGCAATATGGTAAAAGTCTAGTGTTTTTTTAGGTAAACAAGATAAAGCGCATCAATGTTTAATGTAAATTTAAAATTAAGCAATATTCT
Organism: Delia radicum; assembly: GCA_021234595.1. Taxonomy (NCBI): domain Eukaryota; kingdom Metazoa; phylum Arthropoda; class Insecta; order Diptera; family Anthomyiidae; genus Delia; species Delia radicum. The sequence continues at coordinate 58,943,776 of CM037853.1, forward strand.
TGTGCAACTTTTGCTAGTTTGCAACAAATTACCCGTGTGTATGTCATATTGGAAGGTTAGAAAAAATCAAAAAGGTTTTGTGTCTGCACAAGATATGTGTTAAATATTTAATATTGAGTTGGCTACATTGAATGATAATAAAATTGTCAGTAATATGTCCAATAGTATTGCAAGAGTACCTTAACAATTAAATTAAATCAAAAGGTACCAAAATGTTACAAAAGTGCTTTTTACTTTAGTACTAAACCAAATATTTTATTTACCATCACTATAGTTTTTCTTTAGATTTTAATTGTCTTTTATTTTACAAATACATAGTTTTTAAGTTATTTGCATATTATAGTAAAAGATGAACTCAAAGGTCATCCTTTTTCGTTATGCTGCCATATAAATGTTAGGCGCCATTCGCTCAATTAATTATTATTCAATTAATCTTATTATTTAGTTTTAAAAATAAATCCTAACATATATTATTATGTATATAATACATTATGTAAATAATACATTTTTATTTCTTTTAAATTAAATTTGGTGATAGCTATAATAAACGACAATCGTTTATTTTTACGTTTTTGGGGGGTAAAATTTTGATGGTTAAAATAAAGGAAAATCGTTTATTTTAAGTTTTGGGAGTTAAATTTTTAATTGTCAAAATAATGGAAATCTTTTATTTTTATCGATTTTCGGTAATTTTTTGATAGTCAAAAAAAACGAACGTCGTTTATTTTAACGGATTAAGCAATTATTTTTTAATAGTTAAAATAAACGAAAGTACTTTGTTTTTTATCGATATTTTTAGTTAATTTTTTAACAATTAAAAATAATTGGAAATTACTATTGTTTTAAACGAAAAATCAGTAGTCCTGTTTTTAACAACTTTTTCTATAGTTTTAATGTACAAATTCGTTTGTTTCTAACTATAAAATATTGTGAGTGTACCGATTGGTGTCAGTCAACGAGACGTTTTTGATATGTAAATTTTCTAGTAGTCAATCGTAACCGGTTTAGATTAACTTATTTCACTACTTTATCTTAAGTAAACATCTTTAAAGGTGAATTGCTGGAAATTTTAAATTGAATTTGCATACACAAATTTAATAACCATAAAAATGTCTATGACAAATTTTAATGTATTATTTTTGTGAACAAATGGATTTATAAATCATTTTTTTCTCTGAAATGAAAAAAAAAAGTTTTCAAATTTAAATACTATTTTCTTTAATTTAGAAATGCTTCCATTGTTAGTTGCTCACTTAAGTTAAACAAATTTTTTACTTTTTTTTTGTTGATGACTTCTTGTCTTTTATATTCAATTGCATTTAATTATGCAAATGTTTTAAATTTATACATACTCGTACGTATACTCACACTATGTAGACTTAAACATTGACATAAACACAAATGTGGATTAGAGAGGAAGGATTTTTTTAAAAATTCTTAAAAGTGAGCAATGCGGAAAAGTTGGCATCTATTAAAAAAATTCAGTTGAAGTTTTTTAAAAGCCATAAACTTCTTGAAGATTCTAATTGAGTACATCCCCTTAGTTTGAACATCTTTCATGCGCTTGTATTAGAAAATTTTGCTTTAAATATAACGCGATTTATTCGCTTGATGCATACATAATGCGATAATTAAATGAGTCCAAGTTGAAGAGAATTAAATGTTTTTTTTTTTATTTGGATCAAAACCACAAACTCCACCGTGTACACAATAAAATAAATTAAAAAAAAATGCAGTTAAAGTTTTTAAAAGCCATAAATGTCTTGAAGTTTCTAATTGAGTCCATCCCTTAAATTTGAAAATCTTTCATGTGCTTCTATTAAAAATTTCTTGTATTAAAATAATTTTAATTTTAGCATTTTTAGAATTGCAGTCCACTCTAATAAACATTAAGAATATACATTGAAATAAATAATTTAAAAGTTTTTACTGCAAAGTTGCCATATATATTTTTGTCCCTAAATTTAAACAGTTCGCTATTATATTTTTATTGAATTACAAATATTTAATAGAAATATTTTTTGGAAACAAATTTATTAAAGAACATCTGGCAACTCATTTTTCATTTAAATTTTCACGAGAAGATACACTTAAAACAAAAGCATCATCACTTTTGTGAAAACCTTCACAATTATTTATGAAAGTTTCGTAGCTTTTCATCAAAATAAAAAAAAAACTTCATAAAAAGAGTGTGTCAATACTCCGATAGAATATATATGTTGTTTCATTCCTCTTAGTTTAAACGAGCTTAACCCTGCTTTTAGGTTAAGCCCATTTGGTGCAATTTTTGGATCGTTTCCTTTGTAATTTTTGAACGGTGACATATAGTCACTTAATTTTTTAGCTCACGTGATCTTTTTATAAAACCATGTTATATACAAAAATTCAAGGTTCTGACTTAAAACAGGACCGAGAAAAATAAAAAATTACGATTCTTAGGTTAATGGACCATTTGGTCCATAGTATATTTTCTTTGATTTTTTTTACATTTTGATTTTTTTTTTACATGTATTTATTAGTTGGTTTTATAATAATTGTCATTGCATGATGAGCAACATATTTTTCGGTTAGTTTTGCAAAAAACTTGCTGCAAATGGAGCATTTTATATCGGACTTAGACTTGCAGCAACTACAAATTCCACGCTTTCGAGCCCCTGAATTAGAAGTATTATTTGAAGAGGCCACTGGAACTATGCATGGTGATCGTATTTCAGTAAGTAACTGTGCTGAGAACTCTTGTTGAGGTAATATAATCCGTTTCATCATATACGCGTTAGTCAGAGAAAGTGCTAGTTGCCGCAAAAACTCTGGCCCCCTCAATTCCGATCAGTTGGATCCCATGAAACGTCGATTTCAGAAAATATTATGTACGCATTCAATGCGAATATATCAAGGATGTTTACAAATACAATGTTTGACCATCGATTTATTTTGCGTTTTGTGCTGTAGGAACCAACCATTTGATCAGTAGTATCTACGCCACCTAAAAGAGATGAAGTATTAGAAATTATAGGAGAACATAAAACTAACATACCTTTCGTTGAATTGTAATACGAAACAATCTCTGGTTTTTTCTTCAATCCACTCTCATCAACTGCAACTGTCTTGTGCATTGAACTAATCAATATTGTTGCTTTGCTCTTGTGGCTGATGTATGATACTAATGTCGCAATGCCATCGAATGCAAATGTAGAATGGCACAAACGGAGTTTTTTGACACTCAGCAAGTTTCCCTTCCTGAAGTTTTTTTACCAACTCAAAAGTGGAAAAAAATTGTCGCCTGTTATATTATGCCCTTTCAGGCCTTCTGTTAAGTCCAATATAATGCGTTGCTCTTGGTTCTTTTCAGGCTGTGCATTTCTAGGCTTACCAAGGTATGGTTGTATTTTCCTTACGTAGTGTGACTTAGAGTCCACCGATAATCAAAATTTCAAACCATATTTTGCTGGTTTTTATGGCATAAACTGTCGAAAAGTACATCGCCCCCTGAATGCAACAAGCTGCTCATCAATGGTGACATTTTCGTGACAGCTGTAAAGCATTGGAAGAAGTGGTTGCCAACGGTCCCACAGTTCACAAATAGGAGCAAATTTATCGCAACTACGCATTTGTCGTCGACTCAAAACATCATCAAAACGGATGGCAACATTAATAGTATGAAATGTATCTTCAGACATAATTGCTCGGAAAATGGGGCGACCAAATTTGGCATCAAATAAACCATGAACATCTTCATTTTTTCCACTTTCAGTAATAGATTTTATATTAGCCAACTATTTTGCTGAAATAAAAAACAAGGTTATATATACCGACATACGCCTGCAAGAATGACCACAGCAATATATGCGCGCAATGCGTCTTAATCAATATCTTTCCACTTGCCACCAAACTTGACCCTGCCGTACTTATTAATACTTTCGATGATAATTCTTTCTATTGGAGGCGGAATAAAAAGCTAACAGAATGTCATTGCATATGGACACTGCAAATCGAGTTGGTCCTGGTTGCGTTGAGATAATATTCTCAGTCGTAGCTCCAATAGGCTGAGGTAATGGAGTGGTACTCCAAACCATTTTGTTTTTAGCAATAAGAAACGGATCAACAGAGCTAGCTGCAGCTAGGACGGGTTCCCGTTCAGTATCTATTTCAAAAGAACTTGTTTCGCTATTTTCTGAAATATAATCAAATTCCGAATCTGAAATATCGGAGTCACTTTCTGCATTGAGCAGTTCTCGTATCTGATCTTCATTCAAGTTTGCCATGTCGTAAGTAAAACACGTCTGAACTATTGAAAAGAACTCACAAAATGAACCAAGCAGTACAAATATTTGTGCTTCTTTACAACAAAAATCAAAAAAGGGGGATCCCACAATTGTCTTTTACATTAGCTATCCTGAGTAAAGAAAAATGCAAAAAGGGGAATCCCTCAACAAATTTTTACATTAGCTGTGTCATGTGATTTCAGTGGTTCAAGTGAATCACGCGTGAGCGTGAGTTATTTTAATTTTACTGACGTGAGTAGTGCGTGAGTAAAGAAAAATTAGAGTGAGTGATTCATGAGAGATTATAATATTTCTTGCGTGAGCGTGAGCCAAAATTCACTCACGCGCCCATCTCTAGCGTTGAGGAAAGCTTAAATTAATAATATTTAGGGAGAAGTGATCCAAAATATATACAAATATAAGATTAAATGATTATTTTGTATGAATATTGAAGTATGGACCAAATGGTCCTTTAACCTAATATTCGTAAGTTTTTTCTAACCTAACAGCAGGGTTAAGATCATTTATTCATTAATTATTTATTTCCAATATTTCGTCTCCACATTGATTTTTTCAGGGAGAAATTATTACAATTCGAAAAAAACATGCTTTTCAATTACTATAATTTGAAAAAACAACAAGTTTTTCAAATTGTAATAATTGTTCCCTGAAGAAGTCACCCAATGTGGAGACGAAATATTGGAAATAAATAATTAGTAAATAAATGATCTTAAGCTCGTTTAAACTACGAAGAATTAAATAAAAGAAGATCAAAGAAAACTTAACATTTTAAAAAAAAAATAAATGTTTTTTGCTTTAATTTATGGGAGTCTAGAGTTATAGGGATAAGTAGTAAATTCTATTTTTTTTTTTTTTTATAATGTTAATGCATTAATTTTAGTAAATTTAAAAATACATATTATTTACATATCTTTTGAATGAAGAACAAATATCTAGCAAATTGTTCATATTAACTGAATTGTTAAGAATAAATTCAATTTGGGGTGAAGTTTTACCACTAATTTGGGGCGAAGTACAAAAAGTAATTTAAGCAATGTCCGTGCGTTCTTATGTTGTGTTAGTAGAATATTTTATAAATTTGATTTTTTTTATTAAATTAAGAGACATGACGCGGAAAAACATAGAAAAGAGAACACAACCAGCTGTAAACAAAAGTGATTTTGTAAAAGCAATCAAAGATGTCAAAATTAAAAAAGTTTGATATATTCCTTCTAATGTAATGATACTATTACACCTCAAAATTTATAACTAAAATGTATAACGTGCTGACGAATAAAACCGGTAGGTATAAATTGTTTGAAATTACGGGTAAAAAATTCAAGACTCTCATTATCCTCCCCAATTTTATTAGATAAAGATTTCTGCACAATTTGTTTAAAGGAAATTCCCATTAAATTGACTTCTCAGATGCCGCGATATTTCGGACAGGTTCTGCAAAAATGTTCAAGTATGCAATGTTAATAATTTCGCGATTTGCAAAATCCCGAATCCCGGCCTTTTTAAATATCACTGGCGACGGTCGGTTATGCGTTTGCCGAAATTGCGGTTAATAATTTTTTTTTGTACGGTTGCCAATTTTTTAATTGGGACGTTATGAATATATGCATAAATAAAACTTAGTAATTATGAAAATGTTTCATATATTTTTAACCAACAAGAGAATTTAAAAAAATAATATTAAAAATCTTTTTTTTTTCTGCGTGTATACATATACATGTCGCACTTGATCAACAAGAGGGTATTAACTCAAAATTTTTAAAATATCACTTTTTTCCAGAAATCAACTAACAACATCAATATATATCTATTGTAAAAATTTCAACGTATTCCGATTACTCTTTCATCTCGAAAACCACTTTTGAGACCATTTTCATGATAATGTAGTGATTACCTTTATTTCAACAAAAAGGTATTATTTCGAGTTAATATAAAAGTTCAAATAGAAATGAATCGTATATTTTCATAAAAAAAGGTATTATTTTGATTTGAGCCTTTATTTATGTTAAAAATAATCAAACTGTTTTATTTATATTTGGTTGTATTTTGAGTTGATACTGTTTTGTTGATAAAATTTGTTTTATTCCATAAATTTAAATCGATAAAATTTCAAAAAAAATGGCATTAACTCAAAAAATTGATTTTTTTTTGCAATGAGTGGTAAAATTTAAAACAAAAACAATGTATACATATTTTCAAATGAAATTTGCTTATCTATGATATGTTTGAATTTTTAAATTCTGTTAAAATGTGGCCATAAACTGTTTTTTGACTCTACTGAAAGTTTAAAAATTTTGAGTTAATACCCTCTTGTTGATCAAGTGCGATATGTGAGAAGATGCAGGAAACCCATAGGAAATGAAAATACTATTCAAAAATGTGGGTAACTTAAAATATTATTATACATTAAAAATACACATGCATATTAGGGAGTTCTTTAAATTACGAATTGTCGAATTTCACTTTCCCAATAGTGTTCTATTTGTTCTGATGTACAAAATTTAAAATTTATTTTTGACTATTAATTCGTGGCAAAGATCCCAAGTTTCCCTAGTAAACGATGTCTTTATAAAATATCTAATCAGTTGTGGTTAATAATTATATAAATTTAGCTTTTTTTTTTTGTTTTGTTGTCGCTACAAATGAAGCTTTTATTTTCACATAATTCGGCAACTCTTTAGTTAAATGACACCTTAAGTTATATACATATTAGTATATTTTGAGTGTCAATGTATACCCAGGGTAGAAAAGCATTACCATATAAGTGATTATATACGTATATATTTGGTAAGGGCAAGTACTTACAATTGTCATTACAAATATCATTATTTTAATATGGTGATGTCGAGCAAAATAATGACATATCATTACTAAGCACCTTATAAAAAATAGAAAAATTTGTAATTACCAATATGCTTACCAGTTTGGACAGCTATAATGAGTCTAAAAAGAAATTATAAAAAACTAAAGTTAATAAAAAAATATTTTTTTTTATTGAAAACATTTTTTTTTTAATAAAATATGCCCACATGGAATTCCAACTCCGGCCTCTACGTTGTCAGTCAATCGCTTTAACATCTGAGCTATCTCGACATGTTATACTTGATAGATAAACACATAAATAACTTGCTTGCACAAAATGTCACTACTTTCCAGTATACAGAAAATCAAAAAGAAGTAGTTATATGTGTACTTTGTAGAGTTGAAAAAATAATGAGTTTAAAAATAGATTTTCCAAAAATGTTGAGATCATTACTTTATATTGAAAATAATGATAAAAATAAGTATTAATTAGTAAGGCCTTATTTTTTTTTGTTTCAAAATCATAGGACAAATTACTAGTTATCAGTATGTTCTTATTATTTGTGTTATAGTAATGCAGAAAGTAAGCTGGTGTCATTACTGGTAGTAGAAAAAATAATGACATGTCAATATCGTTTCTACACTGGGTGTGTGTATAAATTTATGTTTTTATTTACAAATTGAAGCAAGAAATTACTTTCGAAAATTATTTTATACCGACCCGGACCTGCAGATCTTAATGAACTTTGGATATGTTGTAGGGAATAAAAATTTAAGGGACCCATATATCAATCTCATGTTTAGGCATGGGTAAAAAATTACCCAATTTTAAGTGTTTTTCAGCTTCTATTACAAGTAACTATAGACAAATTTATTATCAAATTAAAAGTTTTTTTGGAGACACATTCACTGGTGTGAAAATTATGCCCAAAGATTTTCAAGTAGTTTTGTTATTCAAGAAAAATGTGTTTTGAATAGCATAAATCTGGCATTTTATTTATTAGTTTTAGTAGTATTAAGCTAAAAATAACGCATTACATAACGAATTTTCCCGAAGAGCCTTTCAATTTATACATTTCAATTAATTTAAAAATGTGGCAGCTCTGGGTCCACTATATAGGCAATATAGTGCAAAAGACAAGTTTCCATACTACTAAATCGAGTTAGTTTTTAAACTACTTTTTTACCCTTTAACGTGAGATTTGGCAGCTATAAAAAATACGTGTCTCTTTTCTTGTATTCTTAACAACATATCCAAAAATTATTAAAATTTGTAAGTTCAGGTCGGGATACCTTCCTTGTTAGATTGAAAATACTTTGCATATGTTCACACATACACACTCACATAAGCACATTCTTTTTATATGTTTTTCTTTTCATATTTAATTTCAAATGTCAGTAACAAATTCTAGTTCATATCAAATTATTTATCATAAACAAATTTATAAAAAAAAAGCAATTATTATACAAAAGTAGGCAAACATTTAGAAATAAATAACGTAATATAAACACTGTATATTAGGGTTATAACCTTTTTTTTTGACAAAATTTCTTCATCGCACCACGCAATGGACAATGTTGTACTGATAATAAAAACCATTTTTTAGATCATTTTGGTGAAAAAAAGTTTACGCACCGATTGCAGTTACAAAACTACATTTATGGTACTTTTATTACACTAAAATTAAATTCATTTAAAAAATTCACAAAATAGCGTCATATCGCGATTTTTTCGCGCCCTCCATCCAAATGGTGAGATTGTTTTTATATTAATGAAATTTTAAGAAAATTGTAAATACTTTGTAGTTAAATGTCATTTCTTATAATTATAATATTTCTTATAATTCAAAGAAAAACTAAAATTCAAACTTCATCGTGTTTGATGTGTGAACTTTTTCAACGATTGCGAAAAAGTACAATATCTTTCTATATATATATGCGGCTCAAGGATGAAGAATTTGATATTTGCAAACAATCCAAAAAGTTATAACCCTACTGTACATATGTAAATATTTATGTATAAATAAATATAAGCTATAGTTAAAATTAATTTAAATTTTTATAAAAATTTAAAAAAAATATATAAATTAAGGTATTTTTGTAGAAATTGAAATAAAGCTAATGCAAGAAATTGCTTTTTTTCGTTTTGTTGCATGAAAATGTCAAAACTGTCAACTGTCATCAAGTTTAATTTTCGCTTTCACTATTTAAAAAAAAGTTTTGTTATGGTTCTATGTATTGTATCATTAAAAAAGACCGTAACATAAAGTGTGATTTTTAATTAGTATAAAAGTCAGATGTTTGCAAACGGTAAGAGTTTGATTCAAAATTGTAACAAAACCAATTGATTCAATAGAAAGCAATAAGCAAGAAATATAAATTGAAAAAAATAAATTTGTTTGTTTGTTAAAGTGGATCGTTTGCAGTTAGTGAGGGTAATATGTGGGTACTCGGGTAATTTGGAACATCCCTTAACTACTAAAACTAAGAACTATTTGAGAAATGCTTGTTGGTGAAATCCTTGCACATTCATATAAATTATTTTCACGACTACATGTGTTCAAAGAAAAGTTATATCTCAAATATTAAATCATATTTTATTTGATATAAATCGATATTTAATCTTATCCAAGTTTTTGTATAAATTATATAAAAATTGATGATCGAATAAGATAATTTGAGATTTAATTGGATTTAATTATATCCCATGACATATAAAATTTTAAATTAAATTAATTTAAACATCTGGCCCATATATAATTATGCATGCCGTTATATACATAACAATATATAATTAAATCTTATACTCATGGAAAATATTAAGTATGTTGGAACATATATAATCATATCTCAAATTGAATGGTTAATCTTGTGTCATATATGGAATCATATATAATTATATCTCACATTATTTAATGTCATATATGTTGCATATCTTATATAACAAATAAAAATATTTTTTACAAGAAATATTAATTATTAGATTATATTGCAACCATATATGATAACATATGACAATAGATCTGCCGTATCTTATAATGTATAACATATATGCTTAATATCTTATTCTATAAATGTCAATATATAAAATTAAAAACCGTTATATATGTTACGATATAAGATACATATAATAATATATGGCTCAGCATGAAAAAGTATATAATGAAAAGTATATATTATAATATATTTCAAGATGAAAAAGCATTATATAATTTTTTTACTGGCGATATTAATATTTTGAAGTCGTGTCTAAATGAATATGAATTAAGGAATTTGTTTATGCCATCAATGTGTGTTAAATTTTAACAATTAGTAATAATTTTTTCAAAAATGTTGTTGCAGGTAGTCAAATGTGGAATACTATTTCACATTACCCTCTCAGTGTTTTTTTTTTTTTAAATCGATTATATAAAATTTAAATTGTCTTTACTACATTTAAATTGTCTTTACTACATACATAATACAACATCAAATAGGCCTCTAACGCATTTTGAAATAAGGTATTTTTCTTTTCTATGTAATTCAAATCGTTCCATACATATATAACTTGATAATTTTTATTCACTTGTGAAATAATATTAAGTTGTACAAGAATGTTCTTAGCTCTTTTTTGACTCTTCTGAAACTATGTTCTCCTCTAAAGTGGGATACAAGAGTTTTTTTTAATATTTTTTTAACACCAACCAATCTTAATAAAATATTAAAGTGCGCCCGGTAGGCTAGTTGCTAGCGTGCTGGCTTATCAGTGCGGGGGTCGTGGGTTCGATTCCCACCAGATTCACTGGTCTGTTTTCGCTACAACGCGCCGAAGGCCATAGTAGCTAGTGCTCGGTTAGGGTAATACGAGTAGAATATAATTTGAAATTATATGATTATTAATTAATAAAATAAAAAAATAAATTTCGAAGTCAAATCTACGAAAAATGGTGCGTATGATGTAAGTATAAAAACAACAATTATTCAAAAACAGCAAATGAGAATTTGTTTGACCAATTTGAATTCAGCGTACATAGGTTTATTAAAAAATATATGTTTTAAGGTCACATTTTTTGCAACGCGGTGAATGACATAGTAGCTGGTGCTCGGTTAGGGTAATAGTGCATAATTTGTAATTATATGATTATTAATTAATAAAATAAAAAAAAAAAATAACATCGAAGTTTTTGTATTTTCATTATTTACCCCATTTTTCGTATATTACGCAACATTTTTCGAAATTTAAAAGCAAAATTCCGATAATTGTCTTTTGTAAATTTTGTTTTATGCGTTCTAAAAAATTTAAAGATTTAATTATTGTTCATAATCGCGATATTTTGAAAACTATTAAGAAAAAAAAAATTGAGAGATTTTGATTCAGGATACCTACATCTATTAAAAAAAAACGTGTATTTAAAGTCCCGCAAAAAGTTGAAAATTATTGAATAGCGTTATTTTAAAAATATTTAATTACACTACAAAAACTTTCGTAGAATGTACAAATTTTCGTTAATTTTACGAAAAGTTTTGTTAATTTGAAATTTTTTCGTAATTTTACACTGATCAGTGTAACTAACGAATAAAAGTTTAATTTTCAACCCGTACTTTTAAACAGCTATATTTTTTTCCTTGATGAAGTAAATTAGTGGTTTTAAAGATTTAAAATAAGTTGACATTTTGACAAAAATCATGTATAGAACAATAATAGAAATCTTTTATTCAGAATTTTCAAATAATTTATTTTAAAAAAAAATATTTTTGGACCTTTTTTAATGGGACCTTTTTTAAGAATTATTTAAAAACATAAAAATAAATAAACTTTAACATTTGTTATATATACTATGTTTATTAGAAAATACAAAAACTGATTACTTTGCTAAAAATTAGTTCATCGATTGAATACAATTTCTGAAAACCTGACCGATCGAAGCGTACATTTCCCAAAATATACAAAGTCGAAAGCAAGCAAAAATGTATACACCCAACTCTTTTTTTACACGGTAGATACGTTCCAACAAAAAACGTGTAAAAAAAAACGTGTAAAAAAAACACGAAGCCCATACTTAAATCAGGGATGTGTTCCAAAATTAAAAACAAACGCGTTAGATAAAAAAATTCCTATACGTTGTTCTAAAAACCGTGTAAAAAAATTAAACACGTGTTACATAAATTAAAAAAAATAAATTAATTCATATTTTATTAAAAAAAGGTAACAGAAAACTTAAATCCATAAGTAAATATTGTACATGAAAAAAATTAACTTGAGTAATAAAAGAAAAAAGCTTTATTAGCAAATAGCATAACTGCTTAATAATTAGCCATGTTTATTGCCAACTGGACTACTATTGCTTTCATCACTAGATACTCGTATATCTAACATATCTGAGGAGTTTGAATCCATTGATGAGTTCCGTTCCATAATAAGGTCGTCTGTAGTTGGTTTGGTTTTAGTTAGGAAGTCTGTAATCAAATGCTGGGTTTTTGGTTTTTCGAGTTGCTTATGCAGTTCATGGTACCCAGCTGTACAAATCTGGAGGTTACGTTGAAATTTCAATGCATTTCAATATGCGTTGCCAAAACACAAATATAAAAAAAATGCAGCAAATTTTGTCGTTTTATCAAATCTATATTTATAAAAATGCACACAAAGTATTTTACTAAGTAGACATTTGATGTAAGGCATCCTGAGAGTTTTTGATTTTTTAGTTTAAAATTATTTTGGATTCGTGTTAGAACAAATAAACCGTGTAAAAAAGAAGAGTTTGTCTTTTTTGTGCACCGTGTTATTTCAAAATCGTGTAAAAAAAGACCGTGCAAAAAAAGAGTTGGGTGTACTGTTTTCACTTAAAACATTAACAAAGGCTAGTTTTTATTAAAATACTAATACGCATTGAAAAGTATAATTTCGGAGTTGCAATAGAGCATTTTAAAAATATTTCAAAAACCAAAATCGGTTAACTAAAAAAACTTTTTCATAAATATTTGTCCATAAAATCATACAAATTTTAAAAATATCTTCAACAGTCTATTAATCTTATGCTATCGAATTTTCAAATTTGGTTGCCAATAGCTTTACTTGAGGGCGCTAAAAGTATATACGTCTACAAAGTTTGATTGGAAAATGTCCTACCGATGTATGACGTTTCCATATTGACTTAAAGCCCATAATCCCATGGGTCTACTGGTAACTGATATGTTGACTGCCGATTTGTTAATTAAAATAAATTCACATTTAATTTTGTGAAAACTAATTTATGGTAAATCATTTTACGAAATATGCAAATGGGGGGGAAAAATTTAATAACTTACAAAAATACCCGTAACAAATGTCAAATTTTAATTTCTTAAGTGTTATTTGCTGAAAGGAAATCTTTATTTTATTTAAATGTCCTTATACAGTTTGCCAACAATTTCATTGTTAAAGTTGTCAATGATACACAAAAACACATGCAACTAAATTTTAACACATATACATAGAAAATCTACTATTATACTTAGACAAACTACAAAGTGTGATGTACACATACCAACAAAAAACCGAAAAAAGAAGAAGAACCAAAACGAAGAAAATAATAAAAGAACTGAATAGAAAACGGCAAACAGAAAAAGAGCTTATCTGAAAAAAAAATAAAGAAAAAAACCTGAAATTTCTAGGGTACAATTTGGTGAAATATATGAACATTTTGGGCTTGACCTACTACTGTTCGGTAGGGTTTTTAGTATAAATAATATATATGAGATTGTGTGTGCGTGCATGAGTGTTTGCATATAAATGTGTTTGTAAGTTAGTTGTATTGTGGGTTGAAATGCTTACAAGGCATATCCGGTATGCAGCACTAATGCCTTCTACTTTAGTTTCCTGTTGAGAACTCACCCATTTACAAAATTTCTTGTTCGTTGCTTAAAAAAAAACATGTTGTATGCAAGTGTATAATATGTGCACCGAGAGAATTATAGATATGATATTATTGAATTGCTTAATATATCACAATAAATTTCATTAATCCAGTCAATGGAATATTTCACAACAATAATCAAAAGTGTCCTTAAATTAATGAAACTTTTCAAAAAATTAATGAAAGTTTTCATTAAATTAATGAAGCATTTCATTAAATTAAAGAAACATTTCATGAAATTAAAGAAACATTTCATTAAATTAATGAAACTTTTTAGTTATATATAAAATGTTTGTAACAATTTCACACATTTGCTGCAGTTTTTCTATTACACTGCGCAAACCAAAAAATGCAAGTGTAACGACCATTGATCCTAAATATTTCAACCACGCTGATTCTAATGGCGTATCTAGTTTTTGTACTTATGGGCCAGATTTTTCGCAAATTTGAATTTTTTATTCATCAAATCTAAAAAATCAAATATTTTATCTTAGTTTTTTTTTTTAACGTAAATATGTAAAAGCCCTGCATTAATAAATTAATGTTTAGCATTAATAAATGTGCAGCATTAAAAAGTAAATAAGACATTTTTCTCATTTTAACTATATTTTACTATTTCTGCACAGTTTATTATCTCTTTTCACAATGGCTCAAAGCAATTTTGTTTATAAGTAAAACACAAATCTGACCAATTATTTCGTGTAAAAAATTAAAAAAAAGAAAAGGCCGTTTATGTGAAAACACGCAATGTCCTTAAAATTTATATGACAGCATAGCGAAAATGGACGTCCTATGAGCTCATCTTTTAGTATAATATGTAAAGAAATTCAGCGAAAAAAGTTTATATTCGGGAAATATATTTGAACAAACACTTTCATTACAATAAGTGTCTATAAAATATTTTAAAGTTTAATTTTAAAATTTTCATATATTTGTATGAGTTTAAAAAAAAAAAATTAAATATATTGAAGACATTCACTGTAATGAAAGTGTTTGTTAAATTGACTATCGCAATCATAAAGTTTTTTGGTTGAATTTTGGTACACATCATTGTTTAGCTATCTACATGTTATACAAAAAGAAGAACTTATAGGTCGTCTTTTTCTCAATGCTGTCATAAAAATTTTGGCACAATTCGCGATTTTGCCATGAACCGCATTTTTTTTTTACACGAAATAATTGCTCAGATTTGTCTTTTTGCCTATGCACAAAAATGCTTTAATGGATTGCGAAATGGGATGATAAATTGTGAAAAAGATGGTAAAGTAATGTAAAAATTGAAAACGCGAATTTATTTGTTAATTTCTCACATTTTTTAACTAAATTTGATACCCGAATTTTAATGAAGATATTTTATGTATTCCCGTGTAAAAAATTTATATATGATAATATCTGACAATATATAATTATATCTGAAATTTGAGTCTATCTAATTATATCTGGGTCCATATATATTTATATATACCTTTATATATATTTATATGTAAACATATCTGAAGGTATATATATAAATATATCTGAACTATAATATAATTTGATAGACTCAAATTTTCGATATAACTATATACGATCTTATCTGGTCATATTTAAACCTTTTTACTAGGGTTTATCACAAAAAAACTAAAGTGAAATATTTGAGTTTCAAAATGTTGTGTATAAAAAAAAACTGCGTTAAATTGTGCAAAACTTTACTGCAAATTTGCGAATAATCTGGCCCATAAGTAAAAATTGGGTACGCCATTAAAATTAGCTTTTTCGACATATTTATGATCAATACTCAGTACTCTTATTTTCGATTTTAGTTGTCAATTTTGTAGCACTTTGTAAAGTTTAAAAATTTATTAGTTTATTAACTGAAATTAAATGAAAAATTGTATGGCGTTTACTGACGAAAAATTCTCTCTGTGAACGTGTATGAGTTAGTATATTTAGTATGACCATTTGTCTGCTTGTCTCTGAAGAGTTAAGGAAGCATTCACTCAAACAAACAAAATATATGTGAGCATAATTTTTTTTAAATAACAAAAAATTTAAACTAATGCAGACAGTGGCGTTCCTTAAAATTAAATTGTAAAATTTAACTGATATTCTAACAATCTTAATTATTAAAAATATTTAAAACAATACACGGAAATTTCTTTAAAATTTTTGTCCTTTAACATTTCATCACATTTTGTTCCACCCAATTGAAACCGCTCTGTCTTATAAAATTGTATGCAAAACCCCATCCATTTGTCTTTAGAAAAAAAAGATAAAAGTCAAATAATTTTTCCTCTGCTGCATAAACATTTCTCGACTACTATGAATAAGGCCGAAAGAAAATAGTTTTCAACACACAAAAAAAAACCAAAAAAAAAAAAAAGTTTTGCATTTATTTAAATTTTAATTCGCATCAGCCTAAGGTTGTGAATTAAGTGCAGTAACATGTAGTAATGGAAACTTGAGAATTGTTCTGTAGATATAAAAGAATCTAAAGAGATGAGTATATGAATAAATAACTGAACTAGGCTGCCGCAATGGGAACTGCAACAGTACATATAAGCACAAGCTAAAAACCATTACATTAATAAAAACGAACAAAAAAAAAAGGAAAATAAATTTTGAAAAGAGAAAAAGTGCCTATTTGACAAAAATTTCATTTAACGTATTTTTTATAAGTAAAAAAGCTTTATTGGTCAATTGCATGTGTCTGTTTTAGAAGACATATGGATGATATTAAAAATATCTTTTTTTACTACCATTATATTTGTAAATTCATGTTGCCGTTGCTAGGACTCGAACACGCAGCCTTCTGTTGACTTCTGTGAAAGTATAGCAACTTTATTATCTTCTGTGAAATTATAGCAACTGAATTATGTTCAGCTGGTTGCAAGTATTTTGCGACAAATGTTCTCATCACAGTTTTGAAAAAGCATAAGCCTTCAGAATAAGCAACGCTTAAGCAATAAACCTATCAAAACATAAATTTGGCAAAGTTTTTATTGTATAATCTCTTTTTTCATATATATATGGTTGTCTTAATTAGTAAATGTCCCATGAAAAGTTAGGCTATGGGTGCGATAAAGTAATTACCTTGTAATGTATACCCTTACATGTAAAATTATTTTCCAACAAAAAGTAATGAGTTACCGATAATAGGTTACACAATGCATTACTTAGTAATGTATACTTCTTACATTCAGCATTATTCCAAGACATAGAATAATGAGTTACCAATAATTGGTTACATAATGCATTACATTGTAATGTATACAGCTTACCTTTAACATTATTTTAAAACATAAAGTAATGTGTTATCAATAATTAAATAATCGTGGGTTACCTTGTAATGACACATTATTACCTTTTACATTATTTCAAAACATAAAATAATTACTTACCAATAATCAATTACATAATGCTTGAAATATAAACATAAAGTAAGAATTAAAATATATTTTTTTCTCCCAAATTGAACTATTTGGAGTTTTTTTTTTCAATTTTGTCTGTTTTATTCAATTTCTTGAATTTTTAATTTTTGATTAGTTTTTAATTTAAGCAAACTTTTTTTTTTGATATTGGCGATTTTTTAAAATGTTTCCATTTTTTTATTTTCGGGATTTTTTCCCCCATTTTAACGATTTTGACCATTTCTTCCCAATTTTTATCGACTTTTTTCAAATTGAACTATTTTTTAAATTTTGTCGATTTTTTTCAGTCAATTGCCAATTTTTTTTTTAATGTTGGCATTTTTTCAAATTTTGAAAATTTTCTATTTTAATTTTGATTTTTTTTTTCTTCAATTTAAAATTATTTTATTAATTTTGGCTATTTTTTCAATTTTGCCGATATCTTAAATTCTGTAATTTTTTTTAAATCTAATTAAATTTTAAATTTAATTTTGACATTTCGTAACAAAGAACATAATTTCTCACAAATATTGAAAAATTACAGGGTTAAAGCGATTGTAAAATTGTCAGGATAAAAATAACTTAAAATATATGTTTTGTATAATATTTTTTAGCATTGCCAACATTGAAAGATTTTACAAATACTACTAAAAAATGCAACTCTTAATAAAAAAATTAATTCTAAAACGAAAAATATTAAAAAAATGTAAATAAAATAAAGAACCTATCGAAAAAGGTAATCAATGCTGAAGTACTGTAATAACTCTTAGTTTTTTGTCTGATAATAGTGAAAACTACACTGAGAGAATTTTCTGCATGAAATTGTCACTGGAACTCGTCCATTGAACTTTTTCATTAAATTAATTAAATTTTTTATAAAGTTTAATAAAAAATCGCATATTATTTATTAAAAATTTCATAGAACCAATGACAATGTTTCATTAAAAATAGTTTCATTGAAACTTTGAAGCTTTTTCATTCACATTTGAAGAAAACTTCATTAGTTTAGTAAAAAAATTGATCAAAGTTCGTAAAATTAATTCTCTGTGTTTAGTATTTTATAATAATTTAAGGAATGAAATTGTCTGTGAGCTGACCAATATGATTTGTGTTATTAACGACTTACATAAATCAATATTTTGTCGCTATGCGATGTTTACATAAATGTTTTATTTTAGTATCTAAAAATGCAAAACTAAACTTTCTCATTTTCTGCGCAAATCATGTTTTGACAGGAACAATAAAATAATGGAAACATGTGATTACAGCATAAATTCGCATTAAAATATTGTTAAGACTGCAATTTCACATTATCATTATAATGCTCATAGCAATCATAATATTTACACCGTACCCATATTATAGTCCTAATTATCATATTGTGATCATGGAAAATAATTTCGTCATCATGTATTGCCATAATATGATTATTGCAAATATATTATGATTATATCGTACTACAGACTTAAAATCACGTGAATTTTGTTTAAATTTTACTTTTATATTCTTTATATTTTTTTTACAATTTATTTTGCATGAGTACGACAAATTTAAAAATCATTTTTTTTATCAGTTTTTACTTAATTTATAGCACTTTTATGTAACTATAATAAACAATAACTTAATTTAACCCTTAAATGCATAATGTACCATGTATGGTACATGCATTTAATCTTACGACAATCAATCTAATTAAACTAAATCGTGATACCGATAATTTTAAATTGTTCAAAACAATATTACTCTTCATAAAAATACCGCTTTAGCTCACTTACAGTTTGTTTTAATTGTCAGTAAGCTGCCAAAGTGGGAGTATGCACTTTTTGTACAAAATTTCCAACAGTGGACTTAGTTTTAGCAAATTATAATGAATAGTAGGCCGGGTCGATTTGTATGGAGGCATAAAAATCGCTCAACGTTCAAGGAAAATTGTATTTTAGGGATCAAAATAAGAAACTTTGCGAAGGAACTATACCTCTAAAACGAATTCTGATGTCCCGACTTTTGACCCGTAGGGTGAAATTTTGAAAAATCCCACTCTGACCCATTTAGAGTGCCCCAATCGAATAAAATCCAATCGAATATATTTATACTCTATTTTTTCCGGAGAAGAAATAGAGACCCTTATCTTGGAAGACTCCTCCTACTTTCTGAAATATCTCTATCCCAAGATTTGTACATTTTGCTAAAAAAAAAACAAGGCTAAAAAGGCCCTCTTTTAACTTGAATTTTAACCCCTAGAATGATGATTTATGCATTAATCTGCTAGCGCGTCTCCCGGAGAAGAAGTATCTCCCATAATCTTGGAGAGATTCCTCCTACTTTCTGAAATATCAAAGTGGGCTTTTTCAAAATTTGACCCTACGGGTCAAAAGTCCGGACATCAGAATTCGTTTTAAAGGTATGGTTCCTTCGGCAAAGTTTCTTATTTTGATCCCTAGAATACGATTTTCCTTGAACGTTGAGCGATTTTTAAATCGACCCGCCCTAATGCATAGTATATCATATATGACACACATCAAAAATCGTTGTTTGTTCCTCTTTTCCCGGAAAACGGTTAATTTTCCAGGAAAATGGATGCCCAATTCGAGTTCAGCGATCGACTTTACATAAGGGTATCTTGGTCTTCATACCGGGTGCTGAGCTCAAGCATTTACGAGCTAAGGGATGCGTGTCAGTTTAACTTAGCCTAGGCTCCAATGGTTGACCGGGCTTAGACTACCAAATTATTCGTTCTTCCACCAAAAATATCAACATTACAATTAACACCATTGCGTTATATTTGTATATCTTTTTGTTTAATATTATTTAATTCGTTCGGACTGACTGCTTCTCACAACTTCTTTTCACAAAATCTTAAATAAGAATGACACTAAAAGAGCGAAGAAGCACTAATACCAGACTGGCGCAACTATACTATGGCTGTAGTTATAGAGAGGAATATGATATAAAAAAATACTATATTATGATTGTAGACTTAAATATAATATGATAACTGATAAAAATAGAGATTTTTACTATAACATAATTAAAGCAACCATATATTGTTGGTGAAATATGATTGATGCAATAATAATTTTATTAAAACGATCATTTATGGCTGTAGGAAAGATAGTTTTGTGGCCACAATCATATTGCAACTATATTTTTTCTCTGAGTGCACGCAGTGGTGTGGGCAATATAATACAGAAAGTTTAATTTTATATTCAAATTTTGTATTCTTTTGATTTACATATTTTTACTATCCCCTAAAATGTTATATCGTTTTAACTTGATTCCATGTCATCTTTTCTGTCCAACAATTACAGCAAAAATTTTTATTTAATTTTTTCTTAAAAAAATTAAATACAACAGCAAAAGAGATTATTCAAATATTCTCAAAACTTTAAATGTCAAAATTAATTTCAAAAGTAATTAACGTACAAACTTTTTATGTCAACAGAGCTGTGTGTTTTTGCATTCTTTTTTTTCCTCTTTGGTTACAACTTGGAATATATTTTTAGGTTTTTGTTCTTTTAGTTTTTGTCTGTATGGGTAATATGAAAAAAAAAAAAATATTTCAGAAGCAAAGAATTGTTGAAGGAAGTGATAATTTAACGCACACAAAAAAAAATATATATAAATTACTTGGTCTTCATTTTTCAGCAAGTTTGTATGTCATTATCCCTTTAACAACCTATACAAATTTTTAAATAAAAATTTGAGGCAAATTTTTGTTTTAAATTTTATTAGCATAAAATCGGCAATATTTCAGATATGGCATTTGCTATAGTTTAGTGGAATACAATAGATTTAAGCATACTTGAACTATCTCCAAAATATTATCCAATAAACACTAAATACATTATCCGAAACTCTTTATTTAACATTCTAAAATAATGATAAAATAAAAAAAAGTAAAAAATAAAACTAACCCATTATTAAACGAGTTTTTATATGATATTTAAAACAGTTTTTATATTTAAGTTTTTCACCTGTGCGCCCCGGTAGGCTAGTTGGTAGCGTGTTGGCTTATCAGTGCGGGGGTCGTGGGTTCGATACCCACCAGAGGCACTGGTCTGTTTTCGCTACAACGCGCCGAAGGCTATAGTAGCTAGTGCTCGGTTAGGGTAATAGTATATAATTTGTAATTATATGATTATTTATTAATAAAAAAAAAAAATAAAAAAAAAAAAGTTTTCCACCATCAATTGCTTGCTGGGTATTTATGTAGTTACGTTTATATCCTTGAGTAAATTTGTCTGTTTTATTTGTTATATCCTTAAGCTTTGGGTGTAATTTTTTTGGGTTTAATGTTGCCTTTTTCTCTCTTCCTCATTCTCTTTGTGTCTCACGGTCATTAGTACAAATTAAATACAACTTGTCATATAAAATAGTTTTTCCAGTTGTGTCTGTCGTCTTTTATTTAAATTCTTTTTAAATTTTCTTGTAAATAATTTGTAAATGTTTCATTTGTCATCCTTCTTCTGGGGGTTTTTTTTCTTGTTTTTCTAAATATAATGAAATTGTAGATATATAACCTTTGTCATAATTAAAAATCATATCATTATTCAACAAAAAAGGAAAAAAAAAGTTTAAAAAGGCAGGAATTGGAGAAGAGTTTGGGATGGAATTTTTTAAATTTTAAATTAAATTTAGTTGAGTATAGAGATTTAATGTTTTGAAACAAATGTGTTTCAAATTTTTAGGTAAAGACCTGTTAACTTATCCAATATTAACCAAAGGTTAGGGGCTTACCATAGTTATGAATGTCAAAATTATATGTAAAAATCTGTGGTGAAAGTTAAACTATGGTTATTTTTTGAAAAGTTACTCGCCCTTAATGGTTAAGTTTTTGATGTAACTGCTTTAAAAAAAAAAAATAAATTAAATGAAATACAGTAAAATTTACAAAATATTCGAAACTTACACCCTAGTGTACCCAGCAAAATCTCAATAATGGGCTCTCATTACCAGTATCTAAATATTAAGCAATATAGGGCTCTTATTACTAGTATCTAAAAAATAGCATTGACGCCGAATTATATGACAACAGCACATAATTCATCGTTAAAACACATTATTTTTGTTCGACGAGGTCGTTTTGGTAAGTAGTTTACATATTTGCTTTATGAAAAACCACACAAAATGTGTGCACTCGCTTACCTGCTGCATTACAAAGAAGCAAAAAATAAGTGCTTACCAAACTAGTTAGTTATTAGTATGCTTATAAGCAACTGAAAAAATATGTGGTTACCAGTATTTAAATAATAAGGCTAACCCTTGTACTTATCAGTAAGTAAATAATAAAATAAATAATTATTAAAACAATCACGAGTAAGCTAGACTTGGAATTATCGAACACTGTTTACGAATAATTTGATAAGCCCGTTTTTTTTTACATTTTCCGGTTTTTTTAAAACCGATTTTTGAAAGTTTTTTGAGTTTTGAGTTATTCCTAAAACCGGTTTTTTTTGTTTCGAATTATTCAGCAGTCTCGAATATTTTTTATGCTAAAAATTTCAGAGAAATCAAAATTTTTTGAAATAGTTTGCAAGGGTTCTCTTAATTTTAAATGCTAGCAAGTATAAAATACTGAGAAGATAAATTTGTTTTGTTCCCTTTTGGCTTTTTAATGCTTTCTTTACCCATACGAAATTTTTTTTGGATTTTCCAATTTTGAACTTAAACAATAGTTAATAATGTATTTGACATTGCTTTTAAATTTTAAGTATTTTATATGATGCAGATAGAGCAACAAAATTTCTGAAAAATAAAATGATTTTTACAAAAATTCACATTCCGAAAATTTTGATAGGAAGGCTCATTAAGTTTTTATTGTGTTGCATTCTTTGATAATAGCCGTGAAGTCTCTAAAATCACCCAATAATTTCCATTAAAGGAATAAATCATACGAATTAGTTTAGGAATTTCTATGCACTTATTCATAGTTATACATAACTATATATCGTCTCATACCATATTGCTGCATTTATATTACTCTGTCCCGAATTTTAAAAATTTCCTAATTTTTGTCACGTACTCAAACTTACTGAGCTGGATTAAAACCAATAACTTTTTTGAGTTTACTTATATATTACTATATATTCCTATTTGCAAATGTGAAATTCCAAATTTGTTCCGAATCAGGTCCAGTTGTTTGCGAATAGCGGGACGAAGTCAGTGCCACGACTTTTTTAAAAATATTGGTTATTATGCTAAATACATTCCCACAATTCTCCACAAAAAAAAAAATCCAAAAATGGGATTTTTAAATTGTTTTGGTGTCATGTCTTCATTTAGAGCGGGGATTGGAAGAGGCTTCCCCAATAAATGACGTATATTTCGGAGTATCTACAACTGCTTCCGCTACCCATTTGGAGGCGTGCACAATTTTCAACAGTGGGTAAAAATTAATAGCTGCCGTAAAAATGTGGCAATTTTCGAATCGGCTGGTGGGCGGGGTGGGGGGGGGGGGAAGTAAACCGCTTTAGTTTTGGGCCGTCTACTAGGGCATTTAATTTAGTATGTCCGAGAATTATTACGCTATATATGCAGAACTCGTTTGTGTCCAAAGTATATAGACTATGGTATTCTGTGATTTCTTATAGGGATAGAAACTTTGGAGTGAGTGTGGGAACGTTTAGGAACATTGTGGCCAGTTGTATTTAATATATCATGAGTGAAATGCTATTGCTATTTATTTATGCTATTTATTGAAAATATTATCTTCTTAACCCTTTCGCGGACACACGAAAGTTAGGAAATGTTAGCAGAATGACACATGCATTTATTTGGCTTATAAAAAAAATAATTGAGTTCGAATTTTCACTCACGAAAATTTCCCTTATAGTTAAACAAAAAATCAAAAAAAATCGAATTGGGGCACTAACTTAAATCTGATTGCTTCTGCAGTGGCACACATTATGCTACTACATATGAAACCAATGCAGTTGACGTCGCCTATGTCCGACGTGGTTAAATACGATTTTTTTCTATGTCGGCATATACCGACGAGTCCAATTTAAGCCATTCGTAGTGTCGGCTTATGCCGACGTGTCTGTGAAAGGGTTAATGTGATTAAGTCTCATAAAAGCTGACTATAGAGTCAAATATTGTTTTTATGATCGGTGTCTTACAAATTCGTGCTACTAGGGTTTGGGTTGTTTATTTAGATTAGATTATATGGCACTATGCACCGCGACCAACTTAGGTCTTTTGTGTTGCCTAAAGTTACACTAAAGATTCAAGCTACCTATAAAGCCAATAATCCTATTAGGCAAAATTTTCATAATGTCCGAAGGGGAGACAAAGCGATTGCCAAGAAACTTGGCATGCCTTTCACATAGCCTCGGACATTCGCAAAGAACATGCTCTGATGTCTCAGCTACCAGTTCGCAAAACCTACACTCATCCATGTCCGAAAGACCCCTTTTGCGCAGGTGGTATCTGAGGTTGCAGTGTTCAGTCAGGTAAGACACCAGGGTTCTCAAGTCACCCCTCCCGAGGGACAAGAGTCTCCTCGATCCTGCACTGGAAAAAGAAATGAAAATGAAAAGAAACATACCCTAAAGGTATACCACAGAATGGTTCAGGGCCAATAAAGGGCCTTCGGGCCCCGCAATTAGCAAGACAATCTGCCCTCTCGTAGCCCTCATGCACCTCGTGACCAGGAACCCACCCTAAGGTAAGCGAGTTGCGCCTGCCAAGTCGGTTAAGAGCCAGAATGCATTCCATGACCAGACCAGATGACACCTCATAGGACATTAAAGCCCTTAATGCCGCCTGACTGTCAGAAAGAATGTAGATGCGAGATCTAATAGTGCCCCTTCGTAGACACTCCTCCGCGCAGACACAGATAGCAAAAATCTCTGCCTGAAAAATGGAGGGGTATCTACCCATGGGTAAGGCCCGTTGGAAACCTGGTCCATAGACACCCGCACCAGTGGTCCCCATTCGCATGCTTTGAGCCATCTGTGAACCATATCTGAGAACCCCGCTCTGGCTCCCAGGATCTGTTGGTCCACATGGCCCTGTCGAACAGCATCACTTTAAAGTTCCTATCAAAGATGTACTCCGGTGACCTCCTATCCGTAACCTTTGTAATCGGGTCATCAATTAAGATTCTAGCGATCCTCATGTGACCCCTTAGATCACCTCCCCTCATGTCACCGAATTCTCTAAGTCTGGAGGATCCTATGCAGGCAGCCTCCATTACAGAAATATGCAATGGTGGTATCCCCAGCATAACCCCCATGGCATCCGTAGGGCAGATTCCGCCTGCCCCCGTTATGCCAATACACATAAGACGGTAGATCCTCTTGAGAGCATCCCTTGCCATTACCTGTTCAACCTTTGGCCACCATGCCAGGGCAGCATAGGTGATCATAGGTTTAACAATGGTGTTAAACGACCAGTAGACCATCTGCGTCCTTAGACCCCATGTCTTACCAAAAAGCCTTTGGCAGGCATAATATGCCCTTGTGGCCTTCTTGGAGACATAGTCAAGATGTTCATTCCAGGTAAGGAATCTATCAAGAGTCACGCCGAGGTACTTA
This sequence comes from Delia radicum, assembly GCA_021234595.1. Classification (NCBI taxonomy): domain Eukaryota; kingdom Metazoa; phylum Arthropoda; class Insecta; order Diptera; family Anthomyiidae; genus Delia; species Delia radicum. The sequence continues at coordinate 58,969,656 of CM037853.1, forward strand.
ACACTACTGGAAAAGCCCACCGTGGCCCCATCAAGGACGGGCATTGTCAGGTTAAGTTTCCTCCTATTCGTAAATGGTACCAGGATTGTCTTCGACGGGTTGACAGACAAGCCCTTTTTCAGGCACCAAGTTGTTTATTTAGGTTTAGTTATTAAATTTTGTTTGGATATTTTTTTTTTTTAGTTTAAGTTATTACAGATACATAAATCTTACTCGTAGACTAATATGTAATCGTTTGGCCACCACTGGCTTTTAGAATATGAATAAATAAATAAATGGAATGAAAAGTATACACAAATCAAACATTTTTTTTTAACACAACTCCCTTTTATAAAATGACCTTTCAGAATAATATGCACACTTTATATCATCTGAAATTAAATATTTATCTGGAGGTAAAAGACTGTTGGTGCTTTTAGGGGGAAAAAGGCAAAAATTTGACACATGTAAGCATATTTTTTTATTAGCCTCTACTATCACATTACAAATGTGTTAATTTTTTGGACATTAGATTAGAAGCAAAAAAAATGGCGTGCACTCAAAATTTTATATCCAAAAAGTGCACTAGTTTGGATGGTCATATCGTCGCTCGGTTTGAAGGGTTCAAAATCAAAATTTACGTTCGGTATTACGTCAGTTATGCCAGTTAAAAATTTCATTGCAATCAGGTCACTAAATAAGAAATGACAGAATTATTTCCAAAAATTGTGTGGTATATGCCACTGTCTGGTACTGAATATAATATCTCATGATATTAAATTTTAACTTCAGCGATTAAGAGTGGGTAAGTTTGCATAAAAAGAAATCTTCATTCGTATACCACATCAACTTGAGGTTGTGTTTTGGTTAAAAGTACACAAATTTTCGATTGTACAACATAATCATAAATAGTGATGCATGTTGTCATGGTAAAGTGATACTGAAGTATTTGTAAACAGAACACTTGTCCCCCAAGTGACACAATAAATTGGTTAGGAAAAACTTTAAATAAAATTTTATATATTAATTACATTATAACTGGTTTTTTTATAAAATATTGTAAATAATTTTTTTTTACACTTAATAAATGTAAAAAATCACTCGTAAAATAAGTCCTCTTTAATCTAAGCAAAGTTCATATCAATCTGTAAATAGAATCATACATATCGTTACTTAAAATGCAAGAAAGCTTAAAAAGAAATTTTTCACAAACAAGTAATTTGTTTTAATCAAATACAATGTATGTCTCTAGCATTCTGTTAGAAACATAAATTTTGATTGACAAATTAATTTCGTCTTCGAAATCGATTGTTTGCAATGAAAAATATTAAAATACAATGCATTTCCCTAAAGTATGTCAAAACTTTTATTTGTACCATTGAAAATTAAGTCATTGTTAACGATTTTCGAAAAGTTTACAATATTGTTAACTTATCCTGCCAAAAAAATAAATTAATAAAAGTGTTGCCTTTTTGCATTTCTTATGACGATATGAGTTTCTGTGCATTAAGATGTTCCTATGACAACATTGAAGGCAATGCACTCATTACTGTAAATTTCAGAATACGAGATAACTTAAAAAAAGATAAAACTTCTCGAACAAGAGTGTAAAGCTGAACAGATAAAACACACATTTTATAAGCATATGAACAGTTACTAACATAATTTTGTTAAAAAAAACTTTTAAGTAAACTTTTAACTCAATACATTTTCAAATCATAGGGTAGAATAGGAAGTATTCGTCATTAATTTGTATGGATAATATATTAATTATCTACAAATTCATGTTCTTATTGTTGTGGTTTACAAAGTAAACCCATTGATAACCAAGTTTTCTTAGATGTACGAACAAATTCGCTAATAACTGTTCTTAGGAACTTATTTAGTATGCTTTAGTTAGGGGATACACACTTATGTAGGTAACATTTTTTATCAAAGCTCTTATGTTGGTTAAGCTAACACGTTGCATAAAACTGTCAAAAACATACAATATTCTTTGATAGATACGTACAAAGGTACAGTGTTGTGCAGAAAGCAAAGGCAAGTTTTAGGATGTAAAAATTTGTTCAGCAGTGGTTTTTGTTTTAATAAATATAATAATATATTTTATACAACAAATAAAATTTCGCTTATAAAAAATATCAGACTCCTAAATCATTATGTCGTACCAAAACGTCATGGTTTAATACACATTAAGAATCTGAGTAAAAAAAATATATATGTATATATATATATATATTAGGGCGGGTCGATTTATTTTTCGACAATTTCCCTATGATTTCCGTATTCTATGGGTTATTCCATGAAAATTTGCCGAAGGAACCATACCGCTATCGTTAAAATCGAGTCCCCTACTTTTTGTTGGTAGATTTTTTCCCAAATTGACGTTCGTATGAAATATTACCTACGCGTTCACATCCATAACTCAAAAACTATCGATCTGGTTTAATCGCCAGTAGGCGCGTTGGAAAGGTGAGCTCATTTTGATCAATTTACAAAAAAAAACCTCAAACATTGGTCCAACGGTTCAAAAGTTACGGGCATTTTTGTCCAAATTTTGGAGCATTTTTCCATTTTTTTCATGATTTTGTCCAAGAATATTACTTTCATGGCCATTTTTTTGCTTAATCCATTATTTAATTCAATTTACAATTCAAAGCGATGAGTTTAAGCCCAAATTTATCGAATTCGGTTGATTAATTCATGCGATATTGCTAAAACAAAATAACACATAAAACCAACTTTTTGATTTTTTTTCCCTTTTTATTTTTTTTCTACAAAAATTCAAATTAAGAGATAATAAAGTATCTATCAACCTATTATCAAAAAAAATATTCAATTTGAGTGTAGTAAAAGACAAAATGTGAAAAAAAACATTATTTTTTCTGAAAGTCTTGTTTGCTTTCAAGTCTGGGTGTTTTCGTACGGCTTTCTAATGTCGTCGCCATAGCGCCTTCTACATTCTTTCCTGCAACTCGTTTAGCAGTGGCAGCCAGCAATTGGACATGTCTTTCCGTTGCTTGAATGTGTAAAGGAATTTGTGGATCATCGAACGGTGGCACTTCGTAATTTAAATATCCCTCCAAATGTTCATACGAATAACTTTGCGTAAACGGTGGTTCGAATAAAATGGAATCGTCATTTAAATCAATCATATTTGTATATTCCGTACAATTAAAGTTTATAAGAGATTTTTTATAAACTCTAAGTTCCGTTGGGTCGACAATATCTCTTCGGTAATGTAAAATCTTTATAGCAATGTTTCGTTTTTCCATTCTATCATCAAACAACATAGATAGCAAGATATTTTCTGAGTGTGCAAAATATGGATTATCTTGAATTACTGTATTTACAACTCCAAGTAAATTCGGTGGTAAAAATCGTGTCCAAGTAATAAATTTAAAAAGTAATGTACTACCGTATGCGGCAGAGCTATAATACTTAACATTGAAATACATTGGCGTGTATACTTTTATTATATAGTTAGCCAGAATTTTTAAATTTTCAGTTGGATTATTAGTTGTCACATAAAACCGTAATAATATATTGGCTTTGGTCAGCCAACGAGAATGTGCAATCGGCCCTGGTTTTATGTGATACAAGTCCGCAGGAACCACACCATTAGAAATTGCATTGGCCATTAACATCAAGTACCTCGAATCAGTAGATAATTCTTCTTGATTTAAATCACCAGGAGGCATATTTTCCAAAGCGATTTCCTCAAAATCGGTTACCACCTGAAAAGAAAACATAAAAGCTAAAAAATAGAATGAAAAATGGTAAAGAATCAGCTATAAAAATTACATACCGGAAGATTTTCACAATCAGCAATTTTTGAGCTCAACTTTCCGGTAGTGGAAATCAGTCCAGTCGTAACGTAAGGTTCTTAAGCTTCGTAAGTCAAAAAATTGAGCCAAAAAAAATGGCCATGAAAGTAATATTCTTGGACAAAATCATGAAAAAAATGGAAAAATGCTCCAAAATTTGGACAACAATGCCCGTAACTTTCGAACCGTTGGACCAATGTTTTTTGTAAATTTTTTTTTTGTAAATTGATCAAAATGAGCTCACATTTCCAACGCGCCTACTGGCCATTAAACCCGATCAATAGTTTTTGAGTTATGGATGTGAACGTGTAGGTAATATTTCATACGAACGTCAATTTGGGAAAAAATCTACCAACAAAAAGTAGGGGACTCGATTTTAACGATAGAGGTATGGTTCCTTCGGCAAATTTTCATGGAATAACCCATAGAATACGGAAATCATACGGAAATTGGTGAATTTTTTCACTCCCTACAAATCGACCCGCCCTAATATATATATATGTGTATGTACACCGCATACTCTAGAGACATTTATTCATTCCCCCGCATAGTTTAGGGACATTTGCTTACTTTGGGGACTGTCCCTAAAATTTTCGCGCCTTTTTATACATCTAGTGTTTAAGATGAGGACAATTTTTTCTATACACCGCATATTTCGGCGACAATTTTGGGCATGTCCCTAAAGTATGCGCTGTGCATACATATATATATATATATATGTATGCACAGCGCATACTCTATTTGCCGTGTTCCTAAAGTATGTCCCCGAAATATGCGGTGTATCGAACCAACTGTCCTCATCTTATACGCTAGATGTAGGAAAAGGCGCGAAAACTTTGCGGACAGTCCCCAAAGTAAGCAAATGTCCCTAAACTATGCGTGGGAACGAATAAATATCCCTAGAGTATGCGCTGTGCATACACACAGAGAAAAGTTTAGATATTTGCCAACTGAAATTCGGTTAGTACGACTCTAATTCGGCTATTACGAATTCCAGACGGTTGGCACAACTTAACAATAGGTTTCACAACAAAGTTCGGTTATTTCAACTAAATTTTAGTTGTTACACACAAAATATTCAGAAATCTAATATAAACATCGTTGTACTAACTGAATTTATAAGTTGTTCCCATTAATATACACTTTTCAATTCGGTTGGCACTTTATTTCTCTGTGTGTACATATGGACTTATGTTTTTTTATCTTGAAATATATTACAATAGGTGAATATATATGATGTCATGCATAGCCATATATGATTATATTGACCTTTATAAAATTGAATATTGAACATATAGGCTATACATAATGAGATACGGAAGATAAATTGTCATATATAACACTGTGCTACAAGAAAACATTTCTAAAATTAGTTCAACGCAAAATGAAGTAAACCATTCGTAATTCAAAACCATCAACGGGTTTTGCTAAGTTAGCACTTATTCATTTTTTATGGCCTCTTGAAGTTGGGATATTTTTGAACCTTTTTTTCATAAAGGTGGATATATTATGTTAAAACGCAACTTTATTTGTCTGTACAAAAGTTACGATTTTGTATTGTCCTATTAAATTTTCTATTAAAAAAAATCTTTTTTTTGTTTGTTAGATGGGTTCAACATTTAGAATTAGTCATTGTGGGTTAGTTTTCTTTTTAACTTTTTCAGAAAATACTTAAAAATTTGAGCGATATACATCTGAATGATTTTTAATAATAGCTTAAATTTATTTTTTAAAAATTCCACAGTTAAGTCTGATTTTTTTTTTCATATTTCATATTATAAAAAACTATGCTTTATAATTTGAGGTTTTCTGTCGGCTGGGAATCATAGATAACGACGCACATTGGGTTGGATCGTAAGTAAACTGGCGCTTAACTTAGAGAAGTTTTAAAAGTATGATGTTAGATTTTTTTTTTAATGAACGTATGTAAAAAATTAATTTTTTTTTTTTTTATATTTTCATAAAACCTTTATTTTTATTTTTTAATTTCTATGAAAAAAATTCAGTTTAAATTTTTTTTGTTCAATTAATTTACATAATACCACTTATACCACAATTAAAGTGTTATAGACCAAAAAGGTTTAATTTCAATTGTTTAATTCCAGTTGTTTAATTTATATATTGATTAACTCCATTAGATGGCATATAAAAAATAACGTAAAATTTGACTCAAAATACTCCAACATCAAAAGATATGAAATAACAATACGAGCTAAATATTTTAAACTCTTTTGGGGGGTTTTAGTCTACTGATAGTCTATTTTCATATCCCTTTGGTCTCATTCGAGAAAGATTGAATGACCCGAAATTTGTTGCACATTGCACAGTGGTTTCCCTTATATGGAAAAGCGGTCAAAAATCAATATCTCCAATTTTTCAGCTCATTTCATGCCCGAAGAACTTAAATTTGGCAAATTTTTAGGAAAAAATATTAACAACTGTAGCCACAGTAGCCATTCGATCTTTTAAGGGTTAATTGGCTTATAGATCTGTTTTAAAAATTTTTGAAATAAAGTATTTTATTATGAAAATTTGATTGTTTTAAACAAGTTTTCTGTAAATTTTTATTTCATTTTAATTCATTCGAAATATACACTGAAAAAAACTAAATTATAAAGTTAAATAATGCAATATAGGGTATTATTAAGTAATATAAGGTAATAAAGTAAAATAGTAGTAATATATATCAAATATTAAGCAAATTTAAAACTCCTTGACTTAAACTACTTCTTTTCTTTGTTGGTAAGTTTCGGCCTCCAGAAAAAAATGGATCTGAACTTAAAAAGAGGCGATTTATTTGTAGCTATGCGCGATATTTTTCGTGTATGTTGCAATCTAAACTGTTTTATATCCTTATTTTTCGCTTCAGCTGCTTCCTCCGATAATTCACCTATTGACACTAATGCATGCTTGATTACCTCAGCTCCATGGATAAGAATTTTGTGTACCGATGGAGGGAGGTAGTACTCCTTCACATGTTTTCTTGCTGTCTCTACAGCATATTCCTCAAACTTTTCGGCACCAATTTGAATTCCAGAATTTATAGCTTGGAGAATTGTGGCACATCTTTGCAAAATATCCTTATCGATTCCTGTTATTTTTGATGAAAGGTTTACATTTTGAAAAAATCTCCGCGCTGTGTTGCCATCATTCGAATTTCCGCAACCACCAGCTTTTGGCCTATCTACCAAAAGTCCCATTTCGGCCCGAAATCGTTGTTGAATAAATTGTTTTCTCTTCAAAACACTTGACTGTTCGTTCTTACTGGTCTTCCATTTTTTAGCTCTAATTTGTACGATAAGTGAATGAAGTACTCAAAAAATCGTATGTTGGCATGTAATGGTGACAGTCCGCTTTCATGCTTTATATGTAATTTTTGTTTTGTTTTATTTATTTCGGTGGGAGAAAGTGCAAAAATTTCGATTTAAAATAACGTTCCTCATTTTGACACAGTTGCGAAGTTTTTTTTTAAATTGAAACCTCAACGGCCTGCAATAACGAGTGGATGACGGGCGCGGGTTTTTCCAAATTATAGTTTTGTTTTCCGTGACAAGTTGAAGAGGAACATAGGATGTCACAAAGAGGGAACTGTCATCCATAAGCCTATTCGACGATTTCTGCTTAAATTGGCTATGACCAGAACTGCCATCGAATCCCCATTTTCCAATCAGTGTTAAGTGCTTTTCTCCTGGGCCTAATGCTTCATCAATAACTTGATCTTGCAATTGCACAATTCGATTAGCCGTATGATCAAGGATAGCTTGTCGATCGACCTCTGCACTCGACTCTGTAACAGTAATGTTTTCTGTGCTTGGATAACAAGTTTTCTTAGCTGCAAAGATACTTTTATAGCCTGCGAAAAAATTTTTAGATATTTTTTATTCACAAAATCTTTTATAGTTAAGTACTGTCGCTTAGTAAGTCTTGTTTCATCAACGAAAAGAGCCAAAACCTCGTAATTCTCCACATTGTGTGTCGGGGGAAAGTTGGGATTTTGTAAAACTTCGGTTAAAGAATTATCAACTTGACTAATTTTAGACATTTTACGCCTCTTTGTTCTATCTGAACACTTTAAAAATTCCTTTTGGCTAGGTGCAGGTTGTTCTTTTTCAAGGGATTTTGCTTCTAGCTGAATAGTTTCAAAACTTTCAAACCATTTTTTATGTTCCTTCAAAATAATTAATTTGCTTCGATGATTTTTCGTCCAAAGCTTACCAATCCGCTTACAAAGGCTTTTTAAAACTTTTGTTAAATTGCTAAGGTCGAATTTAGTTTTTCTGCATTAAATTTTTCCTCCATAATTTGAAATATTTTGTTTGCTTTCGAATGATAATTACCAGCTGTAGAACTCCAAATATCAAGCACATACATTCTAGAAAATTGGCACTGACAGAATAAACCCTCTATTTTAATTTCCATATTGATATTTTTAAAACTTTTATCACTATCGCGAAAACAATTAATTATAAGAATTAAAATTTGACCTTTGTTTTGACACTTTTCAAATGCAATGAGTAAGATTCACTTAAACTGAAAGTCAAATACCTTAAAATTGCTAAAATGTTTCTCTTTATTCATAACTGTAAATCAAATACCATAAAATAACAACAATTAAAAAAAAAATAATTTCTCTTTACTCATATTCTTAAAAAGAAATAGTAGAAATAGTAGTAAAATGCGATTCACTATTTTTCGTCGGATGACTTTGTAAATCACACCCATATGCGAAAATATGCAAACACCCGCGGCCACAATATGTTTTAGTTTAAAGAGGGATAAAAAACCTACAATTTGATGTATAAGAAGTTGTGGGTGGATGAGGGCCATATCACTAAAAAAAATAAGTTAAAATTTAATGTTTGTAGGGTTTTTGGAAACTTCTGCCACAATATCGCGAATAACTTTTTGGATAAACTTAAGTTTTCTTTTATGACTATGCAACCACAATATAAGCAATATAAACATACCTCCACTTTCGACGGACACACACAATAAATCTCGCCAAAAAAACAACAAAATTTGTTAGATTCATAAAATTTAGAGTGTTATCAATAAATTTTGTGCAATAAAGCTTCCTATGGGGGAAACCACTGTGCAGTGTAATAGTACATTCTCATATATAACATAATATTTAATCATATGTGTTCACATATAAGCTATATAATTTAAGATATAAAAGTATATACTGTCTTAAAAAAATTATTTTTGTGTGTGATATTCGTGCCATATGTATACCAAAACTTAATATATATTTTTATATGGCACAGAATGATTTAAGATATAATTATGTAAGATTCCTTACATGACACAAGATTTAAAATTTAGTTGAAGATATGATTATATATGGTCTATCGTCATTGATATTTTCAATGCGTATAAGATATTATTATATGCTGTTATGTATAACCCCATAAAAAATTATATATGTGTCAAATGTCTTAATTAATTTTCTTAAATTTTATTTTCTGCTTTAATTTTATTCACAAGTATATATGCCATAGAACTTAATTTAAATCTCAAAATAACTTATTCGATTCGCCAAAAGTTACTTATCTTTTTGGATCGAATTAGACCTAAATTAATCCCATGGGATATTTTGGGATATATCAGCATCTCCAACAATTTCGAAATCAATTTTGATCTGAATAAATCCTGTAATATATTTGAGGGAACTAATCGCATATTACTTGTATATATACTTGGATAAGAATAAATATGGATCTCTATCAAATCAGATCTGATTTTGTATGTAAGACATTACTTTTTTTATCGTGGAGTTATGGTTTATAACTATAGAACCGTATATTATATTAACGATATTATTTCATTTTATTACTTGCATTTTTCATTCAAACTTACTTTTGAGATCTTAGTATAAAATAATATTATATAAAAATAAATAAATCATTTTGGCCTTAATATTTTGTTCTGCACTGTATTTATACACTACGCTCAAGATATATCTTTGGTTCTACTGCATTGCCCATATTTGACAACATACAACTTACATGGAGTTAACTACTTCATGTGTATGTATGTATGCTTCAATGACATTTATTGAAAAGTAGAGTAGGTTTTTTTTTTTGTTATTCAAATATAAATATTTTTGGATATGTTTCGATATGAAGTGTGTTTTGTTAATCCAAACCAAAAGGAAACAACTTTACTCTCTTCTTAATAAAATATTTTTGTGGAAAATCATCGTAGTGTTGCACTAACTAACAACGAATTTCATACACCCTAAGACTATGAAGGTTTTCCTACTTTAAGATTATTTTCCTTATTTGTAACTGTAATATTTTTGTATCTGCTAAAACATGAGCCTGGGCCGCTAAAAGATATTTGTTTCTTACAATCAAAAAAAAAAAAAAAAAAAAAATCTGTACAAATAGTTCAAAAATAAGTTACGACCACAGAAAATAGTACCTGAATTTGCGCAAGCTGAATTTTCAATTAAGTTTACAATCACAGTCTGCTAAATTTAGGTGATCTAAAATTTAGATAAACTAAATTTGAGTTGACAGCTGTTCTTTAATTAACTAAGAATTTAGATAAATCAACAAAAATTTTAAGCTGAATCAGGCAAAAAATTTCTGCTGAAAGGTATTTCCAGATCTGACCAGATGCATATCCATATTTATTAAAATTAGTTAAAAGGTACTTCAAAGGTACGGAGTGACGATTTCTGCTCCATTTTGCTCTATGTCGCGTAGTTTCCGAGATGAAGCATATTTTATGATTATAAAATAAAAATTATGCCAAAGTAACGCCATCTACGAGTGAGGCTGATAGCTGAGACACAAAATGAATAATGGTTAGAAAACAATTGTGGTTTAAATTAACTGGCAACATTTTTTTAGATCGAAGAGGTAGTTCAAATACGGATGAAATTTGTTATTGAGGTATAATGAGATAACTACTAACTTTAGCTTAATAACTAATATAAACAATGACACCAGAAAAAATTAGTTCAACTAAATTAGAACACCTTTAACAGACTTTTAAACTAACTGTTTTTATGAGTGTATATTTGCTCTTCTCTCATATATGGCCATTCTTCCAGAATGGAGACCTCCTGTTTTCCAAAATTTAGCTTAACGTACAGAGTTCTACCATGGCTTAATATTTAAGTGAGAATTTCTACTTTTAAAAGTCGAGTGGCGCAATATGGAGGTAATGGTGGTTTAGACAATATGGAGGAGCGAGTTGAGATACTACTTTTTGAAACGCTTTAAAACATGTTATTGAGTGAAAGTTTAGAAAGTTTTTGGGGTCGCTGAACTCGAAATTGGCATCAGAGTTTTAGAATACAAAATGGCAGATTCCATATAGCGGATGGCTTCAAAAAGTTTCTGAATTTGATTTAAAAATTGTCAGATTTTTAAAATTCACAACGGGGGATGATTTTTTTTAAAAGGTCTTCGGATTTGTACGAAATATTTTTTTGAAAAATTCTAATAATCGGTGAATACGAATTTGAATGATTTTATATATTCAAAATGGCGTATCATTTTTTTTTACAGATAATCGTTTTCGTTGTCAATCATTTATCGGAATTTTTTCAGGGTCGTTAAAGCGAGTGTTTTATTCCATATATAAAAAAAGCAGATGGAGGAACAAGTTTATCGAGAATGCGATTACCTAAAATAAATTCGACTGGCATATTACATTCGATATCTCTAATTTCGTAAGTTGGATATCCGATTCGTTATTAGCGACCCGCAAAACATTCCTGTGAATAATTTTCAACGAAACCGATCACTTTCCAAAAAATTTATTCGCCATATTGGGTGCACCATTTAGACTTTTCAAAACCACAACTCATATTCGCCGCCAAGACTTCAAGAGAAAGTATTTTATGAAAAACCTATCACTTTTGAAAAAATTATATGCTTCTTCGTTTTGCATTTTTAAAACCTGATGTTCAGCGACTCCTAAAAATTTCTGAAAAAATATTTGATAAGAATACGAAGACCTTTTAAAAAATTAATTTCGATAATCCAATATCAGATTCGTATTAAGATGACCCCAAAATGTTACCTTAAATAATAAAACTAGTATAAAACCGAACACTTCTCAAACAAAAAGCCTCGCCATATTGGATACGTCATTTTGAACTTCGGAAGTCTATTGCCAGATAATTATTCAGCGATCCAAAACAATTTTAAAGCAAACTCTAACACATCAACGGCGATTCTTTCTAGTTATCGGTGAATACGAATTTGAATGATTTTATATATTCAAATGGCGGATCATATTTTTTTTCACAGATAATCGTTTTCGTTGTCAATCATTTATCGGAATTTTTTCAGGGTCGTTAAAGCGAGTGTTTTATTCCATATATGAAAAAGCAGATGGAGGAACAAGTTTATCGAGAATGCGATTACCTAAAATAAATTCGACTGGCATATTACATTCGATATCTCTAATTTCGTAAGTTGGATATCCGATTCGTTATTAGCGACCCGCAAAACGTTCCTGTGAATAATTTTCAACGAAACCGATCACTTTCCAAACAATTTATTCGCCATTTTGGGTGCACCATTTAGACTTTCAAAACCACAACCCAGATTCGCAGCCAAGACTTCAAGAGAAAGTATTTTATGAAAAACCTATCACTTTTGAAAAAATTATATGCTTCTTCGTTTTGCATTTTTAAAACCTGATGTTCGGCGACTCCTAAAAATTTTTGAAAAAATATTTGATAAGAATACGAAGACCTTTTAAAAAATTAATTTCGATAATCCAATGACCCCCAAAGCCCCAAAACTAGTATAAAACCGAACACTTCTCAAACAAAAACCCTCGCCATTTTGAACTTCGGAAGTCTATTATCAGATAAGTACTCAGCGATCCAAAACAATTTTAAAAGCAAATTCTAACACATCAACGGCAATTCCTTCTAAGAGTGCAAAGAAAAAAATTGTTATCTTAAAAAAATTTGTTCCTGATATTTGGGATTGAAATTAGTTTTCTTAAGATTACCGCATTGTTTGTTAATTTTATCAAACACAACACAGTGTAGAACAGCATTACAATATAAGTGGTTATATAAGTATATATAATGCCAATTACTTACAATTGGTCATTACAAATCTCATTACTTTTATAGAAGGATGTCGCCCAATATAATGACACTTCATTACTAAATACCATACAAAAAGAAATAAAAATATGTGGTTACCTATATGCTTACCATTAAGGACAAAAAAAATGAGTAAATATAAATTAAAAAAAGATAAATTTAATAAAATATTTTTTTATTGAAACATTTTTTTTGGATCAGAAAATCACTTATAGTGAATAACTTTCAGCGATAATTTCTGATGTCAAATAAATAACATGTGGGAAGGGAATGGACAGTATTTTTAATCAACTTTTTTGATCTTCGTTACATTTTTATTTTGGGGAAGGAAGTGGCCCTTTTACATTCCTTCTGAATGCGTGCCTGTATCCATGAGACATCATATTGTAGTTGACCAATGGTATTCAATTTCGATAAATTTTTTGTATAGAAATACTTTTAACTCTTCAAAACTGGCGATTTTTTCCTTTTTTAATTCTTAGAACTAAAAATCTAAATATCCTGGTAGAATGTAATTTTGAAGAGCCATATATTCGAAAGATGTTGTCGGATTGCTTTAATTAAAAAATTATTCGATTCCTACGGTTATTCTATTTCACTCCAATGCACTTCTTATACAAATGTCATTTTAAGATGCACTTTGCAATTTTCTGTACATGAAAAAATTTTACATTTGAGTTTTAAATTTCATTTTTTTCACGCGAATTGAATTTAGTTTTCTCTATTTTTTGTAAAAATCGCATCAAGTATTTTCAAACATACCCATGTAAAAAAAATATTTTGTGAAGTCCCGTATTATATATAATTATATCTGAAAAATGAGGCCATCTGATTATATCATATTAGATGTAATCTGATACAATTAGATATTATTTGATACAATTATATCTAATTTGATGGCATTAGATATAGGTTGATACAATTGTGTCCGCAAAAAAACATGACCACTGGTTCAGAAGTTAGCAATTTTACCCTGCTACCCTCCGAGCAAACGATCCGAAAATTTTCAAACCGCTACCATTTCACACTATTGGATTTTCGGGGATTGTTGTAGTGGACATATTTTCATGAAATGTGCCAAGGAATACACTAGTGAAACTCGGCGGGTCGTGACTAAATCACCCTGTGTATTTTTACATATTGCACTATATGAAGTGCTATATAAAGAAAGATATAACTATATATTTGAGATATAGTTTTATGTGATTTTATAGCAATATATATTTTGCAATATATCATTATAAATAACTGTATAAAGTAATATATAACTACTAGCTGACCCGGCAAACGTTGCTTTGCCTTCAAATTATAATTGTAATTAATTCTTTAAATCAAGAAAATTTTTTTACGCAAATATATAATTAAAAAAATAAATTCACATTAGTAAATCATTTTAAAATTTGTAATTTCATGGGAAGCCCAACGCCTCTTTGTCCTTCTATCGCCTTTATTCTAGGACTATAAGGAACGCTAAAACAATTTTTGAACAACATTATTAAATAACCTTGCAAAAAGTCTTGAATGTGATGATTATTTCAATGCTTATTTGTTTTTTGCTTTTGGTACCACGCCCATTTATCCCATTCCGCCCATTTTCAGTTCGACTACTAATATTTGTAATTGATGGACTCGTACAAAATTTGAAGGCTATATAGCTAATATAGAACCCTAGATATTTAATATTAATATTAATTTTGTATATGAGCTAAATAATCACTTTGTATGGGAGCTGCCACGCCCACTGGTATGATCCCGCCCAATTTTCCCATGACTATTCATAATATAATCAATGTGCACAAATTTCTAAAACTCTGGCTATTATAGAACTGTAGATATATGATATTAAATATTTACTTTGTATGGGAGCTGACACGCCCACTAGTCCGATCACGCCCATCTTTCACATGACTACTCACATTAACAAAGAATCAACGTGCACAAATTTCTAAGACTATGGCTATTATATTACTGTAGATATATGATATTAAATATTTACTTTGTATGGGAGCTGACACGCCCACTGGTCCGATCATGCCCATTTTTCCCATGACTATTCTCATTAACAAATAATCAACGTGCACAAATTTCTAGACTCTGGCTGTTATAGAACTGTAGATATATGATATTAAATATTTACTTTGTATGGGAGCTGACACGCCCACTGGTCAGATCACGCCCATTTTGAGATGTTGGCCGATTCTCAGACCTACTCAATATGCTCACAAAATTTCATGAGAATCGGTCAAGCCGTTTCGGAGGAGTACGGGAACGAACATTGTGACACGAGAATTTTATATATAAGATATAAAAACTGTTTGACTTGGGTAGAATTGAAATTTTTGTTTAATTTAATCCGTTTTTTATTCTGAAATATTATTTTACAAAAACAAATAAAAAATAACGCTTCGCAAAAAATTAACAAAATTTATACCCAAAATAAATTTTAAATTTTTGAAGAACTCTCTAGTTGAAATTCATTTTTTTGAATGAAAATTCTGTGAATTTTTCTCAGTTTAAATTTGTTTTGTGTAGGGTTTATAAAAAGTTCATATTTTAAGGCAAAGACGAAATTCTTTTTAACAACATTTGTGTTGATTTCTTTTTTACTTATTTATTTTTATATTTGTACGATATTGTACTAACATAGAAAAACTACCATCTGATACGAAATAAAGGGGTTATATGTATATTATACAAATTTAAACGCTTGGGTTAGTTTGTACAAGTTTTTCCATATCATATTGTTAAAACAATATTTAATATACAATACATACATACATACATACTTATAAACTACTTGAACATGTGTTGTAGCATAACTTTTTATTATGAAAAACAAAAATATTTTAAACAAAATATAAAATAAAAATATTTATATCGTTATTTAAAATATAAAATATAACCAAATAAGAAATTTTAATGAACTTTTGTAATAGTGTCATTAATTAAAAAAACTTTGATTTAAATCCAAAATTTTAAATCTAAAAAATTTAAATCGAAATCGCAAAATTAGCGAATTTTTTTTTATATTTCTGATATAAAAAAATTAAAAGCTGTAGGATATAATAGCAAAGTATGTCTCTATTGATAATTATTACAAAACCTGCGCTCGCTTTCTATTTTGATTTTCATAGACATTTTTAGTTTGAAATATATATTTTTGATGCAACATCTTCAAAAAGTTACCAATCGCCTGGGAGGTGAAAATGATAATATATGAACATTCCTGATTTCATGTATGAGCATGTATTGTTCCATATATTAGTTCATACATGCAAACAAAAACTTCATATTTGATAATGTATTGAAATATATGTATGCCAAATATTGTTCAATATATGATATTTACTTTATTATGTGACTTTATATATGATTATTAGGGTGGGGCTTCGCGTTTATAATTCTTCGGATTGTACTGAGCAAAAAAGTCCACTAGACCATACGTCTACGGTTAAAATAGAGCTTACAGATTTTGACTTTTTAGCCGTATTTTGTGAAAGTAACAATGTGTGGGATGGACATATCTCAGGAAGTAGGAAGAGGTTATCCAAGATTGTGGTATTAATCTCTTCTTTGGAAGAGATTATTAATGCAGATTAATGCATCAATCATATTTGTGGGTGGGGTTTAAGGGGTTAATTTTTAATTTCAAAATAGGGCTTTTTGCCTTAAAGTCAAAATCTGGAAGCTCGATTTTCAACGTAGACGTTTGGTCTAGTGGACTTTTTGCTCAGTACAATCCCAAGAATCAGAAACGCGAAGCGCCCATTAAGATGTTTTTCCTTCCATACTAATCGCCCCACCTAAATGATTATATATTAATTTGTACAACGTTGACTCCGAAAAATTGCTATTATTGTTCATATATCATTTACTTAGAAATAAACAGTTATTGTTTCTTAAAGTTGTTAAAAGTAAGATTTTAAGACACCGAATCTTAAACTGATTCTACTTTTAAAAAGTCTTATGAGCGTTACAACTCTAAATAGACACGCCAATAAAAAGTTTTGTTAAGTTTTGTTTCAATTTTTTGTTTTATTTATATTTAACATAGAGATAACAAAATATTCAGTTTAATTTTTTCAAAAATTTGTTGCAAATTTATTTCATGATAACATCTGATATATACGGTGACGCGGTTTTCTTCATCACTAAGTTCTTATGGTGTCCCTGTATGGTGCATTTAAAAATCTCAATAAACCAAACTTATCATTTTAAAAATCTCAATAAAAAAAACTTATACATTTGAGTTTTTAAATTTTTTCCATATTTTTTTGTTTGTTGTTTTTTTTTCAAAATAAAATAAAAATGTTTGAAATTTCTGTCAAACAAAAATAAAAAAAATTGAAGAAATTATTTTTTTTTTAATTTGAATAAGAATTGATTTGTGACTTTTTATATTTATTGAAAATTAAATTGAAATACCAAGTTCCGGAATGTTACAATATAAATAATTCACTAAATGCCGGAGTAACAGCCATCAGTTTTTGTAACGAATGGTTTCTGATTTTTGTTGTTTGGTTCTGAGCTCCGATTAAATAAAAAACGATTACTTGATTTGTATTAAGCAATGAAATAAAATTTTTAATTTTTTTAATTGAATTTAATGAGGTCCACACACAAAAAATATTTGCCTAATTTTTTCAATTAAATCGGTTTGTTGAAAATTTTAAAAGCTGTCAATTAAAAATTAATTGAATCAATTAAATAAATGCTCAAATTCGGAACTTCTTTGACATTGTTTTATATTATCGCTCAAAAAAGCAAACATCAACATGTTGTTGTGGTTTTTTTGTAGTTGTTTTTTATAATTGTTTAGTGGTATAAGTAATAAATATTAATTATTTTCGTTTATTTAACCTTATTTCTTATTTATAAATTTTCTAATTATTTGAGTTAAGGTTTGTTTTTTATATAAAAGTTTTTTTATTTTCAATATTTCGCTACTCCTTTGTGTAGCATCTTCAGGAAAATTCAACGATAAAATTCACTATTAAACCACTCACCAGGTACAGTGTAAAAATGTATATGCTCGACATATGTATTAATAAAAAATCTTTAATGTTTGTTGATATGCTTTGCTAATGTAGAAGGATAGTATATGATGACATTAGAGAAAAGAACTGCCATTTAAAGTTTTAACTGAAAGTTAAACTGGCAACTATGATAATGACTAGAGAAAAAACAAACACACTATAAATAGAAATCGTTCGTGGTAAATTTCATTCTAACTGAACACTCAGAGTAATGTGGGATTTAACGTTACCCAATTTCTTTAATTCTAACTTAACACACAGAGTAATGTGGGATTTAAAGTCCGCCAATTCCTTTAACGTGTGAGTTAAATAGATGATAATTACGATTAACACTAAATGGCACGAAGAATGTTGATGAAGACCGTAGTGGGTCAGAAAACGCATTCCATTCATGCTAGTGTCTAATAACTTTTTCTGTGTTTTTTTTTCCTAATAGTCAAAGTAAATTATCATATACAAATTATAATTTTTCTGTTAATTTAGAGAAAAATTTGTCATGATCTAAAACCGAACAAATAAAATCTCACAAATTAATAAATTTTCAAAAAATTTGAAAGTTTGAAAAAAAATTTTGAAAGTTTGAAAACATATTTGAAGTATTTGACAAATATTTATAAAAACAAAAATTATAAATAATTAACTCTTAAAAAATCTATTGATTTAATATTTGTTATAAATTAATGTAGTATGTGTTATTTCTTTTGTAATAAATATTTATAATTCTGAGCTAAATTTTAAATATCTACCTTAAAATTAATTATATTTGTTAGTGGTGTATTAATTATCTGCAACATTTCTAATAAATAACGACGTTTGTAATTATGTTCTGTATTTAAAATTGAAACATTTTCAAAGTCTGTACTGATCTATGTCCAGCTAATCTAGTTCTCAATTTATCACAATTCTCTACATTATTTCCACTATTTTGTACACTATATTTGAAATGTCTAATTTCTGTATCCTATCCTTTGTCCTATTATATAATTTATTAACTGTATTAAATGATTTAAAAGCTATTCTATATCTATTAGTATCGATAATATTCGATCTTTCCAAACATTCTGATAATCCCGGTACACAAACCATAGACTTGTAAATTATCTGTTCATTTAAGTTATTTGTGCTGTTATTCTTTCTAAATTTATACTGATTATTAATGGACACATTAATTTTATTGGAAAATCATTATCCATTAATTAATTCTTAATTATTTCCTCATTCTTCCTGTGAAATGTTCTGTCACTAATAGTTAAAACCCTTTCTAATAAATTCTTTGCAGTATTAATGATAATTCTCCTATTATGTTTTGAATAAAAATTAATAATTCTGAGGCCGTTGGTTTTTGATACCAATCAATTATCAAATTGTTACCTCTTCTAACTACCAAAGTATCTAAATAAGAAAGTCTTGAGTCCCATTCCTTTTCCATGGTAAATTTAATATCCGTATTGAATTAATTTAATGCAATCAACATATTATCTATTGCATTCCCAGAAATAACACAAAATATGTCGTCAACATATTTTGTTATTATTTTCGGTTTGATATCAAGTTTCTCAATACATGTGTCCAGTAATTTATTCATAACTATATCAGCAACAATTGGAGAAGCAGGCGATCCCATTGGGAGCCCTTTTCGTTGTAAATAAATCTTCTCACCGTATTGAAAGTATCTATTAGCCTCTTTACAAAATTTTTAAAATAGGTTTTTATCAATAGTCGTATATTCCTTGATAACATTCCATTCTCCTTCTATAATATTAATTGCTTAATTAACAGGGATACTCGGGAATAATGAAACTACATCAAATGAAACTAATTTTTCATCATCCTGAATTCGTTTGTCCAATAATCTATTCTTAAATTCAATAGAGTTCTTCACATTATATTTAGAACGTTCTGTAATCTTATTTAAAATGTTAATAAGGTATTTACATAGTTCATATGATGGAGAATTAATAAAAGAACAAATTGGTCTCAATGAAAAATTATCCTTATGAAGACTTTCTTATTTAGATACTTTGGTAGTTAGAAGATAATTGATTGGTATCAAAAACCAACGGCATCAGATAGAATTATTAATTTTTATTCAAAACATAATAGGAGAATTATCATTAATACTGCAAAGAATTTAATAGAAAGGGTTTTAACTATTAGTGGCAGAACATTTCACAGGAGGAATGAGGAAATAATTAAGAATTTATTAATGGATAATGATTTTCCAATAAAATTAATGTGTTCATTAATAAATCAGTATAAATTTAGAAAGAATAACAGCACAAATAACTTAAATGAACATAGAATTTACAAGTCTATGGTTTATGTACCGGGATTATCAGAATGTTTGGAAATATCGAATATTATCGATACTAATAGATATAGAATAGCTTTTAAATCATTTAATACAGTTAATAAATTATATAATAGGACAAAGGATAGGATACAGAAATTAGACATGGCAAATATACCCAGGAAAACTTGCTATTACCATAGAATGGGAAATGGAAGAAGAAAACAAGAATCAGAAGTACTTATAGTTGAGGCCAAGAACACCTGATTTTAACATGGGGCTGTCATAGGAGGCAAGGCCTTGCCTTGTGCTTACATATAGGGACAAAAATAAGACGTTACAAAATATGTAGTGAAATCACCAGTTACACATAAGTACTTATTTCATTTCTTATTTGTAGCATCAAAAGTAATGCTTAAAGCCATTATATGACGTATTACTTGTAAGGATGTTAATAAGTAGTTATTTATAGGTGCAAAAATAAGTACATATTAACATGTACCTAAATAAGAAGGTATTAATAGGCAATAAAATAACTAGTTATTAATAAGGACAATTATAACTAGTTATTAATAGGTCCTAAAATAACTACTGATTTTAGTCATTACAAGGAAGGACTATAATAACTGCTTACCAGGAAGAAGTGTAATAAGTGGTGAACAGCGATTAATATTTTCTCAAGAAAAAAATTAAATGACTTTGTTTATTATTTTCTAATAACATTTATTAAACATAAAAAGAACAAAAAAAATTCACTATAAAAAACTAAAAATCTTATATACTAGTACACCCAAAAAAAAAGTTTGTAATATTAGCAACTCGTTTGCTGGGAGGATCCTAGCAGACAAAGTTGCTAACATCAGCAAAAAAGTTGCTAAACTCAGCAAAAAAACTTGCGAGTACGAGTTGCTAACATTACAAACTTTTTTTTGGGTGTAGGAACTTAAATGCCTTATACATATTTAAAATTTGGCTGGTTTTTAAAAAAAAGTACTTTAAAAATGTTTATTAATTACTTATATGAATTATATATGAACTAACATACTCAATAGAATTTTTGTTTTTCAAAATGTTCTATACCTTCAGGAATTATAAGACGCGTTTCCGGGGATTTTCCAATTACCCTTTCATCAGTTATCTTTAGAAGGTGGGAATACTGCAAATAATAAACATCAAAAGTTCATATTATCAACCATCTACTACACCATCAACTAAGTGATAAGTAGTAGAATAGTTAATAAGCCTTTTCAAAATGTTTGTAGTATGTATTTCAAAAACTTCGAAGGCATATTAACAGTACTATTTTCACCGTAGACGTATGGTCTAGTGGACTTTTTTGCTCAGTACAATTCCAAGAGTCAGAAACGCGAAGCGCCCATTAAGATGTTCAAATGAACATATATGACCTAAAATATATGGTCATGTATGAGCCATATACGGCCATACATATATTCTCAATTTTCGGATACGAACATATACGACACTTCACACACTTCATAATATATGATCATTTTCACATGGGTAGTTAAAATTGTTAATGAATTTTTCAATCCTATTTATAGTTAACACAAATATCTTATTTAACATATTTACAATTTGTTTCTGCATGATTACTTTATTTACATGATTTATCATTCTAATGTGCTAGATAGTTATTATTATACCTTTGAGCAATCATTTGAATTATTACTCGAAAACAATTTATTTTCTATGTACAAAACGAATTTAAAATAGAAAAAAAAAAAAAACAATTAAACTTAAATTTCTTACATTTTGCACAATAAGATTTATAGTTCTAAAACATGAAATCCTTTTCTTTAAATCTAATAACATGAAGAGTTGTATTATTTATTGTATAGGAAATAAATAAATTTATTTTATAAGATATATAAATAAGGGCCGGTATTATAGTTAGCACTTAAGTAATAACCAAAATCGAACCATTTTTAATCGGTGTTTTCTGCAAAATTACTTGACTAATAAAAATAAAATTTATGCTTTAAAAAAGATTTTTGAAATTTGATATAGTTTTGTCAAAACTGGCTACAGAGTAATAAAAACAAAATAAAAAAAACAAAATTAAATTCAACATAAAGAAAAGTAATGTTACTTAAATGACAAAAAAGCGAAATACCTAAAAGAGCTGAAGATTCCGAACTAGCTCAATAGTTCAAAGTAAAGACTAGTTCAATTGAACTAGGTCGTTGACGAACTATATAACTCTAATTTTTGTGTTTTTGTTTTAATGAACGGTTTTTGATTGAAAGCATGGAAGTGTATGGTGAGCATGGCCAAAGTGATTTAAAAGCAGCGGAAAAGATAATAGAAGCTTTTAAAAAGGAACTTAATATTTCAACTCGAGCCGTCGCCTGTAAAATCAAAAAATCGCAAAATTTTGTTCAAAAAAGTAATCGACCCAAGTGTTATAAAGTTCAGGTATTACCAGACGAAAAAATGTCAACTTTCTATTTTATACCGTCACTCCCCCCAGAAATATTCGTTTTTATATCAAAATACAATATGCAAAAAATTATGGTGATCGCTTAATGGGAAAGGGTGCCTCAAACGCCTTGTAAGTAGGGAAATATGTCAAATTTGACCATTGGATAAAAAAAAGTTTGCATTAATTTCGATGACAACTATTTACAAAAAAAATATTAGCTTTCCAGGACATCGTTAATGTATTTTAACTTACGCTACAAAAAAGGGCAGTTATTTGTTGGGTACCCAAAAGCAACATTCTTACATATTTGAAAATTTTATTAAAGACAATTTTTATAAATTAAAATCGCTCTCGACTAGTTATTTATAAAGGGTCCGCCAAAAAACTTTTTTTTTTGAAAATGCTATAAAAAAAACTACTGAATATTTTCTCAAATTTCTTTTTTTATTTGAAAGTACAATCCTTCCGGTTAATAATGGAAAATAATTTCATTCAAATGGCTGCCTCGGCTGGCCATGCAGTAGCCTACACGATCGGTCCAATTTTTAAGCACATTATCGATTGTGTGCACTTGTATTTCCTCCTCTTCAATTTTTGTGAACAAAAATTCGTTCAACATGGCCCGATAACGATCGCCATTGACTGTAACGGCCACTCCTTGCTCATTTTCGAAGAAAAATTACCCAATTATGCCTCTGGACCAAAATCCGCACCAACCAGTGACTCGTTTGGGTTTATCGGCACACATTCTGCAACATTACCATGATTTTCAAAGTAATGTCGCAATATTTCCCAGCGTTGTTCAAGCGTATACACAACCATATTCGTTCAGCGGAAGGATAAAATTAATTATCTGTCAAATCAGACATGAGCTAAGTGTTATCATTCACGAAATAAGCACTAGTTGAAAAAAAAACGTTAGATGGCGGACCCTTTATATATCGTAAAGACAAAAAATGTGAAATATTATAAGTATTCGTTCGCTAGTTTTTTCTTATAGCGATTTGAGTTTAGCGTATTTCAAGGAAAAATAATTTTTGGCTGTATTTTCTTTAATTTTGAACTAATAACTACGTTTTAAACAAAATTGACGAAACTGGCTCTGCAAATAATTTAATTTAATTTTGAACCCGGGTCAATTATGTCCCACTTTGGAAATATTACCATTTATGCTATTTTTTTTTTTTTTTAATCATGAAATTATTAAATGGAAATAGTTTTAACAAAAAAAAAAAAAAATTTTTTATCTAATGGTCAAATTTAACATATTTCCCTATTTTGAAGGCGTTTAAGGCACCGTTTCCTCCTAAGCGATCACCATAATTTTTTGCTATAAAAACGAATATTTCTGGTTGAGAGCACATACAACTTTGGCGAGCCCTAGTATATAAAATAAAAAAAAACTTCAAAAAATTTTGGAAATTTTTTTTTAGAAATCAAAGTGGTTTGATTTTGGTTATTTCAACCTCGTTTGCTTTGAAATATGGCAGACGTATTCTTATTTCAAAAACATTTGAAATGTAGTTTTGAATAATTTTGGTTACGAAGTTTTTGTGTTAAAAATTCAAAAAAAAAAAAAATTAAAAATGTTCCGGCTTGTCAATATTTAAATTAATGTAGTTTAAAAACTAGTAGGCCGTTTAATTTTATTTGTACTGAAATTTTTCAAAATGTTTTTAATCATCTAGTTATGTTGCCAGTTTTCGAAAGTTTTCTCTTTTTTTTTTTAGTTTTAAAATAGAAATTTAAATTAGAAATAATGTATTAACGTCGGCACACTCAGAGAAAAGAGCTTGATATTAAGCATAATGTTATGATTACAATGTCTAACAATCATAATATAATCGTAGCTATCAAATTATGATTATAACTGACGATGAAATCGTCTTCAGTAATCAAAATATGATCAGCCAGAATCGTATGTATGAGAATTAGTATCATAATATGATAATATCGTGTTCAATCATATTTTTTCTCTTCTACTAAACTTCTACTAAATAAACAGTGACATTTTGAGAGTAGAAGAGTGATGGGTTATATTGTTTTGTTTTTCTTTTTTACTTTACTTGTTGAAAATATTTAAAAATATATAAAAGTTTTTAATATATATCCGAAAGTATTTCAAAATATTTTACATGCAAACTACATACTTCTGCTGCATGGAAAAACATTGAAACTTTTTGACAATAGAGATAGTGGAAATTAAACTTGATACAGTTTTGACATATTGCTGCAACAAGACGAAAAGAAACGAAAGGTCAACTTTACCGAACAGGTCACATTCGGTAACATTCGCTTGTAATTTAATGGAATTCGGAAATGCTAGAATTTTGAATATGTAAATAGAGATATAATAAATTCTTAACTAGTAATAAATTTAAATTGTAATATTCAAATCATTTTATCTAACTATCGGCCAGTTTTTTGTTGTTAATATAAGATTTGATGTTTTTTATGGATGACGAAAGTTTCAATGTATTACTCAGTTTTGCTCTTTTTAGTACGCCTGATTAAGAACAAGGTTTTGGGGTGGGTGGCATAATTTTTGAAAATGTTAGCAATTTTTTCAGTAAGGACTTAAAAAAAATAGCACACCTACACACCTAACTTGAATTTTTAATATTTTGGTACAGTGTTATTTTAACGTCATATAGACAGTCGCAATTAATTTTTAATTAATATGCATTTGACAAATTTAATTTAGAAAGATTGAGGTTAGGAAGAAGAATACACGTTTTCTTCTAAAAATTATAAACACTATTAATTTTTTAAATCAGACTAGCCTAGTTTCTGCCTTTTTATGGACAGGCGTCATCAGTGATTTTCCATTTAAATTGTATTATTATTTGTGTCTTATAATTGTCAGATTGTCTCTGTATGATACATTTTTCAACATCCTGCGGCTGTAAAAATCAAACCTGCGCTCTTCTTGCATTACAAACGTAAAAATACCAATCATGACCGTTTAGCGATCACACCCAAGTATGGCCGCGAATGTAATGCAACTAAATTGCAGTTTTCTTTCCTATTAGCTTTTCTGTTATGGTATATTATACTCAGAAGTGACAACACTAACAACACAAATATTCTATTTTTAGATTTTTGTTTATTTTTCGAATTTAACGTTTAGTTAAATGAAAATTTCATGTTGGAGACAAAAAGAACAGTTAGTCAAGGACTGTTATTGGCGACGTTGCTGAGAACAGCAATATTTAAAAATCCAGAAATATGGTCATTAGAGCTTTTAACCGAACAGCTATTTTTTTGAATTTTTGCAACTCCTAATGAGGAATATTAATGCTTATGCCACACTTGATTTTTCAGAAAATTTTCTGAGTTTTTAAGGGGTTTGCTGAGATGGATTATTTTAAGCAAAATGCTTTTATAAAACAAAAAAAAATTGTATTCTTCTCTTGTTATATTGTATCAAAACCGGATAAAACACTACTCAATACATCGAGGCCACTCAACAAAATGATTTGTCGAACAGACTTTTAGTCTAAGGGACATTTTGATGAACTTAAATGGAGATATTCAGAATTTTAGAAAATCAAACCTCTATAATTATTTGCAGGCGATACACAGAGAGAATTCCTTGGAAGAGTTTTAATGAAATTTTTTCACAAATCTAATGAAGTTTTCTTCACAGTATAAATGAAAATGTTCTTAAACTTTATGAAAAAGCTTAATAGTTTAAATGACACTATTTGTATTATAACTTTTTCACTATACGACTAATGAGATTTTTGTAGAAATAATATTTATTTTGCTTTTTCATTGCGATTTTCATTGTTAATGAATTAAAGGCATAAAACTAGGACAAGGAATTTCTTGCAATTAAAAACCGAAAATATGATTCTAACGACGAAAATATGCATTTAAAGCAAAATTTTTTTACGAAAATACCATACTTCAAACCATAGAAAATATAAATTAATGTGAATTAGGTCGTAATTTTTCTAATAGGAACAGTATATAAGGATTTTTTGTGTCAGCAAGATTTTTAAAATGTAAAAATGATTTGCATAACTTAAATAAAAATATATATAAATGTATCCAAATTTTATTTTTTTAATAAATTAATTATTAGAAATTAAGCAAAATTATGAATTTCAAATTTCGTTAATACACATATAAGGAGACATATGGAAGCAGGTATAAAGATTTATGTATCCATGAAGGGACTTGCATGCATGTTTATGAGCATGTACAAACAGACATTGAACCTTTATGGATCCATATATATATGTTAAAGTGAACATGCGACAATAAATATTGTTTTGAATTTCTGCACAAAGTCTATGGTTAAAAAAATGTAAATGACTGACATTTTTTAATTTAACCGCAATTTAAAACTATAAATTCTGTTATTTTAAAGTTATTATGAGTCGTATTGAATTATTTTTTTTAATCATCTCCCCCTTGATCCGAGCCTGTATGCCATAAATCTAAAACTTAATGTTTTCTTAGTACACAGAAATAATTTTAGCAGGCGAAAAATAATGAAAATATTCAGTAAACTAATGTCATTTTGTTTCATAAATGGAACAAAGAATTTCCTATAATTAATGAAAAGCTTCGTATTTTTTTTGAAACCTCTTCATTGAGTAAATAAAGCTATTATCTAAGAAAATTCTATTTTTCATAAATTTTATGAAACATTTTTTTACGGAAGAGTTCTGGTGCAACTTCGTTGTTCCTATGAAAAAATTCTTTAATATCAAGCAGAAAATTCGATCAGTGTATAATAAACAAATTTATTTTATTTTATTAATTAATAATCATATAATTACAAATTATATACTATTACCCTAACCGAGCACTAGCTACTATGGCCTTCGGCGCTTTGTAGCGAAAAACAGACCAGTGCCTCTGGCGGGAATCGAACCCACGACCCCCGCACTGATAAGCCAGCATTCTACCAACTAGCCTACCGGGCGCACAATAAACAAATTATTATTGTTGCTTTGTAGAAATAAGAATTAATAATTTATTTTAAATACACTTGATCATATTTCTAATATACAAATGGCAGCAAAGACAAAATATGTCAGTGACCACAAATTGATGCCTTTTAACTAAAACTTGTCTAAAATTTTAAATTAACTACTACAAAGATATTCCATTATATAGAAGTAATTTAATATTCATGCATCGAGTTGTTAATAAAACTGTCATCTTATGACCATCGATATGTGTTGTACCAATTAGAGTATGTTGGTTAAAATATATTTTAAAATGTAGTCATGTAAATACATTATTGTCCTTTGTTGAGACCTCTGAGTCGAGAAAAGTCAAAGCTAATTTACAAATCTACACTATTGCATTTAAGTTTATACGGATATTTGCGTCTTGTTTCTTATATGATAAATTCTAATATGTTCTATATTGTATTACGGGTACAAAAATATATATTAAGATATATTAGAGTGACATTTTTATAATAATTTTCAGTGACATTTTTATTTTCATTTTCAGTAACATTTTTATTTCAAATTTAAACAAAACTTAATAATTTTTTTTATACGAAGTTAGAAACTTTATTCGAAAATTGTGTAAAATCAATTAATGAAAATATTCACTCCAATGTCAAACTAACAGTATTTATTCTCCTATATGAGACAAATAAGAACAAAAATAACATTTTAAATTTTTCCAAAAAGTGGGAGAAGTAGGCGTGCTTAAATATTGATAAATAAATAAATCAAATAAAGGGTCCGCCAAATAACTTTTTTTTTTTGAACTCCTGAACCAATTGGACTTTGTATGGCGTCATACCAAGGTCTTTATGCAAAATTCGTCTCAATGATGTCTCCGAAATGTTCAATTGTTGAGAACGACGGTGAATTGATGTTGATGGCGCTTCACGCACACTTTCTGCCACAGCAGCAATATTCTCGGGTGTACGCACTGTTTTTGGCTTTTCACGCTTTGGTTTATCGATGAGGATGCCAGTTTCTTTCACTTTTTTCACAAGATAACGAACATACGGACCATATTCGTTCCGCGGAAGGATAAAACTAATTATCTGTCAAATCAGACATGAGCTAAGTGTTACCATTCACGAAATAAGCACTAGTTGAAAAAAACACGTTAGATGGCGGACCCTTTAGATTTTCAGAAAACTTTAAGATCATTCAGTGGGAGAAATTAAGTGTCAATTGATCCAAAGTGACAGTTATGTGAAACTGGCGAAATTGTGGTGTAACAAAATGCATTAATTTGGGTGAAACTACTAATTACGGGACTTGAGTAATGGTGACAAAACATTGACTGGTTGGTACGAGAAATATCATGCAACTGCAGAAAAAGTATCATAACATCAAAGTGTACTGAAGCAACTAGGGCCGTTTGTAGTTAAAGTTGTAACTGGTCGTTGCACTGGTTATTTAATTAGTGCCAAATGATTCAGTCCCTTGAATGCACTCAGGGATCTTTTGCTTTAAAAATATGTAGTTGTTTGGGTTGTACCACAGTTTCTTTATTTTTAATGTAGAAAAAATAAAATTTTTTACTAACCTTGTAGTTCATTTAAAAAAACAAACCACATCAAATGACTGTTTTATGATTTTACATTCATTTTTTACAGTAGTTTTTTGTTATTTAAAAAAATAAAAATATATATATAATAATTTGAAAATTTTAATGTGCAAATTGACTAAAGATTATTTGTAAGTTGTTTAATTTTAGTGTTAGGTTATTTTCATTGTTTGTATTTAACACTATTCCCTTTTATATTTATATGGTTGCCAGATTGAAATAAAAATTCATCCCTGAAGATGCTGGAAAAATTCCCCAGCGAAACGTCGGATAGTTTAAAAATGAAATAAATAGTCTTTTATTTTATGTTTTGAAGTGACCTTGAAAGCCCGTTTTAGATTATTCTAAACAAATTAAATTAATAAATGTTTGTTATTTTTTACTAACATGTGGTTCATTTTTACTACAATTGTTAGTCATTTTCTGAACATTAAAACACAATTGACAATGTTAGTTGAATTTACTGAAATGTAAGTTGCAGTGGTCTGTACCTACATAGTATTCTAAGTATGCTACAAAGCGGACATAATACTGAAGGAATTTTATTTGTACCGCCTTTGTGACATTTGAAATGACAACGCAATACGGCACTGGCTCAACATAACTGAATATATTGAACTGTTTATATGTTGACCAGAGTTGTCAGCGATATCTCGCCAAACGTGGCGATTTTAAAACTGGTTTGGCTAGATAATTTTTGAAATGGCGACAGCCGATTTTTATGGCAATTTTTTGAGTCAATGGCGATATTCTTGGCGATTATACATATAAAACATCGCTACCAAAAAACTCGAAATATCTTACCAAAATATGATTTTTGCACAACTTACTTAAAAACTTGAAACATTTTATTAATTAAAATTGCAAAATTTTCCCTTATTAATTTCGAAATATCTTGTTAAGATATTTTACAAGTTTTTTGGTAACGACTTTTTTTGTGTAAGTCTGGGCGATTTGTGAGAATTTCTTTGGGTATTGAAATTAAGTATATAAATTGTTACTCTGCTTTATAAAGTTATACATTAAAATTGTGCTGTTTTGTTGCAGCTCCTTCTTTATATAAAGATAATATTGTCAACTAGTATTGTAACGCAGTCTACAAAATTCAACTGCTCATAAAGTGCTTTCTAGAAGTTTGGGAACAAACAAATTCTTACAAATTGTTTGATAATACCAATGTTAGCCAATAAAATTTGCAAAAGTGCGCCCCGGTAGGCTAGTTGGTAGCGTGCTGGCTTATCAGTGCCGGGGTCGTGGGTTCGATTCCCACCAGAGGCACTGGTCTGTTTTCGCTACAACGCGCCGAAGGCCATAGTAGCTAGTGCTCGGTTAGGGTAATAGTATATAATTTGTAATTATATGATTATTAATTAATAAAATAAAAAAAAAAATTTGCAAAACAATTTTTTTTAAACAACCTATCGATGATTGTTAAAAAAGTAATCTCAAAAATCGTTAATTTTTCTAATTTCATTCTTAAATCTTCAACAAAAGAAAAATAGCCGTAGGTGAAAAGTAGATACATTGTCACTTTAAATCTAATACAATTTTTTTAAGTGTAAAAGCACCCAGTCAGAAACTACCAGTGGTAGTAAAAATTAAGCTAATAAATAACTGGCAGAACATTTTTTGGGACGCTATAGCGTCCAGTATTTTTTTACAATAAATCCAGTGGACTATAAAAAAAGCACTAATATTTTTCATTTTATTACTTTATGCGGCACTTTTTGCACAGACGTACTTTTCCTAGACTTTTGTATAGTTTATATACATTTCCAAATTTTAATTGTTATAATAAATTTAATATTGCTGTTTTTTGTTATGTAGACAATAAATTAACTTATTTAAAATTAATTTTTGCTGTGGCTTTTTGAAGGTTTTTTGCGCAGGTGTTATGACGCACTGTTTTAATTAAGTTCAGTGATGAGCTAAGCAATCTGTACATAATATGACACACGGTAAATAAAAAGTAACAGATTTCTTGTTAATTACTAATCACTTTTGGCATGCCCCCTAGACCAGTGCAGTGGTACTTCACACTATCCCATTCAAACTACCCCTATAACAGAACACCTTGCGCTTAATATGTGACTAGTTTTTCATCAAAAATTGTTCTCCAGATCTAAGATACGTATACCAACACATAAGTCATGTGATAATTATTTTTGCACTGATTCTTTTGCAAATCAAATAAATTCAAAAATGATCCTACTTAAATACGTATTTAGTATACTTCTTACTTCTAACTTGACCCGTGTCATTTCAGTCAGTACGGTGGTAATCGTCAAGTTATACGCCACATCACAAGGTGCTCCAAAGATAGCAATTGCCACCATCTACTATAAGTCCATATTAAAAGTACCGGTCACTTTCGTAAAACCGAACCGAAGTTAGGACAGGTTTATACATACTAGGTTCTACTCATGTGACCATACCAGAGACTGGTAAATTTCATATATTATAAATATCTTCCCATTAAAAAAATGGCGACCACCCTTATATGGCACAAGCTCAAATTAAATTGAATAATAATTTGAAAATTGTAATGCTGTTTTGCTGGTTGGTCTTTGATTCAACTTATACACAAGCTATAAATTTCATAAGGCCATTAGTAGATTTGTAAACATTATAGAATATTCTATATATCTTTAGTTTACACTCAGACAAAAAGTTAGTAGAGAAATCTTTAAAAGGTTTTCGATTTAATTTTACTATTTTTGTACTAATTTTTAGTAAAATATATTTTTTAGTAACAATTTTTGTAATTCACATTTTACAAATTGATGATTTTTTTACTAATTTTTTTTGCTGATTTCAGCAAAACGTTTTACTAATTTTTCAAAACCGAATACTAAAGTTAGCCAAAAATTTTGCTATTTTAAAAAATTTTATATTTAAAACAATTTTATATTTAAAACAATTTTATACGGAATAATTAAAATCGACACAAAAAAAACTAAAAATGGGTTTCAATTAAAAAATGTATTGAATCAATTAAAATTTTAATTGATTTTGCACCTATCACGGCAATGATAATATTAATTACAACTAATGAAAATGAAAGTTATTCAAGTTCGAGGCCATACTCTATATTTCTTCATTTGAATATTGTCCTAACAAATAATCTATAGAGTTTTTTTGTTTTCAAATTTATTATTTGACCCTTTCAGGAATGTGTTGATAGATCTATTTCGGGAATTTTCTAGGTTCCCATCATCAGAACACGTTTTGAAAGCGGTAACAATCCCATGCCAAACATCAAACATTCATATGAACTAGTTTACTCACTACATGAGAACTAATATACATATGAGTTTGAAGTTAAAGATTATAATAATTATAACAAAAAAACTCTATAGATTATTTGTTAGGACAATATCCTAATGAAGAAATATAGAGTATGGCCTCGAACTTGAATAATTTTCATTTTCATTGCACAATTAAAGGTCGAAAAAACATAATTTTTATTTTTAATAAAAATTATAACAAACTTATTAATTACAACTTTTATTGAAAAATGCTTTGTAAACTTCAAATGCATTTGGTATTTTATACTAAAAATTTTCTATTTAAGCTACAGTTGTATGAAGTTAAATAAAACGAAGAGTTTTATAAAAATTGAATTCTAATATTTTATAGTTCTTCACTGAAACGTTTTATAATCTTTGTAAACATAATATTATTCAAGGGTAACCAACATTATTATTGTACGGGTTTATTCTATTCTGAACAGATGACTTGGATTAATTTACAAAAATCTATTTGTTAAAGGAGTCTAAATACCAAATAAATTTCCGAATTTCAGTACAATGATTTTTCAAACGTCATATAGACTGTCGCAATTAATATTTTTTGGTATTAAATGCATTTGACAAATTTTTTAATTTTAGAAATGTTGAGATGAAGAGAAGAAGAAGAATAAACATTTTCCTCTAAAAATTGTCAACACTATTAATTTGAAATCAGACCGGTTTCTGCCATTATTATTTTAAATGGACAGGCTTCTTCAGTGAGTTTCCATTATTAAATTGTATTATTATTTGAAATGTTCATAATTGTCAAGTTGTCCATTTTTAATTTCCATTTAAATTTAGAAACCACCCAGTAAAATAGTAAAATCCAAATAACTGGTTGCAGAACAGCTTATACTGTATTACAACAGGTTCTAATTTCTGTTCTGCAACTGGTTCTTTTTATATGGAGTTTTTCCTATTTGCAATAGGTTTTTTACCTCCAAACTAGAACAGATTGCTTTAGAACCGGTTCTAGAACCAGTTATAGAACTGGTTCTGGGACAGTGACATCTTACACTTCGACTCCCAGGAACCTGTTCTAGAACCGGTTCCATTTAACCGGTGGTAAAAGAAGTTGTTCTAGAACAGGTTTAAAGGTAATGTGTTCTAAAAAATTTTTGCTGGGCATCTATTGACATTTAGATTTTACATTTGAAATTAAAATACATATATAATTTGTAATTCGGCTTCTTTTGGAAACGCAAAATTGAGAAATAATTTTAAATATGTCTTTCTTTTTTCATGCAATGTATAATTTTCATTGAGAAGTTCTCGCTCTCACAAAATACGTAACAACTATAACAAAAAAGTATATATTAATATATTTAGGTAAAATATTGTTCCACCTCAAGTCCAAAAATCTAATATGATAATGTTTGTTGTTGTTGGCAGACATGTGTTGCTAAATTTAGCAAATATTACCGCCAGGCTCAAAATAGTTAAATTTGTCGTAATAACAGCAAAATTTCCCGTAGCCATTCCAGATTTTTTTTCTTAGTGTACAAATATATATGTGTGCTGTGTAACTTCTTCAAAAAGGAAATGCAATGTTAAAACATGGTACAACAGTATTATTTGTATTCCTGTTAGCTACATACTTATAATAACTGTAAAACTTAATATGATCCACGTATATATAATGTATACTGCAATAATAACAACTAAATATTAACCCACAAATGTAATCAATTTTTTTGCAGAAGAAATATTAACGATATATGTATTCTAAGGTTGAAACATTTTTAAAAAACCAATATTTCCATTACGGTTCATTTACCTCATTACACTTCTCGACGGCTGAAAAAGCCTGGCATTTAAACACATCTGTTTCAGTAGATATGTGTACCCTGAATTCAAATCTGGAAACATTTTTTTTTTTATCATTTGCAGTTTTTAAAATATCGCGATTTATATATTTACATCATTCACCCCTTATTCGCTTAATTTTGCAAAAATTTTATATAAATCTAAACAAAATTATATTTAATTTAAGTATAATCATGTCGGCGTTTGTATCAGGACTGGTAATGCAAGGATTTGAAAATTGTACTTTTTTATATATATCCTTATAAATGTTATGCATGTTAAAATTTTTTTAAAGTTTTATCATTGCGCATAAACTACACATTCCAATACAGATATTTTTGCATTAAAATTGCAAACCCATTGAAAATGTCCTGAAATATTTAGAAAAGGATTTAAAATTTTAAATAATTTTCCACATGCTGAAAATACCAAATTAATAAGAGATTGTTTCATATAAAAATATATTATTAATTATACTACACTTAGAATAATATGTAGGTAAAGACCACTGCAAATGTAGTTAAAAACAAATGAAATTTCACTTAAATAAAGGATGACTTACATTTCAGTTAATTCAACTAACATTGTCATTTGTTTTTTAATGTCAAAAAATTAATCACAATTGCAGTAAAAACTACAAAAAACTTACAAATGACTGACATTTACATTAAAAATAAAGAAACTGTATTACAACCCAACCAACTACATATTTTTAACGCTGAAGTTCCTTGAGTGTACTGATTATTTGCAACTTTTTTTCAACTTTTATTTTCTAACAGATATAGGTACGCTGAGTCTAAATCTGTCAAAAATATTTGTTCTCATTTGTAGTTTTTGAAATATCTCCATTTTTTTAGATTTGAGCGATGTCAATTACAATTTACAATCATTTATTTGCCAAATTTTTCTATATAATAAATAATTTCAGACCTACGGTCACACATTATACCAACATTTGTGCATTTAATTAAATGCCCATTACTTTTTTTAACGTCTAATTACACGTAGTTTAGGTCGGAGTGGTAGCCGGCTCCGTGAGCACCAGCACACTTAGACTCTTAGGTCCGTTGTGATTACCGATCAGACTCCACCGTTGAACCAGTTAGAGCTCCTTACGAAGCTAAGGAGGTGCGGAATACCAGCAGCTGAAAGATCCCCAAGATCGTGAAAGAACGCCGATCCAATTGAGGCCCTCATACAAACGCCAGCGCAGGACATGAACAGAGAAAGTCTTCAATACTCTCCTAGCCCTCCTCCTCGTCCCCGCAGCTCCTACAGAAGTCAGGCGATAACACCCCCAACCGACAAGCGTGCCTGCCAATAACACAGTGGCCGGCAGGAGCGCACTCGTTCGCCCCAGATCCAGAGCCGGCCAGATGTGGCTTGTAACCACACAAGTCACGCCATTAGCCCACCTAAGGTCAGTCGCCTTCTCGGAGTAGAGCCGTTTGTTCAGCTTACAGGTTGCTAGGGGAACACCAACTTCATCAAATTCCGCAGGAACTTGAAGGGTGGGTCCTAGCCTTGCAAGCTCATCAGCTCTACAGTTCCCTGGTATGTCCCTGTGCAGTTTGTGTAATGGAGTAATTGCTCGATAATTAAATACTGCGATTTTGTTACTAATCCCCATGTTTGGTATTAAGAAATTAAATTAAGATCACAAGTGTGAGAATAGGACTGAGATTATTAATGATATAGAAACTTTCGCAAGTGAATGATTGTGAAATATAATTGACGTGGCCCAAGTCGGATTTTTTATATAAAAATGTTCTTCTTTTCTAAATAATTCACCCTATTTTCAATGGAATAAGAATTTTTATGCAAAAATAAGTTAAGTGGAATCCTTAGTTTACGGCGTAAACTTTAGACACAGTGATAAAATTTAAAATTGTTGCGCTATACATAAAATAACCAGCAAAACCTCTGTAATTGATAAGTATTACGGAACATGTTACATGGAAATAAGTTAAACTAATTACCCTTGCAATACTTCGCAACTTTTAGTATTACTGACTGCCCATGACCCAGTAAAAACCGAGGCTTACAAGCAGGTTTGTAAGGGGGTAACAAAAAGAATCCATTACAAACCTGAATCCCAATACAAACCTGCTTACATATACCATGATTTTTATATGGCGAATTTCCACTTGGAAGCATTACTTTTGGGCAAAATATACGCGGATTTTAGCGCTTATAAAAAGCTGTGATTTCATTTAATGTTTTTATGGTATAATTTGTTCGTTTCCACATACAATTTAATATAATTAAATTTTCACTACAAATTTGGCAATTTTAAAAAAATATTCGATTTAAAAATTAAAGATTTGAATAAACAAATTTTGACAACTCTTTAAAGGTAACTGAGGAGTAACATGCCCCCGAAGTAAGTACTTACCTCGACTGACATGCTCTTGTTAAAATAATACAAACAGTTTATTTTCCACTCAAAACTTATAAAAAATTCCATTTATAAAATTTGTTAGTAAAAATTTTTAAATTTTAATTTAATACCCAATATAAATAATAAAACAAAAAGAAATTATTTCATTTATAATTTAGGTAACATAGTACAACATTTTTCAACACATGATTTTGGGACTCAATTCTGAGAATTGCACGTGAAAGTAGCCCCGAAAACAAGAACTTCTGCATTTTCTTGTCTTTTCTGTGTAAGAATAGCTGTAATATGAATCGGAATTTTTATATTCATGCAAAATAAAGTTTATAAAGAAAAAAAGAGCATATTTGCGGATTTATAATCCAGTTATTGAGCCAAAATTGGAAAAATGCATATTTTCTTCTCCTATTCAATATCTACAACTTTGTTTCAGACACAAAAGAGATAATCCGTACGGTATACGGAGATATAACCGTGTTAAAATATAAAAAAGTACTAAAAATCCGTCTGAGTTAAAAAAATCGTATGGTCATTAAATTATTACTGTAGCCAACTTGACAAAACGAATGATGCAGAAGTTCTTATTTTTGGGGCTACTTTCACGTGCAATTCTCAGAATTGAGGCCCAAAATCATGTGTTGTACTGTGTAATATGTGTTTTGTAAGGTGTTATCAGAATGGACATGTCCTTGTTAAAATAATAGTGTTTGTAATTCATAACGTTGTTACAGCGCCCCCAGTATATGAAATTTTAAACCATTTACATATGTTGTTGACAAGACATATACCGTTATTTGACATAATTTTCAAGTCTGTCATTCGAATAGTATTTCGTACAGATGCCATGGAACAAAAAAGACGTGAAGAAATTTGGCACACTTTCTTAGAAAATCCAACATTCAGTGATTCGAAAAACAAACACATGAATCCTCCTAACTGCCCAAAATTTCGACCAATCAAAAGATATTGGGCAAATGTAAAAAATAAATTGAAAAAGAGTAACAAAGAAGCAAAAAATGAAGTTATAATGTTACAAAAATGGAACCAGAGTGCTAAAAAAGTAAAGTCGTAGGATGTGCAAAGATTAATGGGGAGCAACAACAAACATGTCCGTTCTTTAATTCGTAACAAAGAAAATTAATTTATTTGTATGATTTTCTTTAAAGCAGAATAAATTTCCTTTAATTTGGTGTATAATTTATAAAAATGTGTCTGTTATTTACAAAGTTATAACTACTTTTGTGCGTCCAGATTATAACTGGGCCATTCTTTATAAAGTTTTGCTATGTATATAAGGATAAAACTAGACATGCAAAATTTTCAACTTACTTGCAATACCAGTAAGATATCTTGAAATAAAAACTGACATGGTTATACCCAAATGAAAGATAATTTTGTATAGATTTATTTTGAATGACAAAAATTTGGTAAATGATGTAAATATAAAAGCCGCGATATTTCAAAAACTGCAAATGATAAAAAAAAACTTTAACTGATTTGTATTCGACGTGTCTAAGTTCTTAAAAAATATATGTATTTGAATGGTAGGTTCTGCAAAAAGGTGACACATATCGAATGGTTTTAATCTTTGAAAATTTTTTTCTCTGCTGATCAATCGGACGATGAATTTTTAAAAAAACAAAGTCTAAAATATTTAAAAATTTATTGCGTTTTCAATCAAAATGTAAATATATCTGCACACAGAAAACACTGGCGACCGAATTTTTTGCCAAAAGAAATTTTGTGATTCCACGTACTATCACTATCATTAAATTTAACAATAATACTATTGTAACAACCTACATTTATATACAAATTTCGAATTTTTACTATAACAATTGAATATTTTATGCTTAGGGACTATAATATTCTATAAATAGATTCACGTGCGTTCAAACTTATATTATTAATACAAAAATTATATGCCTCTAACTGGGCTCGAACCGGCGATCTTCCGTTTGTCAGGCAAGTATTTTACCTCTAGCCTAAACCCAATTTTAATATGTTTTTTTTTTTTAAATTTCAACCTTGAATATTTTCTAGTTTTAAATTAAAATATTTTTCTAAATAGAAATTCGGTTGCTAATCTCAATATTTTATTACAGTTACCAAAACTATAAAAAAAAATTATATTATTTTAAAACTATTTCATTAATAAAAAAATTCATCTCCGCGAACTCGACTCGAACCGGCGACCTTCTGCTTGTCAGGCAATTACTTTACCTGTAGCCTAAACTCAATTTCTAATTTTTTTGCAGGCGAAACTAATATTCGGTTTTAACTGCAAATATTTTATTCAAGGGATAAAATCTATGAAAAGTGGTTGGTTGTTGGTATTAAAGGTAATGTAGAGAATAATATTTTTTCAATATTGATAAGGAATAATAATAGTTTGAATGATGTGACTGTGTTTTGTTTAATTTTATATATTTTCTGTTTACAATATAGTTTAATTATTCTGATTATGAATTTTAAGTACTTACAATTAAAATTATTGACAAATGATTAAATTGTGTTGGTTACATGGAATCAGTGTTTTCTTTTTGATTAAATACTACTACATTTATAAAAACTATAACGCGGTTGCCATATAGCAATTTTAAGAAATATTAAAAAATGAAGTTTTAAAAATTTTGTTATTTAAAAAAAAAAAATATTTTTTAAATATTTTTGAATAAAGATTTGTTCACAAAATTATATAAAATTTAAGTTTTTAAAATATCTTCGACGGTCAAAGATTTACGGTCTGTCAAAGTTTCAACGTTGATTGCCAATATTTCCAAAAATTTCTTAATTTCTATATTTGCAAAGATTGGTTAAAAAATTCCCAGCGTATATATGGTGTGTCTTTAATGAGTTAAGGGTTAAAAACAATTTCATCCTATTTCAGGAGGTAACTGCATGATAACATCATTTAAAGGTACTAGTCAAATATGTAATATTCATTTATAAGGAAATGTTATTATTGCATCTACCCCAAATTCATGCATATGAAATGTAGTATTCAATACATGAACTGTTTGTTGTCCAAATATGGTAGTATAAGAAAATGTTAAGAGATACATTTGTGTGCATGTATATTAGGGTGACAATGGTTTGTATGTAAAAAAATTTTTGTTCGAATTTAAAAGTTTTTTCAACGGAATATTGTGCTAATAGGTCCAAGAGTTTTGTGCCGAAAATTTGAGCCAAATCGGACAACGTTTTCTGGACGCGCATCCAGGTCAAAGGTCAGGTATTTGCATATTTCCCTTGCGTCAAAGTGATCCACAAACTATTTTATTTCAAAAATGTTTAATATATGTATGCCATTATTGGCAATGTATATAAATTCTGTGTACTTTTGATAAAATAACTTAAAAATATTGCAGGAAAAATTTTCAATTAACATAAAGTTTTTACATTTCAGGATGGAATATGCATATATTTTCTGCTGCGCTACCAGCGTCGACCGCATTCAATGGTCAATCTACTACTTTTTCTAATTTTAAAAACAAAAATTATGATCGGTGATTTGGTAGGTTTTTTTCATTTAAAATCTACAGATCAAAATCTTTTTGCAGAGAATATAGATTAGCTTTTTTTGCCTGCCTATATTTTTGTACCACCTGTAAAATATTAAACCATGTCAAGAGAAAATAAAATTAAAAAAGTTATAATATATGATAGTTACTTTCATTAAATGTTGTTTCTGTCCCTCATCGTTTGTTATTTTGTCATGGTATTCTTGAATTAACTGAATGCCTCTTTCAGCACAATCATTAACAACAGCCAAGTTTTGAATAATTTGTTTCGCTCTTAGGTACTCTCCTGTAACACTCCAAGAACGTGGATCGTTGCTGAAAAACTCTATTGAAATTCCAAATCTCTTGAAAACTTTTTTGGTATTTTTTGAAAACAAATCTTGTAAAATATCAGAGTTGTCTCTGAAAATAAAACTTTTTAAGTTTTCCTTCTTTATTATTAGCTTCTTTGCTATCTCTTCATCCTCATTTCCAGATATATCTACAGACATCTTCGCTACTAGCTTGCTTTTTGTTATGTTGTCTATCCTTTCGTCAAACAAAGAAAAGCCCAGACATTCGTCGCTTAAGTAATACAGATGATTTAATACCTTTGAAATGGCTTTGGCCACAATATTTTGATTGACTCTTTGTTAGTTTTCCAATTTTCTCAAAAACATAATATCATTTAAAGCAGCTTTATCCGCTTTATTTGAATCAAACCAAAAATTTGAATAACAACTTACAATGAAACCTGTTACTTCTATCAAAGCACTGATTTCAAAATCTGTCACTTCAGGAAATTGATTGCGAAAAATCACTATGTTTAAAGAGTATATAGCCTTGGCCATCCATCTTGCGTAGTGCAGTGCACCGGGTTTTCTGAATTTTATTCCTGAAGGAGGATTGCCACCAAGGAATATAATTTCTAACTCCAAAAATTCTTTATAATCATTTCTCGGGAATGAATCGTTCATTTTTGCTAAAGCAAAATCTAAAAGTTCACTAACATTATCGCCTATAATTTCCATAATTCGTGGATGAGCTATTCCTGGCACAAAACTATCTGTATTTATTTCTGGCCAATGTTTTTTGAATTTTTTAAAAATCGTTATGTCCGGTCCAGACGACACTCCAACATTGGCCTCCGTAAAAACTGCTGCCAAAACAATTTCGAAAATATGGTGTCTGCAACCTAGAAATAGAATTTCTCTTCCAATTGATCTCTCCAAAAGCACACATGCACCTTTCAATCTACCAGTTTGGATGATGTTGTATCAAAAACAAACGCTTCCGTTCGTTCCAAAATATGTTTGTCTTCTAATGCATCATAAACTGCAGAAGAAATTTCCGCTCCAGTCCCAGAGGGAATATCAGGCATATCTATAATTTGCGCTAGGCCTGGAGCCGTAGCAATTATAGCCAAACGGTCTTCTGATTTTCCTGTTATTGTCGATAACAGTTTAGTGTCCCAATGGATGGTCAAAGGTTGATCACTTGCAGTAAACTTTTCTATAATTTTTTCACTTTGCGTTAATCTTAATTGCGCTCTTTCCCGACTTATGGAGGTTCGATTTAAAATATAATCGGATGTGTTAAGTCCGACGGCGTCAATAACTGCAACCAATATGTGTACAGCATCTCTCTGACTTATTTTTAACTTGTCGAAAACTGCAGCTAGTCTTGACGTTAAGACACTTTGCTTTTTCGTACAAGAAGTACTGCGAAAACGTTTTGCCTCAATCGAACATTCAGAATATTCTTCCTCTGATGTTGCAGCATCTGCAGACGCGGAAAATTCAATCATATTGCAGGCTGAAATAAATTTTGTCACAGTTCAGTACTTCCAACAAAAATTTAAAACAACGTTATTTACCATTTAATTAAATTTTTACCTGATGAAGTTGATGGTAATTCGTCACTTAATTTTTTACGCAACTCTTCTTGTTTTTTGCGATTTCTTTTTCTTTCCTCTTTTTTTTTTAGATTACAGTCGACTCCCAACATACAATCTTCGCGACCTTTCATTCTTTGTTTAATTAAAAATTGCTTGTCTTCTTCTAAATCTATTAGTTCCAGTGCATCGGTACGAGCAATATCGAAGAGATCGCCTAAATTATCGCTCCACAGTTTTCTTCTGTTTTTATGAATGTCGGACACTCTAGATATATTTTTTTTTTAATCTTTCCATTCCTCATACAGACGCAACATTTTTTTTGTACACCAGTGCAAATCGTGAACAGGAATACGGGCCTTTTCCCAAAAAATTATACACTCTCTTACCACAAGATCAGCACTATCTTTTGCAGTTAATTTCGTTGTCCTCATATTATGAAAAAAAACTTTGAGGCAGTCCCCCTTCGAGGGAAGTTTAGAACCAACTATTTGGTGTTTTGAATAGCCTATTAAAAATATTTCTTCCCTTAACGAGGGCATTGTTATATATTTTTACAAAATTCACAAAAAATCTCTAACCAAAAGCACTTTACACAAGTAATTCAGACGACTGAATGCAATTTATACAATTTTTGGGGAAATACATAATTCAGTCGTATTTTAAAAATCTAGTAGGCTTTGAAATTTATCATTAGAATCCGTTAAAAATAATGGTTGTTGTCTAGGAAATTAGCAATTTTAAAATTTTTGCCATGTAGATGGTGTGATTTAATACAAACAAACAAATGTGTTTTTGTAGTTAACGTTTTTGAATAAAAGCATCTATTAATTTCCTGACATAAAGAAAAGGTTAATTACCAAAAAAGTTCTTTTTACTATTTTTTCACGAAAATATATAAATCCACATTTTTTCATTAAATATTGAAAAAAAATAAACGAGTTCAAAAAATTTATTTCGTATATATTGTAAAATATGAAAATACCTGACCATTGACCTGGATGCGCGTCCAGAAAACGTTGTCCGATTTGGCTCAAATTTTCGTCACAAAACTTTTGGACCTATTGGCACAATATTCCGTTGAAAAAGCTTTAAAATTCGCGAAAAAATTTTGGTTGTCACCCTAATGTATATGTTATAGAATATATCTACCAAATACAGGAGGTCACAAAACTCTATGAATAAATAATTAAATAATCCAATACTAATGTCACCACAAAGTCAGTCTTTTAAAGTCTGCCCTTAGTCTGTGAAAGGAGGTGGAAAAAGTGACTTTAAGTCATTAAGTTCAAGTTCTTCAAGTAACCAAAGACATAT
This sequence comes from Delia radicum, assembly GCA_021234595.1. Lineage (NCBI taxonomy): Eukaryota > Metazoa > Arthropoda > Insecta > Diptera > Anthomyiidae > Delia > Delia radicum. Next base: position 59,013,067 of record CM037853.1, read on the forward strand.
ATATAATTTAATCTCATCCAGTCTTTTAAAACATACACGTGTAAATATAAGTATTGTTATATATCCAATTGTTTCTCTGAGCAGACAAAATTACTTTTCACAAAATTACTAAATTTTCAATCACACTCTAGAGACGGTAAATAGATTTTATAAAATCAAGTATGCATTAGGAAAACATACATACTAAAATTTATCTTAAATTAAAGGACCTTTGTTCAATTATGCATAATGATGAAGAAATTAGGCAGTGAAGAGCAAAATATATTGAAATAGAAAATATAAAATTGTGAATCACAAAAGCAATCCCACGAGAAATTTATAGGATTTCTTAATAAAGGAACCTATTATTTTGAATAACAAGAGAAGTTCTCCTCGAGCTTAACGAAATTTGGATATGTGATAAAGAAAAAAAATAAGGGACACGAATTTTTTTTAACCCTAACACACTACATATTTTCTATGTAGTGTGTTAGGGTTACCATTTATTTAAAATATAAGTTAAAAAGCTCTGCGGAAAAAGTCGTATAAAAGCTGAACAATTACGAATGTCGATAAAAGCTCAGACAGCCGCTCGATTAGATTTAATAGGATTCAGTAAACATATTTTTTAATTTAATCCAACTATATTTAATAAACAAAATACCAGTTTTAATTTCACTTACGAGGGCGGATCAATAAGTCCGTGACTTTTTGAATGAAACACATTATCTCCTTTTAACTTAATACACTTAGTCCAACGTTTCTCCAATTGTTGTATCCCTTCCAAAAAACAGGATTTTTCGCGGTCCACAAAATAGGCATTTCTTGGCGATATGGGGTCGTTTTTTTTTTAAATCGTCGTTAAGTCGGTCCAATAAGTTAGCATAATATTCGCCGTTTATTGTGTTTGCCTTTTGAAGGTAATCGATGTGGATTATCACGAGTGCATCCCAAAAAAACTGTTGCCATCACCTTATTGGCCGACAAACTTTTTTTTGACATTTTCGGCTTTATTGACCTCAATTGGCCGTCCAGAACGTTCAGCGTCATTTGTACTTGTGCGACCACAACGAAAGTCAGTAAACCACGATTTTACCATTGAAATAGATGGAGGAGAGTCCCAATAGTATTTATCAAGCTTGTCTCTGGTTTTAATGACGGTTTTTTTCGCAAAAAAAATGTTTAATTACCACTCAAAATTCACTTTTTTTCCATTTTTAAAAAAACCCACGAGGTTATATGTTTTGAACAGCTGTTAAACGCAAAGTAAATGACGGAACGTTCTGATAATTTGACGGTAGTCTACTAACAGGTGGTACTTGATGGGAGCAGTGTTGTATTTCATATAACTACGAGGGAAGTTCGAAAAGTCACGGAGGTATTGATCCGCCCTCGTAGAACACATTTTAATAGAAAAATACTAGAAAGTTTTCGGACATATTGTGACATATGCTAGTTAATGCGTCTCCAAAAGCTCTTTCACTTTGGTACTTTATTTGTCGAACGTTTTTCTGAAATAATTCGAAATAATCCGAAAAAATTAAAAATGGGGTTATTTTTACCCCACTTTTTATCCCCTAAACATGAGATTGGACACCTACAAAAATTTATTGCCTAATTCTTGAAATGAATTTAAATTGTAGGACATAATTCCCTGACCAGCTTTAAGAAATTGAATGAATTCCATTTTTTCGATTTGTCTTGAAGGAATTCATTCCCATTTTTGAAATTAATTTAAGAAAGTTATGGAATTTATTCGGTAGGGAATTCATAAAAAATATGAAAAAAACTTTATGAAAAATTTTTTAATATTAATGAAATTTCTTGGATACCATGAAATTCTTAATTGAACCTACTCAAAAAAATTCTATGAAATTATTTCATTAATATCATGAAGGACAATTCTTTCAGTGTATAAGCTATTGTATTTGGATTTGGAATATTCCACTTAGTTTTTTTTGTATATATAGCCTAAAAACAATATAGCCACAATAATATAGCCACATTAAAAAAGTAGAATTTTATAAAAAAAAAAATATATTTTATCAAAAAAAGCAAATTTTTATCAAAAAAGTACCTTTTATAAAAAATTTCCTTCATTTGTAAAAGTAAATTTAAAATTCAAGTGTTTTTAATTGTCCTAGTAATAAAATAAACATTTTCTCTAAAATTAAAAAAGTATTTTTAAACTCCTAAAAGTTTTTACCCTACAAAGAATTCAACATTTTAATTACCCACTGTAAAATAATTTTCTTATAATCTAAATTTTTTCTTAAAAGCTTTAAATACGTAGGTATTGTATGTATTTCGTACAAATATATATAATATATCTATGTGATTATAAGTTGACACCTTATAATAGACAACTCAAGTATAAGAATGTCAAACAACATTTACATCATACAGAAGTTAATTGGCATCCGTATCTAAAATTGTAGTTTTATAGCCACTTTTAAGTTATCAGTGTATGATCATCGATATGGTTCGTATGCGGTTGACTTCATTTAGGTAAATTTACTATAAATTATAGAAAATTGTATAAATGTATGTAAATTTCTAAGATTTATTGTCAGAATGTTAAAGTATATTATGAAAATGTTCATTTTCATTATTTAATCGTTTAGGACTCCAATCCTTAAGGTAGTAACCTCAATACAAATAAATATATAAATAAAATTACAATTTTATTTACAAAATCATTTGACAACATATACCCAAATGTTAATAAATAACATAAAAATGAGGTGTAAAATTGTTAAATATATAATTCATGTAATATAAGAAATTTTAAATTAAATATACATAAAATATTCACATGTATATGAATAACTATATGAGCTTTGTCAAAAATTTTCGACACCTGCTGTAACTGACTTTGGATGCCTCGTAATAGTTCATATTTGTTTAAGAGTTAAAGCCACGTGATTTTTTGATATATCATTTAAAATCTACTGCTATTGTGCTTTCATATTTAAGGTAAAATGCATATTTTTACAAAATCCGCGGTTCAAACCCTTGTATTTGCGGGAACCAAAGTTATGAAGAAAAATCTGAGAAGTCTGCAAAAATAAAAAGAATAGATTAATATAAAAAAATAGTTTATTGAAAAATCTTATTAACGGCGTAAGCTACGAGAGTCAACATATCACCAAGTTTGGTGAAATGGGAAAGGGTGAAGTAAATCGAGTGGGTAATTTTATATGTTTTCAACAGGGATGGCAGGCAATACCGCTGGAATACCGTTATCGATTCAAAGCCCTTCCAACTGACTACCGTTACCGAAATAACTAAAATACCGTTATCGCTAAAATACCGTTACCGAAGTAGTTGAAATAGAGTTATCCTTAACATTCCGTTACCGAAGTTATCTGACAAAATCAGAAAAAATAATCGCTGGAAATAGAGTAATATTTTAGGAAAATTTGTTTATAATCTACACTGAAATTAACTAAATAACTATAATAACGTTATTCTTAAAGCTAAAATATCGTTATCCTGTGTTATTTCATTTGCTGAATGTTGGTTATTTATTCCCCAAAAATCCACACCACTTTCTCTGTTCTTATCCATCTGGAAGCTAGTCTTCAAAAAATGTTTAAAAAGAAATAGTTTTACAAATTTTATTACTACATTTATTAACTATTTAAAAAAATAATATAAATGATATTGTTCCCCAATTTGTTCCTTTACATTTCGCTAACGAATCGATCAGGACTGCAAAAAACTCAAAAATTTTTTAGAAAAATTATATTTAATTTAATTTATTTGCTCAATATCTGAAAAAAGATTTTGTGATTATTTTAAAAATAATTTATAAAACTTCACAAAATATAAAAATGTTCATACTCCCGCATTGAAGACATGAATTAGTTTAATATCTGAAAATATATTATAGAAATATTTGTATATAACATAAACAAAATTGTATTTCAGTGGTTGTCTACTTACATCTATGGCTGTCTAAATATACAAACACATTTTATGAAACATAAAAAAATTACCTCAGATGTGTGTCCATGTCTTTCGCTATAGTCTGTCTATGTGAACGTATATTTGTTTGCAATTGGACCACACTACATTAAAAATCACTTTAAAGATTTCACTTACAAACACACATTTACACCCTTATTCATAAAAATATTAAAGAGCATATCAAATACATTTTTAGTTAAAATGCTTTTTTAACCTTAAAACTTTATTCATAAACAAATATTTGCTTTAACACACGGTTTGAAATAGGTATTTTAAGCTAATATTCATTTATGAATACAGTTTTAAGGCGTAGCATGTGTTTTAACTAAAATGTATTTTAAGTCTGAATAAAGATTTTTTATGAATATGAGCGAGTAATGTTTATTAAATTTTAATATTTTAGCATATCTTTAATTTAATTAATACACAATTACTTTGACAACACAAAATTAAAGTTTTTTAATTCACATATGTATTCATATTGTTAGCGGCCTTTTGTATGAAAAACATATACAAAAATCTTCCATGGTTTATTTTTTTCTATGTCTTACAAGAGTTTTACTTTTTAGTATCATTTGCCTCGTCTCTACTACATCTTGACATGCAGCGACATGTACTTAATTTTTCGCATTTCTTGCAATCTGGTTGTCATCCACACTATTGTGCTTTTAAGCACAATTCGTTTTAGCAAAATAAATTAGTAAAATATTAGTTTGAGCACGGTTATAACTAATAACGGTTATAACGAACTATTTTTCTGGTCCCTACGCATTTGCTAACATATTTATGGCAAACTTTTTATAAAGCGAACAAATTTTTTTGAATACTTTTACGAGTTTTCACACAAATTTGTATGCTCATAACTAACACATTAAAAAAATCGAAATTTTTGAATGAAAAATGTGCTACAAATTTTAAAAACTTCAGCTTTTTACTTGAAACTTTACTAAAAACAATTAAAATTTATCTGAAATGTAATTTAATGGAAGAATTGTTTTAAAATTACAACGAAAAATTTAAAAACTACCCACCCAGAAATTGCCAATGGTCAGAAAAATCAAGCACTGGTAAAGCACTGTATTTTTGGTACCATTGGCAGAAATTCAAATTAAAGCATTGGCAAAGCCCTTGTATACAACGTTTTCCCAACGTTGGCAAAATGTGCTTTGCCACTACTTTATTTATAAAATTTACAACCGTCAAAAAATTAAAGCACTGGCAAAGTCGTGTTTTATAACACTTTGCCAACGCTAGTAAAACGTGCTTTTTAAAGCATTGATTGTAAAAATTTACTACACTTTTTTAAAAAATATTAAAATTTTGCTTTTTTAAGTTTGTGAAAAACCTTTTTTAGACCAACTTTTAGCAAGTTATTTCCAACAAACGTTATGACAGTGCTGGCAAAGTAGCACAACCAACAGTTAGCCACCTGTTATCACTGGTTTACGTTTTAAGCTATCAAGTATTATGTGTCTCGTTAGTTCAATCGGTAGAGCTCTCGGCAGGCAATCTGGCGGCCAGGGTTCGAGTACCGGCAGGACCAAAACATTTTTAAATTAACTTTAATTTTGGAAAATCTATTTTTAGATCACATATTATTAGGTTTTGCCAGTGTTTCGCCAACGTTGGTAATTTCATTTACCCAGTGCTTTTGGGGTTGGCAAAGCACTTAAATCTCCAGAAATCAACGCTCTGCCAACGCTAGTACCACCGTTAAAAGCACTGGGCCAACGCTTTGCCGTTCGTATTTTTCTGGCTGGGTAATAGAATTAAAAATATCTTTTAATTTTATTAATGTTTGGAAAATGTCTAGCACGCCTATAGCGAACTTCGCTTAAAACGAACTAAATTGTCAGCTCCCTACGAGTTCGTTATAACCGTGCTGCACTATAAAACAATATTCCAGAACAGTTAAGTGCTGAATAAGAATAACAAAAACATTAGCTGAAAACACAATTTCAGTAAAATAAAATTGGCTGAGAAATAGTATACTTGATTTACAAGACCTTTTACTAAATTTTCTATTAACTTATTTTTTGAGTTTTGTTTTAAACTATTCGTTACATTTATGTACCGATATGCAGCCAGCGGTTAAAACCACCATAATATATCATGCTTAAACATCGACTAACACATACACAAAAATATTTGGAAATATTTTGCTTCAAATTGTCGAAAATATATAAATTTCCTCATATACCTAAAGCAAATATTTACATACGAAAAATGTACTTTAATTTAATAAAAAAAAAAAAAATAATAATGCAATTCAATTTTTATTTTTCGTTTATTTTTTTTTCTAGGCCACAAAAGCATGTCTGGCATGGGGCTTTACCCAATGGAGAACGTTCAATTGACACATATTGTGATGCTTGGCATTCTGGAGCCAGAGATAAATTTGGTTATGCCAGCAATTTGCTGGGGAACAAATTATTAGATCAGGAGCGCCTAACATGCGATAGTAAACTAATAGTATTATGTGTAGAGGCCCTCTCACAGGATAGACGAAAAAAACGTGATTTGGCTGACAGGTAAGTTAATGCTTAATACAATTTTTTGTGAATATATAAAAATTTACAATTGACTGTGAATTATATCAACCACATTGTGTATATGGGGACATACATAAATGACAGGCAAATATCTAGGGACCTACATAAGAATGTGTCAAATTTTAAGCACTAAATTTAACTTTATAAACTTCTATGGGAATATTTAAAACTAGTTGAAATTTATATTGAGATTTTGTAAACGTTTATATATGAAAAGAAAATATAATCGTATATTGAAATCGATTTTCATTTTCATGTTCATGTTCAGTGTATGAGTAAATACATACAAAGCATAGTGAATATCAATTACTGTTACTGTATACAAACAAATAGACAAATAAACACATAATTATAAATCTATATATATTATCACATCCAAAACAGCGATAGTTTCTGGAAACTGATGATAAAGGCATCATTAAGTTCACCAATATTACACTAAAGGCCAAAGTTAACAAATTATAATGATTTCAATGAAAACATAGCAAATGTACCCAGGCAGAAAAATACAATCGGTACAGTGTTGGCAAAGCGTAGGTGACGATCGGCTATGCGTTAGCAGAACGTGGGAATAACAATATTTACAGTATTGTCCTTTTACAGGATTGATAATAGTGAAAAGCCGTTGCTTTGAGTGAAAAATTTGATGATTTAAAAATAACTTAAATTTAATTAATTTTGCGAAATATGTATAATAAAACATATTTAAAAGCCAGAAATACAGTTCGGTAATAGTCTTCTACGTCATATTTAAAAGTGAGAAATATAATTAAATGTAAAAATAGATACTGCTTTTAATTGGTTGTAGTATTAGTAAAAATAATGTTGGTAAAGAATTTTGCTGGTGGTGTTGGCAAAACACATGCTTTGTAAACAAACTAGTGTTTTTCCAGTACAATATAAGTTGTATCTATAGTTATTTTTACAACGGAAGGTTTTATAAAAATAGCAGTGCACTCAGGGTAAAAGCTTCATCATATTTCATACAGTTACGGTCATAAAAGAGTAGTGTCCGTAATGAATTTAGAAAAGCTGAACAATGTACCCAAATTATTACAGTATAAAAAAAAAAATAAATAAATACGCGATTAAAGTAATTTGTTATTTATTTGTCCTGCAAATTATTTTTCACTCGGCACATTGCATTTTTTTTTTTCAAATCTTTACGTTTTTATTCGGATACAAAAATAGTGGTGATTCTAATAATGTTCTAAAAAAGTATCGATAAAGGCGGATGATCTAAAATAAAATCGTAGGATTGTCTGTTTTGTTACTAAATGCAAAGAAAATAGCCAAAGATATTTTATTTTTGTTCGCAAGAGGTCGCTGTCATCACATTTTTACGGAAATAAAAAGATATGATAATACACAAAAGCTCTAAATAAGAGAACAAGTGAATAATAATGTAAGTTTATGAAAGTTTATGTAGAAATTACCAACATTACCAAAAAATAATAACAAATATGGTATTTTGGAGGGTAAATATCTGTCATTATAATTCAGTATTTGATAGACGCCAAAGTGTGAACACACATTTTTTTCAATTACTATAATAATGTCGAATATTGTGCCTAAAAATTATGTTTTGTGGGGAAGTCCGATAACCTTCTTTTAATTGAAGAAAACAGCTGCTGAAAGTTATCGATTGTTGGTAGAAGCTTACGGTCAACAAGCACCAACTCAAAAAACTTGTGAACGATAGCTTGCGCGATTCAAAAGTGGTGATTTCCACACAGAAGACAAGGAGAGGCCTGGTCAGCCGAAAAAGTTTGAAGATGAGAAATTGAAAGCATTACTCCACGAAGATTGTTGTCAAACGCAAGAACAGCTTGCATTATCATTGGGGGTTACACAACAAGCCATTTCCCTACGTTTAAAAGCATTGGGATTCATTCAAAAGCGAGGAAATTAGGTCCCATATGAATTGAAGCCGAGAGACGTTGAAAGGCGATTTTGCATGCCGAAAATGCAGCTTGAACGCTACAAAAGAAGGCATTTTTGCATCGTATTGTTACTGGTGATGAAAAACATGGATACCACCAGAATATTCGACCAGACACGAGGCCATAATCTTCCATCATGACAACGCTCGGCCACATTTTGCAAGACCGGTCAGAAACTATATAGAAAACAGTGGATGGGAAGTTTTGGCTCACACGCCCAGAACTTGCCTCTTATGACTACCATTTGTTTCGATCCCTGCAGAACGCCCTTACTGGAATACGCTTTACTACAGAACAGGGTATCAGAAATTGGCTTGATTCATTCTTTACCTCAAAGCCGGAGCAGTTATTTTGGCGCGGAATCCATATGCTACCAGAAAGATGGAAAAAAGTAGTAGCCAACGGTGGACAATACTTTGAATAATGCATCAATTCATCTTGTTATTATAATAAATGCATTTTTAAAGCAACAAAATTGACATTGTTAACCTGTGTACAAAATAAAAAATACAAAAGGTACAACTAATATTGTACTAAGAAACCACTATTTTATTTGCAAAGCATGTGTTTTGCCAGTACCACCAGCGAAATTCTTTTCCAATATTGTTTTTACCAATATTACAACCAATTAGAAACATTTTTTTTTTTTATATATATTATTATATTTCTCACATTTAAATATGACGTATAAGATTAACTGCACACCCAGAGAAAACCAGGAATAAGTTTCATCACTTTTCGTTGAATTCAACAATTTCATCAATATTTATAAAACTTTTTATAAAAAACAAAAATTATAATGACTATATCATGGTCTCCATGATTTTTTTTTACATAAAAATAATGAAATCCTTACTAATACAAAATATTATTCATATATATAGTTAAGCATATCATAAATATGATGAAATTGATTATTTTTTTTATGAATTGTTTCATAAATTCCATGAAAAGTTACATTGGACGAAAATTGATGAAACATTTTATAAATATGATGAGTCCTTTCCTTTGAGTGTACTGCTATATAAGATTATTGCTGCTTTTTAGAAGTGTAAAATACAAAATTTTTTGAAATACCAACGTTATACCAACGGTGGCAAGTTCGCTCAAACCAAAGGTTTGCCACTTTTATCAATCGGGTAACAGGACAATATTATTAAAATTGTTAATCCACTGTGCTGCCAACGCGTAACCGACCGTCACCGACGCTTTGCCAACATTGAGCCGATTGTGTTTTTCTGCCTGGGATACTGTGTTATTCATTAGCTTTTTTAACGCTGCGCGATTTAAAAGGCCTGTTAAAATCAACCTTTTTTACATCAATTATTGAAAGCCATCTTCTCGATTACATTAAAAAGAAATGAAGATCAAGAAAGGTTCTAATGCTAAATAAAAGACATATGCAAGCCATAGATATTTGTTTTAGAATTATATATATTTTTAACCTATATAAGTGAGCAGTCTATCTGGGACATTCAAAACTGAAATTGTCATAATCAGATGTAAAAGTTTCAGAATAAGAAACTAGTCACATCCAGGCCCCCAATATCGGTCAAAGTACACTAAATGACTTCGTAAAGGTTTTTAATAATTTTTTGTAATTTTTGTTAGTAAGATTCTGCAAGCTGATGGGACACTCATAAAAAATAGTGGAAAATTCAGCTACGACAACAGAAAATAATACCTGAATTTGCACCAGCAATATTTTCAATGAAGTTTAGAATCACACTCTGCTAAGTTTAAGTGACATACAATAAATTTTAGAAGAATTTAATTTGAATTGACAGTTGTAGTTACATTAACTAAGAATATTGCTAAACCAATTAATCAATCAATCATAGATTTAAAAATCAGACTAAAAAATCAAAACTTTAAGCTTAACAACTTTTAAACGTGTCGCAATATGCCGCAATTTTATGCCGTTTACTTCTACAGTCCAAAATAGTACAAAATCCGAGTGACCATCAAAATTAGTTCATTGTAAGCGAGATTTCTATTAAAAGGTTTAAAATTTATTTACAATTTTTTTTGATGTCAACAAAATATTAAATATTTTAAACTTTTAAAAAAATTTTAAAATTATTTTATTTGATTTCATAAATGGATATTTCTCAAGACGTTTGAGAAAAACTGTTTAGGTGTTCGGTTTAAAATTTAATAAAATTTAAAACAAAATTCTCAAAATTGGCAATATTTTGGGAAGTTCGTTATAACAATAGAATATTATATGAATTTTTGTTTATGGGACTGTCCGAAACAGATCGTCTGAACCCATTCTTCATCTTAATCGTGTTCGTATTATCAGTTGTTTTTTACATTCAAACTTTTACGAAAATGGTTATATCGTAGTAACTGAGGGTCCGTGTTAAACGTGTTCGTCTTACCGACTTTTGCTCTAATTGAATTTCAAATATTATATAAAAAATTAACATGTTCTGTACAACTTTCTTGATGTTCCAAAGTTAAATTTTTCAAGCAAAATATAATTACCCCCGGGTAAATAGATAATTAATTACCCCAGATCTAAATAGATCAAATAGATCACAATATGATCAGATCTAACTGGATCTCAAAAATGAAGAAAAATTTGTGATCCAATTGGATCTGATCAAATCTTAGCAGATCTGATATTTTAAAATTGGAGAGATTTAATTATTTTTAAAATAAATTTCTAATTAAATGATTAATAAAAAAGCTTATTTAAGTTTTAATACGTTTATTCAAAAGTTTACTGCAAATTAATGGATAACAAAATGAAACAAACTCACATTTAAACTTTTTTTAAAATCCAGCTATGTATAGCTCGCTGGGTAAGTAACAAAATTTTACATAGTCATTTCTTAGATGGTAAATAAATTCTAGTTTTTCCGCAGAGTAGCCGACCTCTTCATCTTTTTCTTGTGATCAGATACGGACATAGGAAATAGAAATTTGTCTTCTTGCATTTGAATGCATATGTACAAAATTTTGGTTGATGGATCGGAAAAAAAACTGTAGTCCTTAAACTTTCTTCAAAATATATATTATGATTTAACATTTTTCCAATTTTGCAAAAACGGCATATTTTTACATTTCAGGAACATACAAAAAATTAATGAAAGTTTTCAAAATTTTAAAAATAAACAAATTAACAAACACGCTTAAAATTAAAAAGCAAAATTTGAATTGATGTACATATGTATATAAAAACAACAAAAAAAAAAACTGAAACCCAACAAAAAATGTTAGCAGTTGCTTTAACCATATTATTATGTTCGTTATTAGATCAATAAAACAGGATTAGCATTTTTATTTTGGTGCTTTTGAAAACGATACAAAAGGCTGATCTGGTGCCAGATCTGGACAATGTGATCATGAAATCTTTTTAGATATGAACAGATCTGTCACCAGCTCATATCTGAGTATACAAATTATCCAATTTCCAGATCCGTTCAGATTTGAACAGATCTCGTACTAGATCTGATCAAATCTGGCCATAAAGTGCATCAGAAATGCCATATCTTATCAGATAAGATCAGATCTGACACTGGATCTAATTATATTCAATCATATCTAATTAGATTCAATCATATCAAATGAAATCTTTTTTACTCGGGCCAATAAAATTGGTCGACAAATGTATCTTGTTCTCGCATAGAAACTATGTAGCCTTGTTTCTTGTTTTAATTTGACTTAAGTTGATTTTGTTAGCCTTGAGCTAGAAATTTTTTGTAAACTTTGTAAATTACCAGTTCACTTGTGACAACTCGATAGAAACCAAATTTAAATAACAGAAAAAATTTCTCGGTGCACGATTTTGAAAAAAAAAAATTAACACCAATACTCATAATAAACATATGTTCGATATTACGCTATGCCTGTCCCTAATTGGAAGAAATGGCCAAATTATTTTAAAAATTTGTGAAATATCATACTGTGCATTGAGATAAAAAACATGTTTTTAGCTCAAATTTAAGACAAAACAAATCGCGGAAAAAAATATTTCATGTAGTAAAATCTGTGAAAACAATTTTCGCTTTTTTCTGCGTAATCGATATATATTTTAAGCGCTTTTTCAATTATCATAACTTATGTAACGACGTCATTATTTCACTAATTGTAAGTTATTTATGTAGTAATACAAATTTCTACAAGTTTAATACAATTTTTATTAAAAATAAAAATAATGTTTTTTCGACCTTTAATTGTGCAATGAAAATGAAAATTGTTGAAGCTGGAGGCCATACTCTATATTTCTTCATTGGGATATTGTCCTAACAAATAATCTATGGAGTTTTTGTTTTTAAATTTATTAATTGACCACTTTCAGGAATGTGTTGATAGATCTATTTCGGGAATTTTCTAAGTTTCCATCACCAGAACACGTTTTGCAAGAAGTGACAATCCCATGAAAAACATCAAACATTCATATAAACTAGTTTTCTGATTATAGGAGAAGTAATATATGAGCTCGAAATTAAAGATTATTACCATTGATGAAAAATGAATTGAAAACTTGTTTGTTATGTGCATAGTCTACCTTTGGTAGATATATAATATACGCTCTTTGTTTTTTTCTCTTTTAAAACCAAGATGGATCTAACCAAGACCGTACAATATATTTTATACAAGTTTGATATAATTTTAGTTAAAAATAAAAATTATGTTTTTTCGACCTTTATTTCTATTTAAAATTTAGACCAACGGATTTAACTAATTTTCAATAACAATCTGGTTATAATATGAACAAAAAATTACACCAAACACCGCTTGGTAAAGTATTCCGTGTTTTAACAGATAGAGAGACTTCGCTTTGTTGGTTTAGCTGCAAACTGAACGACAAATTAATGCATACCCAGCCAGAAATTGACAATGGTCTGAAAAAGCAAGCACTGACAGAGCTCTGTTTGCCAATGGTCCAACAAATAAAGTGCTGGTAAAGCACTGATTAACAATGCTCTACCAGAGTTAGTAAAAAGTGCTTTGCCAGAACTTAATAAACTAAATTTACAACAGTAGAAATAATAAAAGCACTAGCATTGCCCTGGCTTAAAACGCTCTGCTAACGTTCATAGAAAGTGCTTTGCCAGTGCTTGATTTATAAAATTTACAACCGTTAATATAATAAAAACAGAGGCACAGCCCTTGTTCACAACGCTTTCCCAAATTTACGGGCTGTTCTCCCAATGATTTGCCAACTTTTAAAAGTTATGGTTTTTGTACTGCAAAGCGCCCATTGCCAGTGCTTGGCCAACGTTTTAAAAAATAAAATGTCGAGCCCTGCCCATTTTGGGGTTGGCAAAGCACTTATTTTATCATTAAAAAAGCACTTTTTTGGAAGTTCTACCAATGCTTTGTCAAAGTCTTAAAATTATGGTTTTTGTACTAGCAAAGCGCTCATTGCCAGTGCTCTGCCAACGTTTCAAGGAAGGAACGGTCAAGCCCTGCCCGGTGTTATCAGTTTGGAGTTGGCACAGCACTTAAATCTTCAGAAATCCAACGCTCATACCACCGTTGAAAGCACTGGGACAATGCTTTGCCGTTCGTATTTTTCTGGCAGGGTAGCTACAAACGGAATAAAAACTACTGATTAAAAACGGAATGTCTAACTGATATAAACCCTCCTGCACAGTGGGTTGCAACGTATACAAATAAGCGAAAGAAAACTCTAACAAACATAATTTGAAATATTTCTTATTTTCAAATCAAATCTATGAAAACTTTATTCAATCTAAATTGTTTTACACTTTCAAATAAAAAAAACAATCTCTGGCTTATTTTTGGCTGCCCTGTAAATTAGTAACGGATTTTTTCACATTATTGAAATTTTTAGAGATACTGCGAGTGACAGTGATTTATTGTCTTTTATTAAGAAACGAAAATCGAAAATCATTTCTTTAACACTTCTTTGAGAATATGGCTTGTTATGTTAAAAAATTTATATACTGTTTTTAATAAAATATTGGTTAAATAAAAAACTTTATATATGCCATAACTGATAGTTTTTTTCTACGTTGTTTGTAAACACTTTTTTTTTTTGTTTTTTTCTGAACAAACAGGGTAGTTTGTAATTTTATATTACATATCCGGTTACGGAAACTCGAGTTGCTTTATTATTTTAAATGTGCGTAATGTTTGCCACACTGAGCGAGTAAGCAAAGTATGATTTTAGCAGAAATTATTATTTCTACCTGATCATTTTATGATTACCAGACAAACTATTTCGTCAAGTGTAACAACAATTTCCAATACATACATGATTGAGTAAAAGTAATAACAATTTTCCGGTAAAACGAACATGTTAAATACACACACTTGTTGGCAACAACTATATTCATTCAATAATGCTAACAGGGATTTCTGGACTTTCGAATAAACACAATAACTTATTAATTTTAAGGATTTCCAATAGTCAAGGAAAATTTTATGTTTGAACTACACTTCACAGCTAGTTATTGAATACTGAGTTAAAGTAGAAGGAAAAATAAAAGAGAAGAATTGTGAGAAAAAAATACTTAAAGCTATTTAGCTACGATAGTGAAAGTTTTGACAAGTAACTTGTAGAGTTAAAGAGTGGAAATTTTATGGGTTTTTTTTATGAAATTTATTGTTTGAAATTCAAGCTATATTTAAGGTGAGATTTAGTTTGTGTGGTATAGAAACTCAACTGATTTGTTGAATTTAAATTTAATAGTGTTAACATTTTTAATGAATCATTTAATAGGATATTTTAAAGCTTTTAATAAATTTTATACAGGTTTTTAATACACCCTGTTAAAAATCGACATATATGGATCTATACATGAGCACACATATCTCATACATGTCCACATGCATTCATATATGTTTCATATGTGTTCATAAATGATTCATATGTGTGACCATATATGCTCGCGTGTGTACATTAAAGAAAATTGAGGTAATATTTACATGTCTGATCATACATGTTCATACATTTCCATACATGTTCTTATGTGCACTTTAATGAAAATTGAGATAATATTTACATGTATGATAGCATATGAGTACCTATGAGCATATATTAATTACATATGAAGGTTTAGTGACATTTATGAACTCGAATGTCTTCATATGTGAACATAAATGAGGTCATAAAGGGCGTTGTGGTGTAATGGTTAGCGCGTTGGACTGTTACACGGATGGTCCCGGGTTCGATTCCCGGTGACGACAACATCAATTTAGAAAAATACTATGTATGAAGTTTCTATCACTAATATGTATCGCTGCGCCCACTTTCGGTGTTCCCATAGCACTTAACCCCACCGAAGTAAAATAATGAATCAGTTCTATGAAATAAAATGTTTCCATAAATTCGTCAACTCTTCATCAGGCGGCGAGCAACAACTGTTCTAAGACTTATCATCTCGCGCAATTACAGTCTTGCCATGTTTGAAGCCCTTCATCTTTCACCACCTTTCATCTCTCCACTATCCCCTTTCCAAAGAAAGCAACACATTAATTAATAGGAAGAATTTCCGGAGTGTTGCTTCTCTTTAAAAAAAAAAAAAAAAACATGAATAGACTGACGCCTAAACAACGCTTCCAAATTGTGCAAATTTTTTCGAAAATCATGGTTCTGTTCGAAATACGCATCGCGCACAAATTTTGCGAATTTGGTTAGTGATGAAGCTCACGTTTGGTAAAATGAATCCTCAAGTGTATGTTCCCTGCAGGAAATGTCAAAAGTGAAAAAGTATTGATTCACTATTGACTGTGTCACCAGTACTACTAACCAAATATTCCCCAGGCAATGTAATTTGCTATAGACATTTAACATGTACGTGTCATTGAAAATCACTAGTGACATTAGAACTATTGACTAGGTAGTGAATAGGTAGTTCTTATGGGACCATATGTAGACATTGGAACCAAAGATTCACTAGTGACTAGGTAGTTCTTATGGCACCATAAGTAGACATAAGAAACATAGATTCACTAGTGACTAGGTAGTTCTTATGGGAACATATGCAGACATTGGACCAAAGATTCACTAGTGACTCGTTAGTTCTTATGGGACCACATGTAGACATAAGAACCATAGATTCACTAGTGACTAATTAGTTCTAATGGGACCATATGTAGACATTGGAACCAAAAATTTACTAGTGAGTTAATAAAGTAAAAAGTGTAGACGCTTAGTTGACAATGTCAACAAAATAGTAGACAAAAGTGGAGACTTGGAGACACTTGACCCCAAGTTTCCTGCAGGGTTGAGACACCGTTACATCCAAAAAAAAAACTGACTGTTTGGTGTGCTTTCATTGGTCCGTACTTCTTTAAAAACGATGCTGGTCAGAACGTTACAGTCAATTTTATTTTATTCCATCTTTGTTTTATTCAATTTCAAAGTTATATACCTCTATAAAAAACACCCTATACATGGCCTTTAATGGATACATATGTATATATTGAATTTTCACAGCCCGGTTAACAATCAACATATATACATCCATTTACGAACATGTATGAACTCAATCATGCTCATATATGAAGTAATTAGACGTCACACATCTCCATATACCATATAGTACTCATATGTGTTCATAAGTTTTCATATGCATAAATATTACATCAATTTCCATACATAAACGACCAGGTATGGAAATGTAGAGACATGTATGATTATATATACAAATATTACCTCAATTTTCGTTAATGCACACAGGTAAACATACATATATGATTCCTCATATGAACATATAAGAATGGTTTGTGAACCCATATGAATAATGTATGAATGAATGTGGACATGTATGAGGCATGTGTGATTATGTATGAATCCATATATTTCCGATTTTAATAGGGCGGGTAGTAATTTTAATATCATTTAAAAAAATAATTTTAATTCTTTTTTCTCTTTTTAGCGATTTAGAGTTCCATACGGCTGAAGAATATGATCAACATTTAAATCGAGTACTGACTTGAAATAAGAAATTTCAAAAAAAATAGGATATATTTTGAACTTCCAAAATCATTAAACAGTATCACCAAAAAAATTAATTACTACATAAATTTAAACAAAACAAACGAATACATTTATTTTCTAGATTTACCAAAAACAAAAAATAAAAAAAAAAAAATAAAATATACATTGCCATTAAAGAACTACCAATTTTGTTTAAAAAAGGCATTGCCAAAACAAATTATTCATTTTTTTTTATGTATTATTTATAATAAAATCAATTCACAAAAAAATTTTGTATTTAAATGTTTCGAGGAAAAACTAAAAATTAAAACAATTTTTTATCTGGAATGAAATTGAATTAAAATTATTCGTTTTTTTTTATGTAATTTAATTTACTAGCTAAAAATTTAAGGAAATTATAACAATAATGAAAAAACAAAACAAATATTTTTATTATAAATAATGAGAAAAAAAACCTTAAGAATTTTGTAAATATTGTAATATTTTAATAACTAAAATAGTGGCTGCTATTTAATATATAAATAAATAAAATAAAAAAAAATAATTAAAATAATATAAACCCAGAATAAATAAACCATCATGGTCATTAATGTAATTAAAAACAGAGAAAACATAAAATTAAAACTTAAATGTCATACGGCTAAAGAGAAAAATTATTAAAAAATTAAAATTTTATAAAATACGTAAAAAACACATTCATACATACATATTTATAGGCAATTTTTATTTACTACCCCGCGGATGAACGCTAAATTTTAATTTAACGAAAGTAACCACCTTTTTACTACATATTTAATTTAAATTATTTTAAACAATTAAATATTTAGGGCGGATTTAAAACTAAAGCTCCCAGAGTTACCACAAGATATAATATATATCACACATGTTTTTTTTTAATACAATTTTTAAAACATTCTTCAAAAAAAAAGAAACTGGGGCGCAGAGTAGGCTACTTGGTAGCGTGCTGTCTTATCAGTGCGGGGGTCGTGAGTTCGATTCCCACCAGAGACACTGGTCTGTTTTCGCGACAACGCGCCGAAGGCCATAGTGCTCGGTTAAGGTAATAGTATATAATTTGTAATTATATGATTTTTAATTAATACAAAAAAAAAAAAGAAACTGAAATAAGTTGTACAAACACTCTCTTTAACATTATTTCAAAGCTCTCCCATCTGTATGATATATGCTTATGTGACAGAGAAAGGGAATCTAAACAACCTATGGCTTTATTTTTGTTACCCTCGAGAATTTTTATAAATAAATAATGGGTTAGAAAATCCGCCAATTTTGGAACTATTCGAATAGGGGTAATGTCAAAAATTTATGAATTTTGATAAAAAAAAAACTACATAAAAATAATGCATAAGTCAAAAGACGAAGTTTGATGTACTTATTGTTTAGCACAGGAATAAAAGTATTTCAAAAATGGGCTGCGGCGAAAATTCGTTAATGTTTAAAAATTCCTTCGACGACCATATATTATTCGCACAAGGAATATATATTTTAAGATTTTTGTGTATTCTAACCAGAGAAGACAAAATGACATTTTTCATTTTTTTTTTGCTCATATTTGCTTATTTTTCCACTTTTCGATTTTTCAAGGTTGGGCTTAAGAAAGAAAGGGGGCTGAAGATGACCTAGTCACTTAGGTCGACAGTACGTCACTCCTTCTAACGATAATCACCACAAGATTTTTTCATATTCTCTTACATTTATTAACAATTAGTGTTCTCTATTTGTAATAGTAACGTTTTAGTTATGATCTTAAACCTGACAATTCAAAATTAAATGCAATTTTTAAAGATCAACAATCCATACAAAATTCTAAAACTGATTTTTCTCAACATTTCTGAGCTTTGAAATTGTCTTTTTCATATTATCTGTGCTTAAAATATTGTTTCTCAAAATTTTATACTTCTTCTTTTAAACGCGTAATTTTGTTTCCTTTTCGTAGTTTTTTATTTTTTTACCATAAATACAATGGCATTTTGGCATTTTTTGGCTTCTATGGTCCTAACATTAAAACCCGGACAAAATAAAGTACACGACTATAATAGAAAAATTACGTTGCAGGAAAAATAAGAAGATTTGTTTTTACAAAATAAAATGAATTAAGATATGCTCAGCAGTCAAAAACCTTTTAGTAAATATTTCTGTTAAAATATTTAATTAAAATATTTACATATCTCTTCAATGATAATATCTGCAAAAATAGCAAATTGTTTAAATTATGCAAAGTTTTTTTAAATATGTTCAATTTGGGGGTGAAGTGTAAATATTATTTTAGGGGAATTATAAATATCAGTTTAAGCAATGTTAGAGCGAAATTATATTGTGTTAGTAGAATATTTTGTAAATGTGAATTTTTTAATTTACTTAAGAGATATGCCGGGGAAATACATAAAAAAAACAACAAGGCCAACCATAGACAAAAGTGATTTAGACGAAGCAATAAATTATGCCAAATTAAAAAATGGACTCTATATTCCATTACACGTAATTTAATATTTCGCTTAGCAATGTTTTTCTACTAAAAAATTATTTTTTAAAATATCTTTTGCTTTTGAAACAATCGTACTTTTAGCATCAGGGTAACCAGAAATATGCTATATCATGTTTTCCCTGTGCATTGCATTAAACAAATGGATGAGATAATTACGCGTTTCAGAATATTTGACTAATTCGGGCATCGATTTGTTAAAACATAAATTTGTATATTTAGCTCTTAATACTTTGAATTTTTTAGAGCAAACAATAAACAATAGTTTTAGAGTATATTTTTCCTAATTTTAATATTTGAAATTTTTTTTTTCAATAATTTCTGAAGTTTGCAACACCAGTTTCTTCAAATTTAAGTTTCCTTATTTTAGATTATAAGAGTAACTGTTAACGAAAAACATAAATTGCTGAAAAACTATTATTTTTATATGTGAGAACTGTTATAGACATATATTACCACTTAGCTCCAAATCGTTCACTTCACCCCAAAATGTTTTTTAATGCATACAACATCAACTATCAAATTAAGTAGTTGCCAAATAAGTTAGTCTACTTATCACTATGTATGATGTGTCTATTTAACGACTTAAAAATAATTTTTGTGGTCTTTTAAAGAGCTAAAAATTGTACCTTAAAAACGAATATATTTGTAGAACTGCAAATTCACAAAAGCACCAGAAAAATGTCCAAGGATTTTCTATAAAAATCTCTGTCCCAATGATTTTCATATGGATTTTTTGGATAATTAGCTTAAAAAACAAAAAGTCGACAAAAGCCCGATATTTTGACCCAATTTTCATTTCCTTGGTAAAATTTCTATTTTATCTAACTTTTCTTTTCAATTTTAATAAAATTTTGAAAATTCCAATTTACATTTAATAAATTTTTAGTTGTATTTTCTATGTTTTAATTGATTTTTTTCCTTTTTTGTAATCTTTACATTTGAATTGTGTTTTCATAATTTAAAAATAATTTTAAATTTCAATTTACTTTTTATTTCATAATCATTTGTTTTCCAGTCAATTTTTTAAAAGCCATTTTAATTTTAATTTTGTTTAAGTTTTAGTATTTAAGTAAATATGCAAAAGCTTAAAACAAATAAGTGAACTGACCTTAAAGTACCTAACCCGTGATCGGTTAACCAAGGGCATAACACTTCACTTCAACCTAATTTATTTTCGTAAACTCATAATAAACCATGCATAAAAATACGAAATTATTGTCAAAACTACAATAAATTTCGTAAAATGTACAAATTTTCGTTTATTTTACAAAAAATTTGGTTATTTTGACATTTTTTCGTAATTTTACGCATGGATTATTATCAGTTTAGAAGAATTCTTTTTAACTTTCTTATGGTTTTTTTTTGCTTCGTTTTTTTCTTCTTCCGTATTTGATACACACGCAAAAAAAAAATATATATATATTTTTGTGATACATTTTTGTGAGCTAGCCATACAGACCCAATTCGATTCTTTTAAATTCTTTTACTTAATTTTTTAAAAAAATCGAGAAAATTATATGATATTCTCGCCATAGAAAACTTAATTTTACATAAAAAATGTTGAATTTTCGATTTATTCAGGTTAAAAAAAATTTTAAGGGGAGAACAATTTCAAAAACGCATCTAAAAATTGCATAAAAAGCAAAACTTAATGTTACATAAAAATGTTGAATTTTCAATTTATTCTGGTTAAAAAAATTTTAAAGAGGGAGAACAATTTCAAAAACGCATCTAAAAATTGCATAAAAAGCAAAACTTAATGTTACATAAATAATGTTGAATTTTCAATTTATTCAGGTTAAAAAAATTTTAAAGAGGGAGAACAATTTCGAAAACGCATGTAAAATTGCCTTTGCATAAAAATTTATTTTGAATATGTATTTATTTTGAATATGTATTTATTTTATAGTATTAGTGTCAAAAAGAATAACCATATAAATCGAATGATTTTAAAATCAGAGAAATCCATAACAACTTTCAAATAAAGAGCTCTTCAAAATTACTTACATTTTCGATTTTTAAATTTTTTTTGGAAAATTAAAACAATGAAATATCATGCGTTTTTGACAATTTGAAGATCAGTAAATGGTAATGTGTTATTTGCTCCATGGAGTGTGTGTGTTCAAAGACATACAAATTTGAACAACCTAGATTAATTCAATTTGTGATGTATCATGGATCTCATGATATATAAAAATTGTACATTCGAAAAAATTAAATATTTTCAAGCTAATTATAATTCGATTATTAGTGATTTTTACACAGAATGCAACTAGTGTCTGTGTAAAAAATGTAAGAAAATAACTTCTAACAAATTTCGTTGTCAATTTTGAAAATGCAACTACTAAATGTTATCCATAAAGCAATACGAATGTCATCAATTTTATATCAAAATCCATGCTGTGAAAATGAAAAAACAAAATCGATTGAAAGGAATAACATATCGAATTATTAGAAACATATCTGAAACCACTACACCTCGATTTTTTTAATTTAATTAAAAGTTTGTTTTTTTATAGTTAATAACAAAATTTTAAAATTTCCAACACTAAAATTTTAAAGAAGAAGAACAATTTCGAAAACGCATCTAGAAAACTTAATTTTAAGTTTACATAAAAAATGTTGAATTTTCGATTTATTCAGGTTAAAAAAAATTTAAAGAGGGAGAACAATTTCTAAAACGCATCTAGAAAATGCATAAAAAGCAAAACTTAATTTTTCATAAAAAATGTTGAATTTTCGATATATTCAGGGTAAAAAAATTTTAAAGAGGGAGAACAATTTCTAAAACGCATCTAGAAATTGCATAAAAAGCAAAACTTAATTTTACATAAAAAATGTTGAATTTTCGATTTATTCAGGGTAAAAAAATTTTAAAGGTGGAGAACAATTTCGAAAACGCATCTAAAATTGGCTAAAAATATGTATTTATTTTGAATATGTATTTATTTTATTGTATTAATGTCAAAAAGGATAACCATATAAATCGAATGATTTTTAAATCAGAGAAATCCGATAACATCTTTCAAATAACATCTCTTCAAAACTACTTACTTTTTCGATTTTTTAAATTTTTTTTTCAAAATTAAAACCATGAAAAATCTAGCGTTTTTGACAATTTGAAAATCAGAAAATGGGAATGTGTTATTTGATTCATGGAGTGTGTGTGTACAGAGACATACATATTTGAGGATCCTCGATTAATTTAATTTTAGATGTATCATGAATCCCATGCTATATAAAAATTTTACATTCGAAAAAATTAAATATTTTTCAAGCTGATTATAATTCGATTATTAATGATTTTTACATAGAATGTAACTAGTGTCTGTAAAAATGCAAGAAAATAGCTTTCAACAAATTCCGTTGTCAATTTTGAAAATGCAACTACTAAATTTTATCCATAAAATAATGCGAATATCATCAATTTTATATCAAAACCCCTGCTGTGAAAATAAAACAAAAATCGGTTGAAAAGAATAACATATCGAATTAATAGAAAAATATCTGAAACCACTCCACCTCGATTTTTTTTTTTTAATAATTTAAAGTTTGTTTGTTATAGTTAATAACAAAATTTAAAATTTCCAACATTTATGTTAAAATTAAAAAATAAAAAAAAAATGCCTATAAATTAAATTTGATTTTGTAATTAACACATGCAAATAAACCAACACTAATACATAACGATACACAGAAATATATATATTTTTTTTTCATTGTAATAATTATACAAAAAAAAAAAGGAGTTTAATGAAAAAAAAAATAATTTAATTTATATGTAAAATGAGTATACAACATTTTTTTTATACGTGAAATTATTATTAAATAAACATAAAAAAGAAATGAAATGCAAATAAATATGTATTCAATAACGAATAATATTAAAATAATTAACAATAATGAAAAAACAAAAAAAACTCAATTTAATTAAGTATGTTTGATGAAAATACCACTGTTTTCATAAACTTCCTTTGTTAACAAAGTAAGTTTAAATTTATTAATAAATGTTTTTAAATCAAGGAAGTTTATTAAATCATTGTATAAAACTACTACCTATTAGCAATAGTATAGACCTAATGATTACCACTAAATAAAAACCAAACGAACACCTTTGAAATCTCCTAATCTCTAAAAAAAAAAAAAAATAATAAATTAAAAATCTTGCATTTAAACAAAAAAAAAAAAAGCCATACGTTTATATATCATCTGATTTGTTTATTACCTAATTAATTTTAATTATTATTATTTCTTAATGCAGTTTAAACAATGAATTTAAAATTACAAGTCATGCATTAGTTGGTAAATAATACTCATACAATATTATTTGTTAAGCAAACAATTCTAGTCCTAAGGCAATAATAATAAAAAAAAATTAAATCAATAAAAATTCCAAAAATACTGATTTCATGAATGGAAAAAAATAACTTGAAAATTTTAAAATAATTAATTACATAGAAATAATTTTTATTTATTAAAACATTAAGTGAACAATTAATAAGAAAACCTCAATTATTTTTCTCAATAAAACTTTTGCAAGCTCTTTCCTGGAACTAGCAAAATATGAAATAGCTAAAACTAACCGATAAAAAATCACAGTGTAGATTAGCGTGGGGCGATTAGTATGGAAGGAAAAAATCTTAATGGGCGCTTCGCGTTTCTGATTCTTGGGATTGTACTGAGGAAAAAAGTCCACTAGACCATATGTCTACGGAGAAAATCGAGCTTCCACATTTTGACTTTACGGCAAAAAAGCCCTATTTTGAATTAATCCCTTAAACTCCACCCAGATTGATATCATAATCTTGGATAACTTCGCCTACTTTCTGAGATATGTCCATCCCACACATTGTTACTTTCACAAAATACGTCTAAAAAGTCAAAATGTATAAGCTCGATTTTCACCGTAGACGTAGTGGACTTTTTTGCTCATTACAATCCCAAGAATCCGAAACGCGAAGCGCCCATTAAGTTGTTCAAATCGCCCCACCCTAGTGTAGAAAGCATAACTATATAAATTGGATATATAACCCAGCAAAACCACACATTACCAAATAATGGGTAAAGTAATGTATCGAAACAGGGCTTTACGCATTACATTACACCTTACTTCACTGATGAGTTTTACAGGCGATGAGCCTAAAAGTAATGGATGGACTCATTAACTGGTTACTTATATGGTTACATGGTGGGAAAAAGTAATGTGTCTATAAATAGATTTTAATAAAAAAAAAATGCATAAACAATTTTTTTACAGATATTTTTTCTTAAATAAATAAATAAATAAATAAATAACTTTTTTTTTTTTTTTTATTACATAAATTACGTGGTCATGCCTGGGATTCGAACCTGGGGTCTCTGGTATTTAACAATTAGTTAGGCGAGAACTCTAATAATTGAGCTATCGATACATATAATATTTTATTGCTTAAATGTAAATGAATTGTTGTGCTTCGTGTTTTCGTTCGTGATATCAAAAATATACACCTTACCCTCATGCATACAAAAAATCACAAAGTAAGGTGTCTATAAATTGATTTTCAAAAATATTTATTAATAATTACTTTACGTTTATAATTCATGCATTATGTAATTGATGATCGGTAAGTCGTTATTTTATGTTTTGAAGTAATATAAAATGTAATGATTTATCATTACAAGGTAATCCATGAGTGTAAAATTATCGGTAACTCATTACTTCTTGTTGGAAAATAATGACACAGGTAAGGAGTACACATTACAAGGTAATGCATTACTTTATCGCACCCATTACCAAAGTGTGGCTGGGAAGTACATATTTGGTAATTCCAATTACTTACAAATGTCATTACAAATCTCATTAAACCTCTAACCGGCAAAGCCCGCCTAAATTCGGGGTATTTTAAGTTGGCCATAAGTGCTCCAAATGAGGGATTTATAATAAGAATTTAAACAATTTTGTTAGAAAATTAAACTTACAAAATATATTGTGAAACAGCCTTTCTTTAGTCCGTTTTTCATCCATACATGATCTAGAAACTAAATCCGCTATCATATTAGAGTTACCACAAAATTGCATTTATATATAATCCAGAGCACCGTGTAAAATGCATCTAATTTGCAAAAATCTAAATTATTTACATACAAAGATGATGTACTTGGCAAAAGAAAAAATTTGATACCCATATTGCCCTATTTAAAACGAGAAGTTACCACCCCATTGCATTTTGACAAAACGCAAACTAGCACGAATTTCAAAAAAAGCTGAGACCCACCCGTATTTAATTAATTAGACTAAAGATTAAAATATGTTAATTTGGTATTTTTATTACAAACAACCCCAAACAAAAAATTCAAAAAACCGTTTTTTTTTTACAGAATATCCTTAAAAAAAGGACATGAGTGATCGTCCTTGGACAAATTGTGTATACAGTTGGACGCGCTCTTTAAAAAAAACTTTCTTATGATACCCATATTGTATATGTTGGTAAGGAAACATATTCTCAAATTAACAAAACATGCAAAAATAGACCCATTTTCAAAATGGTCCAGCTCACGAGAGGTCAAAGCTGGAGCCGAAATATTTTAAATGTCACATTAAAAAAGTCCAAGGTTAAATTTTGGGGAGGGAACATCGAGCATTTTTTTGTGAGTCGCTCTAATGTTCATATTAATGTTTAGGGTGGAGAACACATATTCTATGTATATTATGTCTTCTAATAATTTTCTGTCTCCCGTTGACTAAAGGCGTCCGTTTATTCTTTCAGTTTTTAACTATGCGAATCGAAAATAACTTTAAATCAGGGGTGGCAGGACATACCTTTGAAATACCGTTATCGATTCAAAACCCTTTCCACTGGCTATCATTATCCCTAAAATACTGTTAATGATATAATTAAAATATCAATATCCTTAAAATATGGTACATATTGAGAGACAAGGAAAATTTTTTTGTCTCACAATTTGACATTTTTATCGATAAATTTAGCTTTAGCTTATCAAAACATGGTTTAATAAGAAGGGTTAACCGACTGAAGGTGGTTTGGTTCGCCAATAACAACTTTTTTGACAACTTTCACTACAATAATATTTACGAAACTATTATATAGAATAAGAACATTTTGTTGGGCATAAATGACTTGAATTTACATTAAATTTTAAAGTTGTTAATATTTATTTATTATTTTAAAAGTTGTTAATATTTTATTTTCTTTTTGTTATTGCAAAAATGTAATGCAAACTTAATTTAAAGATCAATATCACTTTGTCCTCGTGGATTTAAGGGCGTAAAATGTGATTAAGTCAATAAGTGTATTGAAGGTTTATGTCGTTTATGCCAACTTTTTTTTTAATTTAAAATACGATTCTTTAACAACTTTTCGGAAGTTATATAAGCATAAAATATTCTTTGGCAGTTGCTTTGTAGCATTATACAAACAGCTTCCTTCCTATGACAGTCAAATGTCAAATTCATCGAAGAAAATATTCAATTCTTCAGCTATATAATTTTTGGATGGATTTAATTACATTGAAAAGCCAAAGAATGAAAATTAACCTTTCAACGAAAAAGAAACATCTGAATAAAAATTTTTGAACACTAATTTTTAATTGTTTGAAAAGAATTAAAATTGTCGTCGAAAGTAAGTGAATCGCAAACAATTATTTGACACAGTTTTTAAATACATATTTAGTTTATAATATAAAAAATTTATATATAAAAAACGAGAAAAGGAATTTTTATTGATAAATGTATGTTGTTTTAAAAACATACACTGGCAACACTGTGAATATGTAAACGAAGAAGATAAAAAAAGTACTGGATTAATTTCGCAGTCTGAACTCTTTAGAAATAAAAAATATTTGAAAGTTAAACGCCTAATATCTTAAACGATATTTTAAGGATAACGTTATTTAAGTTAATTAGGGAATGTCAATGCACGCCGATAATTTTCGTCCTATTATGACAGAATTCTAATGACAAGCTAGTTTATGATCTATTTTTGGGAAATATATATATATTTACAGCGATTATTTTTTTTTTTTTGATATTGTCTGATTATTTCGGTAACGTTATTTTAAGGATAACGCTATTTAAATTATTTCGGCAACGAAATTTTGGCGATAGTGGTATTTTGGTGTTTTCAGTAACGTAATATTGTCTCTCAAAAAGTACCTACATTCTACTAATTACATTTCTACATTTCTACTAATTGAAAATATCTGGCCCTTTTCCCCTACACTCAGGGAACTCCTTCTGTAAATATTTGTAGTTCTTTGGGTTATAATACAGTATAATTATTTTTAAGTCAAGAAACGGTCATTTTTAAAATAAAATTCAGTTTTGACTACAGTTGTAGTTCATTTAAGAAACAAACCACATCAAATTACTGTATTATAATTTTATTTTTTTTTATGAAAACAGTAAAACTAATAAATGTTTGTTTATATTTTACTGCATATGTGGTTCATTTTAACGCAATTGTAGTTCAAGTTTTGAGCAGTAAAAAACATATGACAATGTTAGTTGACTTTACTGAACTGTAAGTCATCCTTTCTTCTAGTGAAATTTCTTTTGTTTTTAACTACATTTGCAGTAGTATTTACCTATATAGTATTCTAAGTGTACTTCGGGCAACACTGCATATGCATTTTTTGGATTATCTTTTAGCGGCGGCCTGTTAACGTTAATTTTTTCCGAACTTTGTATGTGTGTTTTGTTAGCGTTGTCAATTGATCTTATATAAAAACACAGAGTTTAGAAAAGTGTAATAAGACAAAAAGTTAGATTAACTGTTACCCGGCTTAAAATCAACATATATATATCCATTTATGGACACGTATGAACTCATTCAATTTTAGTTAATACACATGAACATATATGATTACTCATGTGAACATGTATTAATCATTTATGAACCCATATTAATCATATATGTCGACATGTATGAAGCATGTGTGCATGTATGAATCCATATATGTCGATTTTTAACAGGTTAATCAAAAAGATAAAAAAATAGTTTAATCGCCTTTCATAGTGAATGTATATTTTGGCAGCTTATATCATGATATAGTTATGCAGAGATTTATCATAACATTAACGGTAATGTGTGGTACACACGTAATATAATTCTCTCCGCTATTAAATTTGAAGTTTGCTGACAGAAAAGTTATCAAGTTAATATCTAGTGTGGACACCGTGTTACAATTCTAGTTCACAATAATATATTTATAAAGAGCGGGAGCTTCAACAAATCAGCACAAATTTAATGTATAACTAACTTACAAAGCAGAATAAGAAAATTGCATGCCCAAAGAAATTCTCACAAATCACCAATGACTTACAAAAAACAAAAAAAAATCGTTAACAAAAAACTTGTAAAATATCTTAATAAGATACTTCGAAAGCAATATGTGACAATTTTGCAATTTTAATTTAAACTCTTGTAAAATGTTTCAAGTTTTTGAATAAGTTGTGCACCAAATCATATTCTGGTGTTATATTTCTAGCTTTTTGGAAGCGGTATTTTGTGTCATCGTCATTCACTCGATAAAACGCCATAAAAATCGCATAGTCGACATTTCTAAAAGTAACTCTCCAAACAAGTTTCAAAATCGCCACGTTTGGCGAGAAATGGCCATATCTGACAACTCTGGTTACCATCTAAACAGTTCCGTATACATGTTTTTTGAGCCAGTGCAGTATTGCGTCTTCCTGTCTATTGCCACAAAATCGGTACAGATAAAATTCCTTCAGTGTTATATCCCCTTAGTAGCAGTCAATGAACTGAAGCCTTGGCATGCTTTCATACACTGTTAACGGTTTTAAAACAATTTAATGATAATCTGCATAATTTTTATAAAACTATTTTTAATGAAACTTTTTCATTAGCTATATGTAATTTTTAATAAATATAACAAACTACATTAATTAAATAAATTCAAATGCAAACGCCCTAGTTCCTTCAGTGCACTTTGCTGTTATGTTACTTTTTCTCCAGTTATATGATATATCTGGTACTAACCAGTCAATGTTTTGTCACCATTACTATAGCCATGTGATTGGTAATTTCAAAAAAATTAACACTTTTTGGTACACCCAAAGTTTGGTTTCACCAGTTTCGTGTCGTGCCCCAAATCATATACCACAGAATTGTCAGTTTGATTCAATCAACCCTTTATTTTCCGCAGGTAATGATCTTACAATTTTCTGAATATTTATATTTAGACTCATTATTTTTTCAACTCTAGTAAGAACATATATAACTACATATATTTGGATTTTTTGTAAGCTGCAAAGAAATGACATATTGTGCAAGCAAGTTATTGCCCAGCAAAATATTGATACTGTCATCTAATTACTGATAGCATTAAAAATAATGATACATCATTACCTTCTGTATTATTTTAAAATACAAAGTATTGACTTCTTAATAACCGCCTATTCTAGTGACTATTTTTAAGCCAAAAATAATGACTTACTCATAATAGGCAATTTTTACGGGTTTAAATCTGATAAGAATTTTTTTGGCTTGAGGGGGGTTGGACAAGCACAACGCCAAGTCCATTACGCTCACACTATATTTCCTTTATTGTAAATATGTAAATGTTTTGTGTTCAAATTTTTATTATGAGTACTAAAACTAACAATATCACAAAAAAATAGTTAATTTAAAAATTCCAACTATAACACAAAATGGGAGTAACATCGATGGCAATACATTTTCATATTTTATTTCAGAAATGTTCACATATTAGTATGAATTTTAAAATATTTTGTAGACACTCACTGTAATGAAAGTGTTTGTTTAAAAAACTTTCGCAAATATAAACTTTTTTGGCTGAATTTCGGTAAACATCAATTTTGCTTATGCCCAAAATTGCTTTGAACGATTGCGAATGCTATAATCAATTGTACAAAAAATGGTAAAAAAAAATAGTAAAAATTCATTTAAAAAAAAACGGACTTACTTGTTAGTGCTGCGCATTTATGAATCAAATTGGATACCAGAATGTTAATTAAGTAGTCTTTTAAGTATTTACCATAAAAAATAAGATAAAATATTTGATTTTTTTAATTTTAAATTCTAAGCATAAAAAACTGCGTTAAAAAATGCTAAACTTTAAGGCTATTTTGCGAATAACTTTGTTCATTAGTGTAAAAACTGGGTACGCCATTAAAATCAGCGCGGCCGATATACATATTTAGGACCAATGGTCGGTACTCGTGTTTTATTTTTCGAGGTGCACAGTTTTATTAATTCTTATTAAATTATTTTCCACAAATTAATCAATTTGCCTTACGAAACCCTATTACATTTTTAGATTAATACGTTTTTCGATTCTGACGTTTACCATTTACTACAATTTCCTAATCTTATTATTTTTCGCAAAAAAAAAAAATGTTCACAGAGAAGACAAGATTTCTCTATCGCAATTAAGAGTTTAAGACCTACTAACTTACGAGTATTTAAAATTACCCAAAATTTAGGGATTAATCATACACACAGAGAAACATTTGGCTATTTGCCAACTGAAATTCAGTTACTACGACACAAATTCGGTTATTAAGAATTTCAGACGGTTGACACAACTTTACATTAGTTTTCATAACAAAGTTTTAGTTGCAACAACTAAAATATTCAGAAATGTAATGTAAATATTGTTGTATTAACTGAATTTATAAGTTGTTACCATTAATATACTCTTTTCAATTTAGCAAAATTGGAGGGGTGATCCAGGGAATGCCTTCCTTGTTCGAACATTTTTGTGCAACAACTATTTTAAAGCGGTTTAAAAACCTAGCGGAAACATAATTATGTTGTTATAACTTTTTATTAAATCCGTTTAAGCTTTTTTTTTGTACAACGTGAGCTTTAAAAGCTCTACAAATATTCTAATTTTGGCCACCAACCGGTAAAATATAACAAATGAAACTTTCATAAACTTTTAATGTATACTTTGTGCAGTAAAACTTGTTAAAGACAAACGCGGGTAAATACGTGTTGGCAACAATTTTCATATAAAATAAACTGTTAATAGGACTTTGCTTAAGAGGAACCAATACAAGTGCTTCTGACAATCCCACAATCAAACCCAGTGTAGAAAATCATTACCATATAAGTAGTTATATAAGTACATACTTGGTAATGGCAGGTATTTACAAATTCCTTTACAAATCTCATTACGTATATATGGGGCTGAAGCACAAAATAATGCTGTATCATTACTAAACACCTCATGAAAAATATGTGATTACCCATATGCTTACTAGTAAGGATACAAATATTGTTTCTAAAAAAAAAAAATTGTTCAAAAAACTAAATTTAATAAATAAATAAATATATTTTATTTTATAAATAAATTTTTTTATTGAAATTATTTTTTTTTATTAAATGTCAGTCAGTCAACCGCTCTACCACATGAGCTACCTCGCCATGTTATACTTGACAGATAAAAACATAAATGACTTGTTTACATAAAATGTCCTTACTTTCCAGCTACCAAAAAATCAAAAATAAGTAGTAATATATGACTTTTTAGAGTTGAATTTTGACATCATTTCATTACGAGGGCGGATCAATAAGTCCGTTGGAAACAAAAAATTATTTTTCAACATAATCTCCTTTTAGCTCAATACACTTAGTCCAAAGTTTCTCCAATTTTTGAATCCCTTCCTAAAAATAGGATTCCTCGACGTCCATAAAATAGGCATTTCTTGACCATATGGGGTCGTTGTTTTTTATATCATCGTTAAATCGGTCCAATAAGTTGGCATAATATTCGACGTTTATTGTTTTTTCCCTTTTAAAGGTAAACGATGTGTATTATCCCGCGTGCATCCTAAAAAACTGTTGCCATCACCTTATTGGTCAGGATTACGTTTATGGTCTATTGAGAGCAAACGCGGCACCCATCTTGCAGACAGCTTTCTTATACCCAACTGATCATTTAAAATCGAAACCACACTGCCATATCAAATGCCTATGGCATCAACAATCTCACGCACTTTTACTCTTCGATCGGCCAACACCATATCGTGGAATTTTTCGACATTTTCAGGTGTATTGACCTCAATTGGCCGTCCAGAACGTTCAGCGTCATTTGTACTTGTGCGACCACAACGAAAGTCAGTAAGCCACTTTTTTACTCATTGAAATCGATGGTACAGAGTACCCAAAGTATTTATCAAGCTTTTCCTTGTTTTGATTGACGGTTTTTTTTTTCGCAAAAAGTAATGTTTAATGAGCACTTGAAAATAGCTTTTTTCCATTTTTAAAAGAATACACGAGGTTGTATGTTTCGATCAGCTGGTAAACGGAAATTCGAAAAGTCAAGGACTTATTGATCCTCCCTCGTATATTCAAAATAATTATAATGATATTTATCAGTAACGCATTATTGTGTGTATTAAATTAATGCAAAAAATATCTAGTTATTTGTAAGTCCTTATTATTTGTGTTAAAGTGATGCAGAGAGTAAGCTGGTTTCATAACTGGTAGTGAGAAAAGTAATGACATCACCCAAAGCGTTGGAAGCCGGCCAAAACCATTATTTGATAGGACGTTACTTCATTAGGAATTACATACAATCGATTAATTTATTTATTTTATTTTATTTATTTAATAGATATTCAAAGTATATAATATTTATAATATTCGAAATTTATATATAATTAATTATCTATAACTGGCATAACTTTAAAGTTGTGAGTCAGATTGGCAAGTATAAAGCTGTTTAACAATTAGTTTATTATTATAAAATAAATCTTAGAGATTTACATTTGGTAATATTTATTAACACATTTGATGTGATTAGTTATAAAAAAGAAAAAGGCAAACTATTCAAATTCATTTAATATTAGAATTCTATATTTCAAAATAATTTCGAGATAGTTGAGTAGGCTTTTGTAATTGTAATCCTGACCGTTAAGTATATTTAAAACTTTCGGTGGGCTAAGGTAATTTTTGTTGAAATATTTAATCGTGAATTCCTTATAAATAGGACATACACCGATTATATGCAAGGTGTTTTCAGATGCATTTAAGTTGCAAAGTGTGCAAAGGCCATCTGAACTACTTCAGAAGGGTCGAGCATTTATATTTAGAAGTCCACCTCTTGATTTTATTAATAAACAGGTATCACGTGAAGATAATTCAGAAGTTGAAATACAGTAATTTAACTGCGAATATAAATCATGGTGTTGAGAGTTTTTTCGCATCAGTTATTAGTTGATTTCGTTCATAAGTTTTGAAAAGGTGTAAAATTGACTTCGAGTGCATAGAGGACGGATCAGCGTTATTATCCGGGACAAATTGAATTTTTTTCGCATAATATGTGCCACTTCTCAGTAAGTGTGCTTTGCTATGACTTTTTCTGCTAGCATACGTGGTAATCTATGGCTAGGCATGCGAAGAACTTTATTAATATAATCAAAGTATAGCTTCAAAGAATCAACATATAATGAATTTAGCCCGGTTTCTAAAAATAGCATGTAGTTTGGTGTGTTGTAAGGCAAATATAACATCTTTTTTATAAAAAATCTAAATAGTTTTTCGACCTCATTATGTTTTTTATAACCCCAAATTTGTGCTCCATAAAACATTATAGATCGAGATGCAGCATTAAAAATGTTTAGCTTGTTTTTATTAGCTATCTTAGGGTGATTTATGTATTTAGACCATGTTAAAGATATGGCCATTTTCGATGTTGTTAGCTTGTTGACTAAATGCTTTTTAAAAGACAAGTCGTAGTTTAGGTCCATACCTAAATATTTATAGCTATTTACAATTTCTATTTGATCGTCGCCATAGTTCCAATTCAAAGTCTTGGATATTCTAGTGCCATTACGAAAAACTAGGACTTTGGATTTGGCAAAGTTGACTTTAAGACACCACATCTTACAGTATGAAAAAAGCGAATCAATAATTTTTTGGAGATTACCTGGAGAATCAGACAAAATGACAATGTCGTCAGCATAAAGTAGTATTTTTACCGGAATGTCTTCAACAACTATTCCACCATTCAGAGCATCAGCTAAGTCGTTTAGATACAAAGAAAATAGTATTGGGCTCAGTATGCAACCTTCCTTTACTCCAAGGTCGACATTAAACGGTTCAGAAAATTCATTTCCATACAATACTTGGCTAGTGGTGTTTTCATACGAAAGTTCTAGAATACGGATTATTTTTGATGATAATCCCATACAGGACAATTTATAAAAAAGAGAACTTCTGGGAATCATGTCAAAGGCACAGGAAAAATCGACAAAAAATGCGTAGGTATTTTTACCGGTAATTTTGGTAAGATGTACAATATTCACAAGATTAAATACGTTATCGACAGTTGAGTAGTTTTTTCTGAATCCAGCTTGATATTCATTTAATATACCATTTCTGTCGATCCAATCTGTTATTCGATTTAAGATGATATTATTAAAAATTTTGCATAATGTATCAATTAATGACAATCCACGATAATTGGAGGGATTATTTGGATCACATTTTTTCAGAAGTGGTATAAGTATAGCTTGTTTAAAACTAGTGGTTATTTTTTCTTTAAGAAAGATAACGTTTAGCACAGACCGCACTTCTCCCACAAAGTTAACTGGGGCATATTTAAAAAATTCGTAGCTAATGCCATCGTGACCTGGGGATTTATTTTTCTTTAGTCCCTTTAGTACAGAGGTTAATTCACAGAATTCAATCGTAGAATCTAGAAAAGCATCTATATTATATTGCATACACCAATTAACTGGATTTATAGAAGTTTCGTTTTGTAAAATTGTACTAAAGTGTGCTAGAAAATCTTCCGAACTTAAATGTCCTCGAATAATATGACTGTGTGACTTCATCTTATTGGACAGTTTCCACCATTCTTTGCTGCATCTAATATTAATTAATTTTTCTAAGTTTTCATTATAAAATTGAAGTTTTCTTATACGGCATACGTTCATATATTTTGATTTTGATGAGGTATATTTTCTTTTATTTGCTGTGGAGTGTTCTTTCCTATAATCGATTAATAAAGCAAAAATACTGTAGTGGCAATGAAAAAGAGGGAAATTGAAATAAAAACAATAATATCATATAATTATTGATATTTCCAATCAAAATTTCAAATAAAATGCGGTTAGTAATTGTGTACGGTAGAAGCAAACACTTTCATTTAGGAATAATACAAAAAAAATTGTACAATCTATCAAATGTATTAAAAAAATTTCGATAATTAAAAGTGGTAACAGCAAATGCGGGTATTCGAATTAAATATGCAGTCCGTTATTTTTTTGTTCGTTTATTTTGTTTATTGAATAACAGACAGAAAGTAAAAAATATATTTCTTTGGCAATTTTACTGTTCCATTGAAACAACTTTACCGATTAACTTTTTAAATAACTGTTGAAATTTTATGGAAAGTTTCTTGTAAGTGTATGTTTATTTTCATAACAAAATATTTAAATTCGTATTCAGCACTTAACATTTATAATGGGTAGAGCGTCAGTCAATTACTCCAAGTTTCCGAGTTCAAATCTCGGAAAAGACAAACGTAAAAAGTTTTTTTTTTTTTTTATTAAAATAAGATACTAAAATCTTCAAACAGCAAATAATTTAAAGACAATTAAAAGTAATTGTGGTAGGACAGAGGACTATTAATCTGAAGGCAATGGTTCAATAATTGAAAAATCAAAATAAGTTTATTAATTTCAATAACATTTTGTGGAACATAATAATATTTAAGTGGATTATAATATTGTATGAGACAATTGAATATTAGCTTTCACGACTAAAAACATAACTTAATATGAAGGTAGTAGTCGTAGCGGCTAGAATTTGATTGGCAAACAAATTCGGTTTCCATAACTGAGACTATTGTGCACCCCGGTAGGCTAGTTGGTAGCGTGCTGGCTTATCAGGGCGCGGGTCGTGGGTTCGATTCCCACCAGAGGCACTGGTCTGTTTTCGCTACAACGCGCCGAAGGCCATAGTAGCTAGTGCTCGGTTAGGGTAATAGGATATAATTTGTAATTATATGATTATTAATTAAAAAAAAAAAAAAAAAAGAAAAAACTGAGACTATTTTATGGGTGATGACATTACCGTTTATACACTGGGCAATTTAATATTATTTTCGTTTCTTTATACGAAGTTTGAATTTTTCTTCTAAGTATATCTCATAACGTAGTAAGTAAAAGTTTAATAATACTGTATTATGTTGCTGTAAACCAAATAACATAAAGCTAATAAAAGCTTGGTGTACTAACGAATATAAGAAGCTTTTTGTATATTCGGTGGTGTGCTGAAAACCAAACGCACGTAAAATGATTCGTTTTTAAACAACAACACATTGTTTTATGTGAAAGCGGACACCTACAGTTATATCGTATAACTTTATATAACTGGTTTATGTACATAATAAAAGCTTGATTGGGCTTTATTACACTGCAAGAAATTGAAATAAAAGACATATTATTTTAATGTATGAATAACTTTTATATTTGTATTTGTTTTATTTATTTGAACTAAATGAAACAAATTAATATTTTTAAAGTCAAAATGTTAACAATTCTTTTTTTTTTTTAATTATTTTACAACATAAAAAATAACTTTACAATGTTTATATTAATTTATATTTTTATTTATTTTTTTTTTCAGTCAAAATTTTTTATTTTAATTTCAATACAAGCTTCAATTTAATATTATTGTGTTTTTAACATTTTTAATGGTTTGTATTAAGAAGGAAACCTTGGATTTAAGGATAATATTAATAAGAATATGGTTTTTATAAAAAATACATAGTTTTTTTTTTTTTTTTGAGTGTAAGAGTGTATTTTATAATTTGTTTATGAATTCAACAAATGCTTTTTAATATTGGTCCAAAATATTTTTTTTGATTATTTTTATGCAGGTATTTATTAATTTATTAAAAAAAAAAAATAATAATATTTTTACAAAAATGAATTAAAAATTTATTTTAAAATCTTTATTAGAAATCCAAGTTAGAAAAAAAATATAATCGATTTGGATTGAAATATATAATTTTACATAATAAATATTTGTTATTGTTGTTGATTTATTAAAATTAAACAAAGTTAAAAATTTCCATAGAAAAAAACAGAAAAGCTGTTATTAAGACTTCCAGGGTAAAAATTTTAATATGGAGTCATTTGATAAGTTCCCACATATAAACACATACAACTTGGTCCGATGGATCATCTACACGTATATAATTATATCAAATTAGATAAAATTTGATACAATTTTATCCGAGATTTGTACATATCCGGTACATTAAATTATATTTAATTAGATATAAATATTTCTGGTTTTATAAAATTTTAGTACACTGATAGAAATTTGTGCGTAGTATTAATGAATTCCATCATTAATCCAATGAATTTTTTCATAAAAAAGTCCCCAAAGAAACGTTTCATTGAGTCAATGATATGTTTTTCACAGTTAATGAAATTTTTCATTAAACCAATGAATCGATTTTATTGAAAACGTTTCATTAATACTATGAAGGAAAATTCTATCAGTGTAGGTAAGCTTTCTGTAATTTGAAGTTATGCTTAAAATTTAAATTTATAGAAATCAACAATTGAACAGTTCATGCGAATAAAGACGAATAGACCATTTGTAGAATTTTACAGGGGACAATAAAAACGCAGGAAACGGTTAAAAAATAATATTTTTGTCAACTTTTTGGTATTAGCTTAAAGATTTAAGTCACATCTACCTATGTACAAAATTTTAGTAAGGTATTCGAAAGAGAACTTGGACTTCAATTTTTGCTTAAATGGAAAAAGGGCGAATATCCAAAAAAATGTATTGTAATTTGAATAAAAATGTGTTATTTTGCAGCAGATTTTGACTACATTTTCATGAGACTTGCAAAACTTGACGAACTATGGTTGGTATTTGTTTGTAACACTTTAAGGACTTCAAGGATACACTTTTTAAGGATTGCAAGGACATGGAAAAATTTTTTTTTTTTTAATATTCCTGCCATTTGATGCAGTAGTAATTCTTTATGACACTAAATACATTTTTAGGAATTATAATATTAACCCTTGACTGCATATTACGACGTAACATAAAAGAACATGAAAAAAGGTTTGTTTTTTATTCCTGACATTGGATGCAGTATTAACACTAAATGACACAAAATTAATTTTTAAGAATTATAATATTAACCCGTACTTGCATTATAACATTTAAATAAAACTGAACTTTATTGATGGATTTTCTAAATACTCACAATAAAATACCAACAAAATAGTTTGTCCAGACTAATCTGTTAAACCCTTATGTGTTACTTATTCCTTTTTAACTGTTTCTAAAATTTTTGGTTTTCAAAATCTATGTAGCTCAAAGATAATAACTAACAAGGGAGGTCTTTCCGAAATAAAATAATTCAAAAGACGGTTAAAATATGCTAAGACCATGTATTCGTGGTTATATGATCTTAATTACGTGGTAACACTGAAGATTTTTTTCGAAAATCTGGTTAATTTGTTTGTATGTGCTAAGATTGTTTTTTTTGTGTACAATTTCAAATTTTAGCTAATATCAATTTTAAAATCGCAGCTAAATAATTTTTATATAATATTTTGTTAAGGATGGATATTCGCCCTTTTTGCTTTCCACACTTTAAAGTCTTATAACTCAAGAACGGTAAAATTTTTTGCCAATATAATAAGTGTGGGTTGTTCCTCGTAATGTTCTTTTAACACATTGTTACCGAAAGTAAAATGTTTGTATGTTTTTGTGTTGTATTTAATCAAAATTGTGCGTTAGTTCACTCCCAATTTAAACAAAGTCATTTCTTTAGCCTTAAAACTCAAAATTTCCCCCAAAATTTCTGCATAGGATTGCAGGGCTCTGCTAACAAAATGCATTTATGCAAAAAAACGTGTTTGCGAAAAAGTGGTCTATTCGTCGCATGAACTGTTCAATTTTAAAGACCCAATTTTTTTTTAAATGAAACACAACGAAAGTTTTAAAAAGTATCCAGAATTAATTTCAAAAATGTACCTTTCTCTCATTTGAAATTCTGCAACAGAAAATATTTGAAAATGATGTCGTTATAAAATGGATATGGCTATATGTAAAGCCATATGTAATAAAGTACTAATTTGCAGATAACTTAATTTGATATTGAACTTTACCAAAATATGTATGGGATTATATATAATGAAATATAAAATGATAAGGAAAATATTTTTAGTATAAATTAGAATTAGAATTAAGAATTAGCATTAGACAATATATAATCATTAGAGTGTTTTTTGATTTTTAGATTTTGGGTTATCAGTAGTTTTTGGAAGGTTTTTGTGTCAATAAAACTACACTCAAAAAAATAAGTTAGTAAAAAAGTTAGTAAAACGTCTTGTAAATCAGGTATACTATTTTTTTAGGAAATTTTTTGCTAAAATCGTGTTTTCAGCTAAAAGATAGCATCATTTTGACAACCATTGATGTAAGTAGTTGAAAGACATTTTTGTTATGTTATATATATTTATTTCTATATATTTTCAGATATTAAATTAATTTATGTCGTCAATGTGGGAAAATGAAAATTTTTATATTTCGTAATTATTGCAAATAATTTTTAAAAGAATCACAAAAATATGTTTTATGATTTTCAGCAAATAAATTACATAATTACAATTTTTCTACAATTTTGTTGCGTTTTTTTTTTCAGTCTACTAACATTCAGCAAAAAATTTATTAATTTTTAGCAAGCCTTTATTATTTCTAATCCACTAAGTTTTAGCAAAACTTTTGCTAATGACATTAGCAATTTTTTTGCAAGCACCCTCCTGACTAAAATTTTGCTGACTCAGCAAAATTTTTTGCTGACTTTACAAACTTTTTTTTTTGAGTGTAATGGTGTTTTTATTTTTGAAAAATTCCAACTCCTTCAATTCCCGCTCGTCGGATAAAATCACTAATTTTGGGCACCTTCTTCTGTAGAACAAAAACTGCTAAATATATTTAAAATCTGACTTCACGAATAGATTCTACATGAAAAATTAGGCTTATCAGCAGTTTTTTACGCTTTTACATTGCACCGGATAGCCGTTAGAATGGTCGGAAAAAATCGATTTTTTATTCTTTATTTTATTTTTTTATTTTTTTTTATATACACAATTATAGCGAATTATTTCCTGAGAAAAATGGTATACTATACTTATTTTTATTAATACCCGTTTAAAAGGTATTAAGCCTTAAATTTTTTTGCCAGTAACAACAACATTTTTTTGTTTTGTAATTTTTATTGCAAAGTAAATTGTATTTATTACAAATTTAGTACAAATTTTTTATTAACAAAACAATGATAATGATTATTAGAAACAATAAATAGAAAATAATTGATTAATTACCCTTTTTTTAACTGCTGATAGAGCTAAACAATTAAAATTATCTCTATTTTTTACTAAGCCAAAAGTGTTCAACCGCGAAATTTTACCAACAAGTTGTTCGGTGTAAATGCTTGTTGATTGAATATTTCTGGAGGTTTCAATTGCATTTAAAAAACTTTTCTGGTCTTCCCATTCAGCTGCATTAAAAAGCATAAATGAGATGTTTATTCCAAAATTAACTAGAGTTTTTAAGCTCTGAAGAGTTATAAAATCAAAAGGGCGATTTAGAAAAAAAGGAATCATTATACAACATCTTGTGCTTTACATTGCATCTACTTCAACATTATTATACACTTGCTGAACTTCTTCGATTTCAATAAAATCTTTTTCGTAAAGCATTTAATACAAAAAAAAAAACTTTGTTTTTAAAACAAAAGAAAATAAATGTTGGTATGTAAAAATAAAAGTTTAAGGAATAATAACTTTTTAACGGGTAGTAATAGAAATAAGTACTATACTTGCCATTTTTCTCAAGTAAGAATCCTCTTTTAATGTGTATGCGAAAAAATAATTTAAATGAAAGAATAAAAAATATCCATTTTTCCGACCACCCTAATGGCTATCCGGTGCATTATAAAAGAGCAAAAAACTGCTTATAAGCCTAATTTTTTAATGTAGAATAGATTCGTGAAGTCAGATTTTGAATATATTTAGCGGTTTTGTTCTACAAAGGAAGGTATCCGAAATTCGTGATTTTAGCCGCCGAGCGGGATTTGAAAGAGTTGGAATTTTTCAAAAATAAAAACGCCATTATATTTATTGACGCAAAAAACCTTCTAAAAAATTATGATATCCCAAAATCAAAAACAAAAACCAAAAAAAAACACATTGATAACTACATATATTTGGATTATTATTATATTGCTTATGTAGTTACATATGGAGTAAGATTTGGAAATATTTTATATTATCAAGTAACATATAAAAGATTGTCTAAATAAACATTATCAAATGTTTTTGTATATAATTATATAAACCGTAATGTGACTTCATTCAAAGTCAGGTATGACTTAAGCATATTATATATGACTAGATATAACCCTTTTTACCCTGGTTTCAATTAAATTAAAAAAAAAAAGAATACTTGAACTGATTTAAAAACTTTTTAACTAAAAATCTTAACCTCTTTCAAAAATTAATAACTTTTTTTTGTATCTTAATTGTATTTATTTTAAAATATTTTTATTTTTTAACAAACATGCAACATATTAATATTTAAATAAAATTATTGTCTTTTAAGTAAAAAAAAAAAATTAAACTAATTTATTTGATTATATTTGTTTTTGAATTTATTAAAGTAAAAGTTTAGTTTTAATAGCATTTGGAAGAAATTATTAAAGTTTAAATAAATTTGTATGTTCGTAAAATAGTTTTAGTTTTATAATGTAAGTATTTCTTGGTCGGTTTAAGTTTCTTTAATTTGTAACTTAAATTTGTTACTTTTTGGTTTTGGTTTCAATTATCGGTGAGTTAGAGTTAAAATATGTATTTAGTTAAGATTTCAAAAGATATATGTAACATTCATAATATGTTGAAGAAGTCCTGGTATTTTGGATTAGCAGAGTATTTTCATTATAAAATATAATAAATGAAAATTATTTACGAAATTATTTTTAATTAAAATACTCTTACAAAATATTGACGGGACTATCACTCAACATTTTAAACTATGTTTTTCTTAGATATATTTTTATTTGTTTTATGTTTTTATTAGATATGTTAAAATTACTCTGTATTGTTTTATTATTTTAATAATTATTTAATTGTTTGCGGTGTACAATTTTATATTAAAATAAATATATTTACAAACATTTTACTTTTATATTGAAAAAAAAAATAAAAAAAAAGTTTATTTTTCGATCTTTTATCAAAAATTATGTTGTGAGCAATATTTTTTAAGATCATTTGTTTTTTGTTAAACAAAAAAGCGGGCAATGTTTATTTATGAGTTTAAAATGTCCTTATTCGCTAATTTAAGGTCCTAACATGATTTCGCGTCAACTGCAATAAATTGTTCTTCTTAACCTCAACATTTCTAAATTAAATTTGTCAACTGCATATTAATTAAAAATTAATTGCGACTGTCTATATGAGGTGAAAATAGCACTATACTAAAATACATTATAAAATTTGCCCTATGGCGATGTCTCAACTTAAAACGCAAAAGTTGTCAACACTGAAATTAAAACCCATACGTCAATCTGGTAACATTGTGAAATAGAGACGGAGGAGATTAGAAAAATCTAAAAATAGAATATTTGTGTTGTTAGTGTTGTCACTTCTGAGTATAATATACAATAGCAGAAAAAGCTAATAGCAAAGAAAACTGCAATTTAGCTGCATTTGATTCTAGGCCATACTTGGGTGTGATCGCTTAATGGTCATGAGTTGGTATTGTTACGTTTATAATGTAAGAGCGCAGGTTTGATTCTTACAGCCGCAGGTTGTTGAAAAATTTATCATATAGAGACAATCTGACAAGTATAAATACACAAATAATAATGCAATTTAAATGGAAAATCACTGATGACGCCTGTCCATAGTCTAGTCTGATTTAAAAATTAAGAGTGTTTATAATATTTAGAGAAAAAGTTTATTCTTTTTCTTAACCTCAACATTTCTAAATTCAAAAATTATAGTTTGGGTGTATCTTCTACCCCTTCGATTCTCTGAAGGGGATCGCGAATAACCCGCTGCACCAAAATGAAGTGACATCCCGGGTAAAAAGTTAAATATGGAGTCTAATATAATTATATCTCATTTGATAAGTTCCATACATAAACGCTTACAAATTGGACCGAAAAATGTTAGC
Source organism: Delia radicum (assembly GCA_021234595.1). Classification (NCBI taxonomy): domain Eukaryota; kingdom Metazoa; phylum Arthropoda; class Insecta; order Diptera; family Anthomyiidae; genus Delia; species Delia radicum. The sequence goes on from CM037853.1 coordinate 59,057,154, forward strand.
CGAGATTTGTCCATATCAGGAACATTATACCTAATTAGATATAAATATAGTAGGTATGCTTTTTGTAACTTGAAGTTATGCTTAAAAGTATTTAAGTTGAAAATTTATATTTATTTATAGAAATCCCCAAACTTTTTTTTAACGAAACATAGCAACATTTTTAAAATTATCCAGAATAAATTTGGTGTTTCAAAAATGTGCCCATTTTTTTAATTTGAAATTATACAAAAGAAAGAACTTTGCTTGAAATTCATTTCGTAATAAATTAATATGGTTATATGTGAGGGCATATGTAATATAGTCTTAACTTGCAGATAACTTAATTTGATTTTGAACTTTATCAAAATATGTGTGAGATTATATATAATGCCATACAAAATTGTAAGGAAAACATTTTCAGTATGGCGTCCCATATATTTTAATAAGACTTAGAATGGGACTATATATAATCATTTTGATCACAATATATATTTGGATTATTATTTTATGGCTTATGTAGTTATATCTGAAGTAGGATTGGGAGACATATAATATCCAGAACCATATAAAAAAGCTCCCAATTAAAATTATCGGATATATCTGTATATAATGACTCCATACAAAGTCAGATATGACTTAATCATACTATATGTCGTTACCAAAGGATAATTGCAATGGTGTTTCATAAATATTATGGAAGAAAAACATTTAAGCGCTACAGCAGTACTACCGCTTAAACAGAGTTTATATATTTTTTGTAGTCTTCCACTTATCGTCACCTAATATGTGAAAAACAAACAACTAGTATTTGCGCTTAAATCTTTCTTAAAATATCAGTCTTATAAAAACCTTACAATGGATTTCCACTATCGCTTACAAAAAGTGTAATTTTTTTTTTTTGGGTGACGATTCAAGGTCGCACAATATTTCATCAAATAGTATATTTTCTGTATTTACTACACTCATAATATTAAATGATAAAAATACGAAAAAAATGTCAAAACTACGAAATATTTTGTAAAATGAACAAATATTCGTGTATTTTACAAAAGTTTTTGTTATTTTGACATTTTTTCGTATTTTTACGCATGGATTATTATCAGTGTAGGTACTAGCATTTCGAATTTTCTCTGTAAAATTTCATTAAAAGAGTCATTTTGTCTGCCAATGTATATATGTTTAAATAAATGTCAATTTTAGTTGTTAATTATAATTATAATCGGTGGAGACAACCAACTATAATCGATGGATACAACCTCGATCTGTAAATAATTCGGTTACGGCAACCGAATAACTATAAACTAATTCAGTTGTGGCAGCCGAATTACCATAACTATTCGCTTGTGACAACCAAATTAATGAAATTGGGGAACCGACCCAATTCGGTTGGAAAAAAATTCGGTTGTCCCAACAGAATTTTTCTGTGAGTGTTCCTCTTACTATAAACAGGGTATCGAGCTACTGAATATCGCTAGGAAAAGAGTATCGAGCTAAAGGGATATTATGTTGAGAAATAAAGAAAATTTTTCCCAAATTTATTATCTTTTCTTTGCTAGGTCGACTAGTTTTGAGCCGTATATCTTTCGATATTTTTAGAGAGTACATATCTCGGAAAACGACAAATAAAAGTTTTAAAATTTCAGTTAGTTCCTGAACTCATAATTATCAATGCATAAAACTAAGAAATTATTGTGAAAACTATAAAGAATTTCGTAGAATGTACAAATTTTCGTCTATTTTACAAAAAAATTTGGTTATTTTGAAATTTTTTCGTAATTTTACGCATAGATTAATATCAGTGTAATAGAGTTTTGATTTTGTTTTGTCCATTATCAATCTTTTATACAAATTTTGAAAATTAATTCGAATTATTTGTTATTGGAATATTATTTTTTTTAATTTGTAATGTTTATTCTAGTGACAAACCTATGTCTAATACGCTATCCAACCACACTCGTACTATAAGGCCACTGTACGTATGAGTGTTATTGAATTAATATCGATTATACGCCTGCTAATTACCAAATTGTTAAAATTGTAGGTATAAGGACATAAAATGTCTTTATAAAAGAGTCTTAGAAGTAAGTAAGTAAAAAAAAAAAAATTTGACAAAAATTATATTTATAACCATGGATGGTAACCGATTCGATGCTGTCATCGGTAAAGCTAACGTTATTTTCTTTTATTTCGGTACGATATTTTAAGGGTAACGATATTTCAGTTATTTCGGCAAAGTTTCTTTAGTGACACTATAAAGAGTGTGTAGGAGGATATAATATGCATGAAATATCCTAAAATATACACTAAAAATTAAAAAAATATCCACTTAAATTCTTTTTAAATCAATGATCAGAGATAAAAAATTTATTTTTATACTCTTTTAATTAATTACAAGATTACTATGTTACTTTTTTACTTCTGCATTGCAAGCAAAAGTTTCAGCTCCACAGGGTTATTTTGCTTAATCAGTAGTACTTTTTCGCTTAATCTCTAAAAGCTCAAAAGATAATAAGCAAAGTGTTACAAAGTCTTTAGTAGTACTTTAAGCAATTATTTCAATATCGACGGCACTCTGATGCATTTTGTAGTTGAAAAATTATAAATTTCAACAAAATAAAATATTTTCCGCATGAAATCAAACAAATATTTTTATGGTTTATTGGGGTAAATGTTCTTAAACCGAAAACAGTTTGCTTTTGGAAAAAAATTACGAAAAAAAAATAATTTTGAATTTGACGTCATATCAACAAAATATTACAAATATTTACAGTGACTCAAAAACCGACTGAATTGAAAGAATTATTTTTATGAAACTGTTTTGGTGGAACTTGTTTTCTAGACCATGTATTTTTAATTTCGATAAAAAACATACAAAGTTTTCGCTGTGTATTATTGCACTTTTTACTGCATTTTAAAAAAAATTTTAAATTTTTTTGTTTACTTTTTCCTTAAACTCGCATTTTACAACTTCATTCAATTAATTTCAAATACATTAACGATATTATGTAGGTAAAGATGACAGACTTTGTAGGCAAAAGCAAATGAAATTTCACTTGAAGAAAAGAAAACTAACATTTCCTTAAATTCAACTAAAATTTGTCATTTGTTTTTAGTGTTCAAAAAACAAACATTTATTTTATTAAAATAACAAAATTAATGTAAAATCATAAAATAGTCATTTGATGTGGTTTGTTTTTTTAAATGAACTACAATGTTAGTAAAAAATTAAATTTGTTCTACAAAAGACTGACATATACATTAATAATAAAGAAATTTTATTACAACCCAAACAACTACAAACTTTTAAAGCAGAAGTTCCCTGAGTGTACAATTTTATTTTGCAGCGTTATTTTATAAACGAAAATATGCAATTTATTTAAAAAAATACAAAAAACAACGCCGAACTAATACTTTTATGATTTGTTTCCAATACACAAGAAATAAATATGTGCTCTCAAACTATGAAGAACTAATGCAAAAACATTTGTGCTCTGGTGTGACACTTTACATACCCACAAAGCAACCTCATTGACGATAATCGATCATAATCTGAAATTTTTGGTATAGATAATTATTTTTTTGTTAAAATTAAGACCAAATTTGTGTATTAAATCCACTTGGTTTAAATGATTATTTTTAGTAAGACGATTTATTTAGTTTTACTTTTCCAAGGAGCAATATTCCTAAGGTCTTAAGCTTAGAAAATCAAAAAAAAAAAACATAACAAAGGCAGAAAAACGTTTATTCTTCTTCTTAAACTCAACCTTTCTAAATTAAATTTGTCAAATGCATATTAATTAAAAATTAATTGCGACTGTGTATATGACGTTAAAATAACACTGTATATATTCTACTTATTAAAAAAAGTCATTTATTTTTCACTTTTCGCAATCCAAATAAAAAAATTCAAAATTTTCCTTTCTAAAGCATTGACATCTGAGCCAAGTGAAATTTACCACGAGCATCTGGTAGGCATGAATCTGAACTAAAATTAAAAGATAAAATAATTTTCCATATTATGATCATATTATGATACATGTTTGCCAAAAAGGTAGCTTTGGATTTATAAGGACTTGTTTTTAAATTATTTCATTATTGCAATTGTAACATTTAATCGCCATGGAATTAACCTTTAAAAACGATTGTCAATAAGAATGTTAAATTTTTACCTTGGTGTGCTTATTGTGGAAGCGATTTTTATTTTTTCCCTATACATACTGATTACTTTTTTACTCACATTGTAAACAAAATGCGGCAAATTATTCACAAATCATTATTTGTCCGATTTTGCGTTTCACTTTGAAATTATACTTTTTTTCTTATTTTGTAGAATTTTTTATTCTTCAATGTTTGAGCTAATAAGGCCTAAAGTTATTAATGTAAATAAAACAACAGTTTTTTACATGTTCCCTGACGTTTCGTCAATTTTTTGTTGACTTTTTCAAAGGACAGTCTATTTAAATGATAAAAAACATAAATCAATACAATAATCATACACCAAAACAGTTTAAACTTACATTAATGTGAAATTTTTCCTTTTTTTACATTAAACCTAAACTGATTTTACATTAAAACATAAAACATTTAACATAAATTTGTACATTAAAAACACAACTTAAATAATATCACAGTGTATTAAATTATGGCCACTCTATAGCTAGTGTTGATGTTGTCTGTATCGCTTTTCAGGTTCATTGTATTTGTTATGTTTTGCTGAATTCGTAAGCTCTCAATCGTGTATCTCTTTCTTTCTATATTTTCCTTGTCTAAAATCTTTACGTGTTCGAGATCAGCTGTGTGACCTGTCTGTAGAATATGTTGCGCCAAAGCTGTATTTTCCTTTCCCTTGTTAATGTCCATTTGATGCTCTCCTATTCTTTTTTCTAATGTTCTTTTCGTTGTGCCTATATAAATTAACTCACAGTTTTGATCTTTGCTACCTTTGCATTTTACTTCGTAAACAACATTGCTTTGTTGATTTTTCTGTATTGGCGCTTTTACATTGCTAAATATTGTGTTTAGTGTTGTATTTGGTTTGTATGCAAACCTTATTTTATCCGATTGTATTGTTGATCGTACGTTTTTGTTATCTGTCAACCCAGGAATAAATGCTACACTGTAAAAATGTTTTTCTTTCGTGCTATCATTTTGGTTTTGGGTGTTGGGGTTATATTTTATACGTTGTTGTGTCTCCTGTATTAGTGTATTGATTAATTTAATTGGAAAACTATTATTTTTTAAAATTCTGGTAATCTTTTGTATATTTCTGCAATGATATTGACTATCGCTGACATTTAAGACAGTGTATATAAAATTTTTTGCTGTATTTAATATTTGATTTCTTGGTTGTGTGGCATTATAATTCATGATTCTGCATAATGATGATTCTTTGGTGTACCAGTCAAATGTGATTCTATTATTTATCCTACGAAGTTTAATATCTAGGTAAGCAATTTCATTGTTTTCTTCTAATTCTACAGTAAATTGAATTTTCCCATGATATTTGTTAAAAGTTGTTAAAATTTCATCTTTGTCGTCAGTATTAATTACAGCCAAAATATCGTCTACATATTTAACAATGTATTTGATATGTATATTTTTGCTATCTAATTCTGTAAGTGCATCGTCAAGTAGGCTGTCAAGAACAATATCTGCTATGGTTGGAGAAAGGGGGTTGCCCATTGGCATTCCAAAAACTTGATGATAAATTTTATCGTTATATATAAAATAGTTATTATCCGTCAGGCAAAATTGAAAGATCTGAAGGAACTTGGAGCTGGGAATTTTTGTAAATTCACTGATTCCGTCCCATTTACTCATAATATTTTTAATTGCTGTATAGACTGGTATATTAGTAAAAAGGGAGATTACGTCGAACGATACTAATATTTCCTTATCATTTAATTTTAAATTTTTCAATTGTTCTTTCACTTGTATTGAGTTTTTTGCATTTCTTTAAAATTGTTATGTTAACGCAGCGAAAAACTGGTAGGTTTTTGATGCAATTACAATTACATGGTCTAGAAAACATATACCAACAAAAATATTTAAAAAAACAAATGTTATAATTGCTATATTTTTTATTGAAAAATATAAAAATTTTTTTGTATGATTTTGTCCGATTTACCGTTTGAGTCATTGTATCTTATTAAATGCTCGAGGTGTCTAGATTCTTAATTTAAATTTTCGATTTAGCTGCATCGATATTATGACCAAAGATGCTGATCAATAGTGCAGTAGTTATAAATGGTACTGAGCGTAATTTGCATATTTTCTTTTTTAATTTAAGTCAAAATCGCAGAGTTTAGATGGTTTGATATGTTATATTAAATATTTTCTATTTAAGGGCTTTACTTTCTTTAGATTTTCTTTATTTAATGATTTTTGTTATTTCCCAAAAAAAAGGGAATACCATCGAAAGATTTTCCCTTTTTTCTGTATACTGTAAAAATTTTGGTTGTAAAACAAACTCCTTGTCCTATATTTAACTAGCGTGATATTTGCTTTAAATAACTTATTCTGAAAACAATATATTGAAAATCGGATGCATCTATGCAGCCTTAACGGATGTAACGATTTTAAAGCGGTTTTTTTTAGTTAGTAGAGAACTAAAAATTGAAGTCCTTAAGGTAGAATTAATTTAAAATTTTTGAAAAATATTATTTTATGGGTGTTTTGTTAAATTTCCTCGTGCCATTTTAATGCAAATCAAAAATTTAAAAAATTAGCTGTGCGCCCCGGTAGGCTAGTTGGTAGCGTGCTGGATTATCAGTGCGGGGGTCGTGGGTTCAATTCCCACCAGAGGCACTGGTTTGTTTTCGCTCCAATGCGCCGAATGCCATAGTAGCTAGTGCTCGGTTAGGGTAATAGTATATAATTTGTAATTATATGATTATTAATTAATAAAAAAAAAATAAATAAAAAAAAAAAAAAATCTTCACGATGGCACCCGATTTTTCCCTATAAAATTATCTATAATGAAATGGTCACCAGGGTGGCCATGTTAGCCCGAATTTTATATCAACTTAAATTATATCGCAAAATCATTTTTTTTTTTTTTTAATAAGCCATTTCTTAATTTGTTTATAATTGTTTAAATATTGCACTTTATAAATCAGAGAGAAAACCCTTAAAACTTCCTTATAAAAAGTTCAGAATTCGATTAAAATTTTTGTTTACATGAATGAGAAAATTTTAAGCTTTTCTTTAAGGCAAATTTCACTTGCTATATCACTGGGAGAAAATAAAAAACTTTAAATGCATATCAATATTTTGATCGATTAACTTCCACCCACATGCATGGTCAGTATTTTTTTTCAAAAAGGTCTAACAATAATATAATATAAATATAATTATGCATACAGCCATAAATCTTTATCGAGATTAATATAAATACTTTAATATAATTAAACTTTTTATGTTCATTAAATACTTTACAAAAAAAATAAATCTTTCAATAATTATTATTTTATATTATTATAATTTAAATTATTGCTTAAAGCGCGATTTATATTATTGCTATTAAAGCATTAATGCCTTAGAGACTATTAAGTATAATATTGAAGCACATTATTATATACATTTACACCATTTCAGTAATTAAAAAAATAAAAATAACATAAAAAAAATTGGATAAATGAATTTAAGATCTAAACAGTTTAAAATATAAAATGATAATTCTAATAATTTCAACTGAGATAAAAAAAATATGTTATGATCCATTACAAAAAAAAAAAAAACTATCTTAGAAGACGATCTACGAAAACAAATTTCAATCTTGTTATTGCTTAACTTATTGGTTTCGAAGATATAAATCCATTCAGCAAGTCGGAAAATAATTTTTCGTTAATCGAATAATTTGTATTCGAGTGACAGCTGTCAACAATCCGTGCGTGAACCGAAGTTAAATAAAATGTCAATACATATAAGTTTTCTTACCACAAAATGTTAGATTAAATTCCAAAAAAAAAAAAACTTTTTTTTTAAAAACTTAATTTAAATAGTTTCCATCCAAAAAAATCAAAATTTAAAAAAAATCTCTATAAATTCTCTTAAATTGTTTAATCAATTCAATAAAAAGAAAGTTTACAACCGATTTTGCTGATTTTTTTTTTGTATCAATTATATTGATTGAATTTAATCGTATATCGTCCATTCCATGAGAGGAATTCAAAAAAGATTATTTTTTTACCTCAGTCACTCTGATTGTGTTTACATTTCTTATACGTACAATGGACGAAATACGAATAGTTATAAGTTTACCCTTGAAATTGTAATTTAGTACAAAAAGTTTGCAATATTTTAAAAGTTTTGCTGCTACCACATAAGAATAGCAATAATACCAATCGATACCATAACCCATTCGCATCAATTTGCTGTAGTTTTTTTTTTTATTTACTATTTTTCAATTAAATAACCGAGCCCAAAGGACCATATATGGCTAAGAAGTAACTACTACATTTTTTTGCATTTTTAATAATTTCTCGTTTTTTGCCTGCGAAATAAATATAACATCAGTGATGTTAAACTTACAAGGAATGTATCCCAACCCGAACTAGCAAATTTTTAATAAATTTTAGATGTGTTGTAATAGAGCAAATAAAAAGAGATAATTATTTTTTTTTTTTTTTTTTTGCTGCCCAATCACACGTTTAAAGGTTAAAAAGTAGCTATACAAATTAAAGATAGAAAGATAGAAAAAGGACAACAAAGTAATGTAGTGTATGAAATTAAATGCATAGGCAACACAGTTGAAAGCTGTTTCAAAATTTATATAGGAACAACCAAAAGGAGTTTAAACACAAGAATTACGGAACATGAGACGGACATTAAGAAAGGCAAACACACAACTGCACTTGCACAACACTGTAATGAAAACGAACATATGGCTGATCTAGCAAATGTTAGAATATTAGACAAGGAGCGAAGGGAAAATAAACGATACACATTGGAAAGCCTTCGGATACAACAACAAATAAACTGTGCAATAAACAAAAAAGAAGACAAAGATAGGCGGATCCTTTAGTTAAATTTAATGAACAATATTATATCACTTTTATATATTTTTTTAGCACAGTTTGTTATTGGAATATAAATGAGTTTCAAAATTTACTGCAAAAATATATAAAAAACTGCGGGTTTTTGTTTTCTTATGAAAAATTCGATTTGGTTTGAACTGCGATATATATATATTTTTTTTAACAGATTTTGGCTCGCAGATTCCAAATATTTTTCCATCATGTAACAATTTTGAGAAAACCGTTTTTGAAGTTGTGTAAGCCACACATCCGACCAGCTTAAGCATTTCTATTACGATAGTAAATATATTAAACTTAATTCTCTGTAATGAGTTTCAAATTTGTTCATTATTATAAGTAAAAATTGCAAAATTGCTCCATCAAAAAAAATTACCAAATATAATATTTTTAAAAGAAACCTAGGCCATGCATCAGACCAGCTTTAGTTTTTTTTTATGGTCACGATTTAAACTCTGAACTTTCCTTTTTTTAATGTCGACGAAAAACGTTAAAATTATTACGCCAACTTCGTTTAAAATGCATTTCAAATATAAGCTATTTTTAAAATTGTACGAACTTATAATTCTTATTTCTCAATGTCATATAAAAAATGTATTTATATTTTTTTGTAAAAGGCAAAAAAAAATATTACTTGAGCCAGAGTAAAAACTAAAAATGTTTCATATAAATAGAACATTTTTGGTCTCAAAGTTTATTAACGTCATGATGCTTGTTAGGAAAAGACCCTAAAAAAGTGCTTGATTACTAAGAAGACAAGAATGGAGCAAAATTAATGATTAATAGGTTTTTTGTTAAAGTTCTGCCTATTATGGAGGCTCTAACTTTTCTAAAACTTAGCCAGATCGAAATACTAGCATCAACCTAGCTAATATGTTTGATTTGCTTTAGTTTTGTAAATATACGGAGGTTGGAAGCTCGTTAAAAATTAAAAATAACATAAAAATAATCTCGATGTATATAAAAACAAAAAACTAACAAAACTGTAAAAAGCATTTTATAAATGTTTTATAAAGTTTCATTGAGGTATCTAAAAGACTAAAGTGTATTCTAATTAATTATCTTTATTTTGAATCCTTAGAAAGCGTCACTCGTATAAATAAAAAAAAGGCTTCAAAAAGACCCAAAAAGGCAATTTTTTGGCAATTTTAACCGCGGTTTTCTTAAAATTGTGACCTAGTAGCCAAATTTCTGTTGGCAAATGCCTGAATTTTTCGCTTTTGTAAAATGTAATTTTTCACTGGAGCTGTGCCGGATAATATTTGGAATTTTCACATTTCCAAATCGAAATATTTGGGGAACTGTAAGAGATAGCCAATACACATAGATCTCTACAACCAGATTGCAAATACGTTAGATTTTTGAAAATCGGATGAAAACAAAAGACTGGCGAACGCTACAAATATTTTATGCAATAAATGCTCTAACTTGGGGGGTCGTATTGTCACCTACGAAGGATCTGTTAGATTCGAAATTTAAGCTCGACATTATGTCACTTATGCCTGTTCCAAATTTCATTGCAATTGGGCCACTACGAAAGAAATGTCCGAAATATTTTCAAAAATTCTGTGATTAGTTATGCCACTTTACGCGAATTTATACAATTTTAAGAAATTGAACACGATAGTGACGAAGCGTGTACAAAACATTAAGGAATTCAAATGACCGCCGGTCAGATTTTGGCTGATCTATCATGGGATAGACGATATCGAATTATTTAGATATATTACATTGTTTACAATTGAAATGGTATATATGTATATACAAGGTGGCGCAAAAATAACCTTCCGATGTTTTTTGGCTGTAATTTAAAAAAAAAATTAAAAACTTTGATTCTTCTTGTGGATTATTTTTATTTGGTATTTTAATTTTTTTTACATCAAGTCTAGAATATGATGTCATGTAAATGGCCGCCGCCACAGTTGATTGTCATTTGAGCCCTTTTTATGGCATTTTCCATCACTTTGGCGAAACCTTCCGGCGATAGGTCCTCACATTCTTGACGGATATTGTCTTTAAGAGCTGCAAGAGTCTGAGGCTTGTTAACATAAACCCGCGACTTCAAAAAGCCCCACAAAAAGAAGTCTGGAGCGGTCAAATGAGGCGATCTTGCTGGCCAGTGCAAATCGCCAAAACGGAAGATTAGGCGCCCGGGAAATGCATCCTTCAGCATATCGGTTGTGGCACGTGCAGTGTGCGCCGTTGCACCGTCCTGTTGGAACCACATGTTTTCCAATCCCAATTCATCAAGTTGCGGCAAAAAGAACTCGTTGATCATTGCTCTGTAGCGCTCACCATTCACAGTAACCGTTTGGCCCGCGACGTCTTCGAAGAAAAAAGGTCCAATGACTCCTCCAGCGAAAACAGCACACCATACAGTGACTTTGAGCGGGTGTAATGGCTCTTCGTGGGTTACACGCGGATTTTCAGTGCCCCAGAAGCGTAAGATGGAAATGGGCCTCATCACTCATGATTATTTTTGATGAAAAATCATCTTCCTCTTGGTGGTGATTAAGGATGGCTTGAGCGTATGTTACACGCGATTGGCGGTCAGCAGCTAACAGCTGATGCACCGTCTGGACTTTGTACGGAAACATCTTCAAATCTTGTACCAAAATTCGCTGTAAAGACCGTCGACTGATACCCATTTGCGTGGCACGTCGTCTGGTCGATGTCGACGGCGCTTCCATGACATCCTCGGCTACAACAGCAATATTCTCTGCAGAACGGCTACTCCGGGGTCTGCCACGCCTGGCAACATCTCGTGTTGTGCCAGTCTCTTCGAAGCGAGCGGCTAAACGTCGCAGTGTTTCACCAGTAGGCGTTGGACGGCCAGGAAATCTGCGACGTAATTCACGTTGTGCCAAAGTCACCGACCGATTATTGGTCAAATAAATAGTCACCAATATTCCGCGTTCTGGAGCAGTGTAGCGTAACATTGTTTATTAACGTGTATTTCGCATGTGTTTACTACACAAATGTCAAAACAGAACTGACATTAGGGGCCAATCGCAAAATTTATAGCATTTTCTGATAGGAGGATTACTTTTGCGCCACCTTGTATATATATATATATTTTTTTTTTTTTTTTTTGTTAAATAAAATTACAATGTCGTTCCAAAAGCAACTTTTATAGTCATCAGTTCGACTCATTCCAATTTCCATGAAACTTGGTATATGTAGTACCCTAAAACACTAGTTTTTAGTTTTTTTTTTTGGAAATTCGTTATCGTTACGTTTTTTTCGCTGCTTTAATTAAATTGGTATATTGTTCTAATTTTCTTTAGGAACACAATTCTTTCCGATATTCCTACGATTATATTCAATATTAAAAAACACAAATTTCCAAAATTTAAAAAAATATTACACGTGAAAAAAAAAATAACACTACTCGACGGCAAAAAAAAAAATCCTTTTTAAACAGATCCGTTTTTAATAAACCTATATAAGCTGATCGAATATTACAAACATATTTTTTATCAGTTTTTGAAGTATCGCTATTTTTATATCAACATCATTCACCTAATTTTTTCGTTTATTTTGCTAATCTCACGAAATTTATTCGCAATCTCATGAAACTGTCTTTAATTTGATTATAATCATGTCGCACTTATATTGCAAGGAACTTGGAAATTGTCCTTTTTTTAGTTTTATCCACATAAATTTTATACATGTTAAAAAATTATATCATTGTGCATAAACTAGACATTTCAAGGAACAAAATTACAAATCCATAGAAAATATCCAAAAATAGAAAACTTAACAATTTAAATTTTTTGTATATGATTTAGAGGACATATTGTTCAATTTGCAAACAAAAACTTTAGAAAATAAAAGAGAAGCATTTTGCGATATTAAATAATGTGAGATGTTGGTTAGTTCGGTTAAAGATCATGAATACTTTTTCCATATTAACAGAAAAATTATAATTTTATTTGTGATAATTTACTTTAATTAACAGAAAAAACACTTAGAAAAAAAGTTATTTGACACTTGCATGAATGGAGTTAACTTTTCAGCCCGCAACAGCCTTCATCAACATTCTTCGTGCCTTAAAATGTTAAATGGTAAACGTTATCTATTTAATTCAACTTGTTAAGTTAAAAACGTAACGTGACTTAGTTTGTTGAGTATGACGAAATTTACTGCGAACTTATTTTCTATAAAGCTATGTTCAGTTCTGTTAATTATTACCACAGTTGCCAGTTCAACTAATTAAGTTGAAAATTTGACTGGCAGTTATTTTCAAATGGCATCATATTTTATCCTTTACATTGTAAGTGAAAGAATATCAAACATTGAATATTTTCTCCGTTTTTCAACATATGTCGAGCATATATCACAGTGCAACACGAAAAAAAAATAACCATATACGGACACCACTACGTGATAAAAGACTAAAAAAAAAGACCCGTGTCTCCTAATTTTTCCCAAAGTCATATCCTCTTCTGTTTATGGGCCGCCAAAGATTTGGGGCCTCGGTATCATTTTCGCAAAAAAGTGATAATTTTCTCAGGCTCATATCTTGCAAATCGTTCAGAATTTCGATTTACTCTCTATGGCAAAGTTGTAGCTCTTGTCATAAAGAACAAAAATTGCGAACATATAAAATCAAAAAAACTTCACCTTCCAGATCAAAATCGCAAAAAACTTAAAAAAATTTGATTTTTTTTACCTTTTTTCCCGTGTTCAGGTCCATAGGTAGCAAACCGTTCAAAATTCAAGGAAACAATCAACTACAAAAATTTACCTAAGAAAAGAGGATATGACTTTGAGAAAAATTGGGAGACACGGGTCTTTTTTTTTTTAGTCTTTTATCACGTAGTGGTGTCCGTATATGGTTATTTTGCCATGATTAAAAAAATTACACACAGTGTATATTAAGCGAATTTTTGCACTGTACCTTGTGAGTGGTTAATAGTGAATTTTCATTGTTGATCTATAAATTGTGTGTGAGATGTTGATATCAAATATTTTTAAAAGTCAATCTTTTTCAAAAGCGTATACATAAAAGCATATTATATCTTAGAGAATACAAAATTGGCTTTAAAATGAGATTTAATTTTTAAAATCGGACTGCGCGTTCAATTATAACGATCATTTGAACAGTATATATTTTTTATGAATTTTTTAAAATAATATCAACTTTAAGGAGCGATAAATAGCGAACGACAAAGAATTTTAAACAAATAAAAATCACTGTTTTGACATTCTAATTAGAATATTACTTATAACAAGTTTCATGCAATTTGGATGGGGTCAAGTTGAAAAGTCATATTTTCGTCAATAGGCCTTCCGGAATGACCCTATATACTTAAATTTTAAAGCTACAAGATTTTTTATTACTTATTGAATATAATTTTTTAAACCCAAAAGAAACATTTGCGTTTAAAATTTATGTTACGAGCTTTCAATTATTCTTTAAAAATTTTAAATGCAAATAAAATCTTTTTTTTTAGAATGTGCATTAGGTTGAATCGTGCCAGATTTGTGTTGGAATATCGAAATAATTTTAAGGCTACTGAAATACTTTGTTAATATTCAAAATAAAGCCCTAACATTTTATGATTTAAAAGAGAAAATAAAAAATGTGGTAACAAAAATGTTTTACTTAAATTTTAAATAATTTTAAATATTTAAAGTTTCTGAAAATAGTTGATAGTTAAAAACTTTTTGAAATATTTCGTTGCATAAATATCACTAAATCCCAACAACGATCCACCCTAATGTCTATATTTTAATGGTTAACATTACATTTAGTTAACTATATTTATTTATTAATTTGTATGTAAAAAATCAACAATATATTTGTATGTATTTAAAAAAAAAAGCAATAATTCCATCGTAAGTAAATAATTTACTTTATCAATAATAAAAAAAAAACTCTTGTTTTTTACTAAAGTTTCAACTACATTTTTTTAACTTCATAGAAAAATAACAATATGTATATAATATTTATATATATATATTTTTTTTTTGTTTCAACTACTATCACAATATGAAATGTCCTTATGTGTTTGTGTAACGTATTAAAATTTTACATAATGACACATTTTTTTCGAGCCACTGATCCATCACCCTCACTCATGGCCATTGTTTTTGAGCGCATTAAATTTAAATCGGTTCGTATGCTAGGACGTCGGGCATTGGGCGTAACCACACCACAAGCATCACTAAAACGACGTTTTATGGAAAGAGCATTCTTTTTAGAACCACCAGCTGATGAGTGTGGTGGTAGGGGAGAGGGTGCTCCAAATACGGTAACCACACGCCGATGATGATTGGGAGCCATTTCGAGTGGTAAATTTGAGGCTGTGAAGAGAGCATAAAATAAATCATCAATATGAAAATTTTGTTTAGCTGAACATTCCACAAAGACACAGCAATTATCCTGGCCAGCTATATAACCCATAATTTCATCAAGTTGAACGGTTCTACAAAAAGTTATGGAAAAATGTTTAAATGATTTAATGCTAAAAAACGTGTTAATGATAGTTTATAGAATATTTATCACCTTTGATCTTTATCACATTTATTACCAGCCAGTATCATTGGAATTTTTGGCAAAGCTTTCTTTTTGAAACCAGATCCCGGATTAAGGGCAGCCCATTTTGTTTCTAAAATATTTTCTCTTAAGCGCACCACTTCTTCAAAAGATTCTCTAGAGTCCATGCTAAAAACCAAAATGAAAATATCACCTGGAACAAAATATAAAAATGTAAAAAATTGTTTAATAAAAAATTTAGTATTTCTTTAAAAAGGAGATTCTTAAATAGAATGTACTTTTTTAATAAAGGTTTAGTGAATGTTCTCTAATGTGGCCAGTTCTCTAAAATGGAACTCTCGTTTTTTTTTTGTGCTGTTGTTTTGAGTCTCTGTCTGTATAATATATCCAAAAATTTAGAGTGGGTTCTGCATGGAATAAAAAAATATTTGGATTTTAGTACACACAGTGAACAGACTCGTTGTGATAACCGAATTTGTCGCCAACCGAATTTAGGCAGTCACATGTTGAAGAAACGGGTTAGAAGGGTAAAGGTATAGAGTCAGCGCAAAGTACACAAAACCCAACTCTATACTCTTACCCCTCTATATACAAGGTCCAAATAACAAAATAAATATTTTCTAGGAACGTTATAAAAGGGAGTTTTTTTATATATTATTTTTTAGTTGTAAATATATAATAATTACACAGTGCTACAGTGAAAAAAAAAACTTGGAAAACGACGTAGCAAAATAAAAACTTGGAAACGACGTAGGTCTTGTTGAGTGCATTACAAATTGTGTCAACAAATTTCAGAAACACCCTAAAATTCAGAAGTTATTCTAAAAAAACCCGTTTTCAGTGATGTTCGTCAACTTATCGACCTGTAACTCAGTCAGTTTTTTTCCGATTTAAATTTTTTAACGGGTTTGGAAAGAAAACTGATTCCGCTTTAAAATGACGTGCATTTTTTGATACATTTGTGAGTAATAAGTATAGTCTTTGTTAAGAATATCTACAAAAAAAAAACGAAAATTATAAACTTTTTTGATTTTAGTATCTTTTCATTGCTTATTTTAATATGAAAGCTTATAAAAATTTATACTAACGTATAAAGAAAATTTAGTTCTTAACAAAACATGGTTTTCATTCTTCAAATCGGATGAAAATTGTAAAAGTTATTCAACTTTTCATTAACATCTGTCTTTAACTATACATGTTAGGTTAAGCTATTTGTACAGTTTTTAATTTACGTTTCAAGTCAAGTCTGCAATCCCAAAATTTTTACTTTTGAAAAACTTTAGTAACTTTTGCAAATATAAACCAATTTTAGCAAATAATATCTCGTTTTTTTTTCTATATAAAATTGTCTATAAAATACAGTGCAAAAAAATATTGGTTTTTATAGAAAAAAATTAAAATAACTCTTGTTGAATTTGAAAAATTAGGAAAAAAAATAAAAAAAAAATGAGAATCTTTTGATAAACACTTACCTAATTTCTTGGAATATATATTTTATGAATATATTTCATGAAAGCTTAATTCTTTGCCTATCCAAAACTGTTTAAAATTTTGAAATCGGTCAAGAAATGTGTGAGTTAGAGGTACTAAAGTGCTACGACCTACCCTAAAACAGTTTTTTGAAAATAAAAAAAAATTTTCGAAAACGGTTTTTGTACGTCCTCACCTAGGCCTACAACCCCCATTAGGTCGGTTTTCAAGTTCTGACAAAAAATGTTTTTTTTTTTTGTAGCAGTGTGTTATATATATTAGGTATGAGTGCGATTACACAATTTTATTTAGATTTTAGGGTGTGTTAAATTTTATTAACTTCAAGGGTTGAGAATTAAGATTATTTAATTTAAATTTTTATTCCCTTACAATAAAATGTATGTTCCAGGGCGGATCAATAAGTCCGTGACTTTTTGAATGAAACACAGTTTTTTTTTGCAAAAAAAGTTTTATTTCTCAACATAATCTTCTTTTAGCTCAATAAACTTAGTCCAACGTTTCTCTAATTTTTGTATCCCTTCCAAAAAAAAATAGGATTTTTCGAAGTCCAAAAAATGGGCATTTGTTTGATCAATAATTTCATCGTTGGAGCTAAACGTCTTTCCATCGAGCCATTTCTTTAGGTTTGGAAGTAGGAAATAGTCATTGGGGGGGCTAAATCCGGAGAATATGGCGGATGAGGTACCAATTCGTAGCCCAATTCATGGAAGTTTGCCATTGAGACTGCACACTAGGGGTACAACCAACATAAGGCCTTATCACCACGCTGTAGCCGATGTTGTATTGAAACCGAAAAATGTTTCCTCAGGTCATTTCGGAACAAAAACGTTCCGCGTCGAAGCCGATTTCTGAAAGTCCTTTAAGATTTTTTTTTTTCAAAATTTTTTATTTTTTCCAATTTTTTATTTTATAATTATTTAACTATTTACATTTCTTAATGTAATTATATGATTATAATCAAAATCACAATCTAAAAACTATCTTTGTTAAGTGAAATTAACTTAAGATTAAGAGTTCGTGTTGATTTGCATTGGGGGAAAATATCTTGTACGACTTTGATGTACGACAATGTACAATGTAAACTTAATTGCATTTGACGCGGAACCTTTTCTAACGATATCGAAAATCTAAAGATGCAGTTCTTATTGTTTTTTATGCACTACATGGTATGGATAGGGCCATTTTGATATTTTCAAAAATTATAAAAAAAGTGGTATCCCTACTGCACACGTGTGCACCCCTGCATTATCTTGATGAAAAAGAACTTTTTTCTTGGCCATATGTGGTCGTTTTTTTTTTAGCTTTGACCTCATATTGATTAACATTATTGTTATTAATTTTTTTTTTATATCAAATAAAAATTTCCATAATTTTATTGGTATTTTATTAAGAAGTGAATATTGCAAATCTGATCGTACTAAACATTGGTAATTCCAAGTACTAATATTTATTGTAACGGTTGGGTCTACCGATCATTACCACAAAATTTTTTTTTTTCAATTTAGTATTAGTTGGTTTAACCAATTATTGAAATATTTCAGAATAAAGAAGAATATTCTTGTTGTTCTTATTAAGAAAATTCTATAATTGGTGTAAAATTTCTTATTGAGCAAATAATTTTTTTGTATTTTCAACAGATTTCCAACTAATTTTTTTCTGTATGTAAAAAAAACATATATTATTTAAACAAAAAATTGAATTTTTCATTTTCTTCAATACATACGAATTTAAAATTTTGCAAAAACTCAACGTCCATAGTTCAGAGTATAGTTTTGAGATGAACTTTGGAGCTCTGAGTCCGAATCTGCACTCAGAACTTCTTTATTTCGTCAATATATTTTATTTCATAAATATGCAAAAAATACTATTTTGTGTTTTATTCGGAACGTTGATGTACCGTGAAAATGAGTTAGTATAACAAACTTTCAACCACACTTTACTATTTTTGTACTAACTTTTAGTACAATTTTTTATTTTAGTAACATTTTTTGCTATTCTCATTTTACAAATTAATGTGTTGTTTATAAACTAAACAAAAAAAGGAGAGAAAAACAAAAAACGTGTGTTGAATATCCACCAGAGGTGGACCTTACACATAACAAACAAGTTTTCAATTTATTTTTTGATCAATGGTTATAATCTTTAACTTTAAGCTCATATATTAGTTCTCATGTAGTGAGTAAACTAGTTTATATGAATGTTTGATGTTTGGCTTGGGATTGTTGCCGCTTTCAAAACGTGTTCTGATGATGGGAACCCAGAAAATTCCCGAAATAGATCTATCAACACATTCCTGAAAGGGTCAAAGAATAAATTTGAAAACAAAAACTCTAGATTATTTGTTAGGACCATATCCTAATAAAAAAATATAGAGTATGGCCTCGAACTTAAATTGAATCTCGCTCCTAGACGAGGACAAGAAATTCTCATTGAGTTTGTGATTTAACATAACAAATATCTCTAGAAATTATAATAACAAAGTCCCCTGAAGATTTCCTTAGGCAGGAATGAAATCCGGATAGGGACACGCCTACATCAGATTGCTTTTCACAATTTGTTAAATAAGTTTTGGGACTTTAGCACATTTAATTACTATAAATGCAATTAATGTTTATCCCGATGAAAATAAATTTAAATAACAAATATGCAGGTGCTTGTGCAAATTTAAATGTAACTGACACTAAGAGAAAACATATGATTTTCTATTGTTGATTTACTTGAATAAACGTCACTACATTGCTAGGTCTGTCAAAAAAACAGAGTAGTATTTGGAAGATGACAAAGCCAATTGTGACAATTTTTTGTTGTTGTTTTTGTTTTTTTTTTTTGATATTTTAAGTTTTGAATCTCGCTCCTAGACGAGGACAAGAAATTCTCATTGAGTTTGTGATTTAACATAACAAATATCTCTAGAAATTATAATAACAAAGTCCCCTGAAGATTTCCTTAGGCAGGAATGAAATCCGGATAGGGACACGCCTACATCAGATTGCTTTTCACAATTTGTTAAATAAGTTTTGGGACTTTAGCACATTTAATTACTATAAAAAAAATTTTCATTTTCATTACTAATGAATTTTGTTCCAATTTTTGTTGTACAACGCCATACTTATAAGAAACAAAATTACTTAAATTTCAACCAACGAACTATAGGGATTTTATTAGGTATTGTTGACCAAAAGTAAATTTTTATGTGTTGCAAAATCTTTTTTTTTCATCCCATTGTAAAATAAACTTTTTAAAAGTAGACTGGCACATAGTCTTGTTCCACCTAATACTTTTACCGCTAGTACTTAAGCGTCAAAAACAGATTTTAATTATTTTAATTATTTTTGTTATTTTTTTTTTTTTAATTTTTGAAAATATAAGTTGTAGAGTATTTTAGTTTTTATTAATACCATAATTTATATGGTCACCTTAATTGAATTACGGTTATTCTTAAGTTGCTATTATATTGTTTGACAAAGAAATAATAGAATAAATGCACACTAATTTACTTAACTCTTAACTAAGAACACGTGTCTAATTATTGTTCCCAATACATTACATAAGTTATAACAATATTACCGCACTTAAAATTCATTTGTAAATACTAACTATACTAAATTTTTTCATTCCTAGCAGGTAAAGCGGTAGTTTTGTTCAAACACGTTTCGCTTTGTGACAACCAAAGCCCTGTAATAATTCCGCCAAAACGTACATCAAATAAACATTTATTTTAATGAGTTTAATACGAGAATATCGAGAAGACATCAACAAATTGTATGGACTATAAATTTTATGGCGCCAACAAAGTTTCATTAACCACAAAAAGCGTCCTTATTCACAGAAAAAACTAAAAACGGGCTTCAATTAAAAAAAAAATGTATTCAATCAATTAATATTTTAATTGATTTTGCATATCTCACGGCAATGATAATATTAATTAAAACTTTTATTTAAAATTAGAAAGAAAAAAGCTAGAAATAACTCTCTAAACAAAAATATGATACTCAAAAAAAAGTGTGTGGACGACACGTTTGTATGTGTTTTTAGTAATGCTCTGTCTGTTTGTCGATTTGTGTGTGTGCTTGTTTTGTTTGTAAACTACAAATGCACTTGCACACAAAAAAACGCTGCCAAGTAATTAGGAGCATTTTAATTAATAAAGTTTATTATAGTCTCCGAATCAGGTCCAGTTTTTTGAGAGTTGCTGGACTATTTAACATCCAGTGTCCCTCAAAAATTACATTCGTAAAGATTAAACATTTTAAAATTGTTTGATTTTCAAAAGTCCGTTATAATTATTATTTAAATTCTGCGATCAATTACACATTTCTGACTTTAAAGTCTACTTAAATCCAAAAAATCATTGGATATTATTTTTTATTTTATTAAATAGTAAAAAGTTACATTTTAACAAAAATCTTAATTTTTACCTTCGTTTTAGTATTTTCCAAGCATTTATTACACCAAAAGCGCTAAATTGAATTATTTTGAAAAATTTCATAATCGCCAGGTAATTTATTTTCCAACGATACCAAACATTTACATGGTATGTGTGGTATTGTACTTAAACTTATGCATGTTCCAAATTTCATTACAATCGGACCACTAACAAGGAGAGTCTCCTTTTGGATTTTCTCCGTTATTAATAAAACTCGGATAATTGATAAAGGAGAACAATAATTAGAATCACTTATTTTTGCTAGAGGCCATATCTCACGATTAAGAGTCAAAATGTGGTTTTATAAAATGAAATTAATGAAATTCAAATTTATTTGTAAGTAGCGTTGAAGTATTTGAAACACACACATTTTGATACCCATATTGCGTATGTAGTAACATAGGGCTGCCAATTATTTTAAATATTTATAATATAGTTAAATTTTGGATTTTATCCGACCTTTTTCCAAAAATTTGGTTTTCCAAATAATAGAGCTCGAGGTCTGAATTGTTTTTAAAGTATTTTATTTATATAAAAATTCCTTAATCAGTCCAATATTTCGAATAGTGTCGGTATTCATCTTCCGGGCGGATATTGAATGTTTACACAGATGAAGAGCGACACTATTCGAAATATTGGCTTGATTAAGGAATTTTTATATAAATAAAATACTTTAAAATCAATTCAGATCTCGAGCTTGATTATTTGGAAATCCAATATTTATAATATATGTATGTAAAAAAAGCTTTTTGGCAAAAGTCGCATAGAAGAAGAGAAATCACGAATATCGAAAAAGCTCAGACGCCCTACTCGATTAAATTTATATACATAGTCGATTTATTAATATTCATAATTTTTAGCTAAAACCAACTATTCCTTTAAAAATCGACAGTTTTAACGTCATTAAAACACACATTTTTTTTTTAATATCAAAAATACTTAAAGTTTCAGACATGTGACATTTTGTGATCTAGCCTACAATGCCTCTACCAATTCATGTGATATCTAAAACAACTCATGATATTTTAAATTGAAGGTGATGTGGTATATGCGTATGAGTGATTTTATTTGTATTTCTTGTTACTCATACGTCATGTTGTCCTTTTAATATTGTCTTACATTGTTTGACTTTAATTACCCATAGCTTTGGAGTTTATAAATGGATTTATTTGAAATATATTTAGTTTTCTTCGTAAAGTTTTAAGCCACAAGTGGAATTGAAACTTAATTTGTTTCATCATTGGGAGGAATCATTATAAAGCATAAAAATAAGTTCATTTTACTTTAGTTGAAAACAATAAGTGTATACTTGGGTTACAACTTTTGATTTTATTTAAAGTCCATAAAAAAAAATTTTAAGAAACACAAAATTTGTTTTTTCAGTCTTCAAGAAAGTGTGTGCATAAATCTTTTTGAAGTTCGACACAATTTTTTTGTTAAATTAAACTAAAAATTATTATGTTGCCAAAATTTTAAAGTAATTAGACTCGAACAATTCCTATCGATTTTAAAGGACACAAAAGTTTTAAAATTTTACTGTTTTCGTAGATTTTGATAAAAAAAAAAAGATTTTAGTGGTTTTGGCGATATGGGCATAAAAGTGGGCAGACAATTTAGCACATTTCTTAAATAGTAATTGAAGAAATGATGTACAATAATTGTGGTCCACTAATGCAACTTTAATTGTAAAACGTGAAAAAATGAGTTTTTAGAAATTACACTTCATGCGAGAGATTTTTGTTTCAAAATGATCCGAAAAACGATTTTTGCTATTAATACAGTATAGAAAAAGATTTCGCAAAAAAAAAAAAGTTATGCGTTATGTACACTCAAATAAAAAAGTTTTGCTGAGCCAGCATAATTTTAGTCAGGAGGGTGCTTGCAAAAAAATTGCTAATGTCAGCAAAATCTTTTGCTGAAAATCAGCGAGCTGTTTTTTTAACAACAAAACTAGTAGATTTAGCAAAAGTTTTGCTAACACTTGGTAGATTAGTAGATTAGAAATTAAAAAACCCATGCTAAAAATTAATAAAATTTTTGCTGAATATTAGTAAACTGAAAAAAACTAAAAAAATTTGTAAAAAATTATACTTTAGTTAATTTATTTGCTTAAAATCATAAAACATATTTTTGTGATTCTTTCTAAAATAATTTACAATACGTTACAAAATATAAAAATGTTCATACTAACAAATTGACGATATAAATTAATGTAGTAATAAACGAAATTATCTTTGAACTACTTACATCAATTATTGTCGAAATGATGCTATCTTTTAAAGGAACGCAAATGCCGCAGAGAATTATAGAAACCAAACGAAAAACTAACAAAATATAACATATGCAACACTTTTTTGCAATAAGAAAAAGGAAACTGAAAAATCTACCTAAGATGTATGTCTTTGCCTTTCGCCTTAGTCTGTCTAGCTATTGCATATTTGTTTGCAATTTGAACACACAAGACTATTTATATATATAAACATTTAGTTAACAAATACACATTTAATCTTTATTAAATTTAAATATTTTATTTTTTCTTTTATTTAATTAATAGACAATTACTTTCACATGCCGGGGACGACGCAAATTTTAAGTTATTTTAATACACAATTTTGTTTTATGTATGAAAAACAGATACAAAAATCTTCCATGGTTGATTTTTTTATATTATGTCTTACTAGAGTTGTACTTTTTAGTATAATTTTTCTCGTCACTTCTACATCGTGACATGCCGCGACATCTAATTCATTCTGTGTATATCTTTTAATCTGGTTGTCGTTCACACTACGGATGTGCTAATCAACACAATTTTTTTAGCAAAATAAATTAGTAAAACATTAGTGTAATATTAGTAAAACTTTGGTTCAAAACAGTTAAGTGCTGAATAAGTATAACTAAAATTTTAGTTTAAAACATAATTTTAGCAACAAATTTGCTGAAAAATACCTGATTTACAAGATGTTTTACTATCTTTTCTACTAACTTATTATTTTGAGTGTAGGTAAATAAAAATAAAAGTTTTTCAATGTAGTGAATAAAAATGATTAAAAAAAGCTTAGGCAATAGATAATACTTTATTCTATTCTTAAAAAAAAAAAATAATACCTTTAAGTACAATCAAACAGCAACAAATTTGTAAGTTAAAGTCCCAGTTAGTATAAACGGGGCATTATAAAAATTAGGCTTAGAAATAAAAAAAAAAATCTTCTTTCTGGATTTCATCGTCTCTACGGTATCCATAAATATTAAAAAAAAAACTTTTATTTTGTACCACAGTACGAGTTTATTAAATTAACAAAATTTCAAATCAACCAAACATAGAAAGTGATAACATAAGCAATTTTTATGTTGAATATAAATGCAAATACCGTAAAATTAAAGGAAAGCAAAAATCACTTAGGTAACCAAGTAAAAAACAAAAAATAAAATAAAAGGAAAGGAAAGGAAATCTAAGGATAAAATGATGTTAGACCCGCACTCAACAAACTGCACAATAAAATGATAACACATGCCCATAATATTAAAAGGAAAATAATTTAATGTTTTACAAGGAGAGTCTCCCGAGTGTCCGATATATGATAAGCAAGAAAAAAGGGACGATACTTCGTTACCGGTAGTTTTATATTTCGGAATATATTAGAATGGAAAAATTATTATTTTTAAGGAATTTGTTTCAATAAATTAAATTATATCACATTACCTGTTTTTATAATATTCGATAAGTAACAAAAAAAAAATATTTTTTAATAAATAACAGATCTTTAATCGGACTCAATAGTTTTATAATTTTGCATACACTACACTCTGGGAAATTATGAAGAAGTTAAGCCGATAATTTTATATGGAACGGTACTGTCACTTTAACAAGACGCTGTTATGGAAGGGGAAAACTGCCCAAACAGACCCAATCTAGGACATGTCACCAAACGTTGTTTTTTAGAATAGTTTTGTGGCAAGGACTTTTTTAAAGCTTTAAAGATCATTTTGTTAAAGTAATTTCGTTACTGAGTTTTAAACAAAATGAAATGAGATATTAAAATATTTTACTGAAGTATAAAAAAAAACTAAATTTAAGCCTTTTTGGAAATCAAAAATGTTACGGGGAAATTGTAGGAAATTTAAAAAATTTAAAGTTTAGAAATTTTAAAATTTAAAAAATTAAAAATTTAGTTTAATTTCAGGAAAATTAAGCGACTACAGAAAGTTATCCTCAATTTTAAAATAAAATAGAGGGCAGAAGAAATCCGAAATCAAAGTTTCAAAGTCTACAAATAGTAGAGTTTTCAAAATACCTGGAAGCATGAAACGATAAGATTTTATTGCAATATCTAAGTTATTAATTCGTCAATCTTATATCAACTTTCCGCCAGTCGCGTATGCAGTTGTGATGGTCATGTGATAATTATTACAGTCAAAATGTCGGTTCTGTTTGAAACATTAGAGTATAAGGTCCGATGTGTAACAGTTAAGGTATTGGTTGTTTCTGCACCGATTGCCACTTTTTTATACACAGCTAATTATTCTGCACCAATACAGAGTTACTCCACTATTTATACTGTTACGGAACTAGTTACTTTGGTTCGCTTTAGGTATATGTTAGTATTTCTGGAGTTACATGTTATATCTAGAATAAACCAGCCAAAGTACTCACACGATTTAAATAATCACGTGGTTGGATATTTTGCTGAAATTGACACTCTTTGATACACCGAAGTCTTCGTTTATACCAGTTTTGCGATGAGTCTCATTTTCACGTATCACAGGTTTGGCACTGTGCATCAATCGTCCATTCATTTCCCGTAGGGGATTTTTTCCATAGACTAAATAAAAAAATTAAAAAAAACTGCCATTTTCTTAATTAAGAATATCCATGAAAAAAGAAATGTATGGACCTGCTTTGACATGTTTTATATACCTTTGGACGCGCCATAAAAAACCTTTCGTATGATACTAATATTGTAGACATTGCCTTTATTTGTAGTAGAAAAATGTTTGAAAAACCTTTTTTAATAACGGTACAGCTCACGGGATCTCCATGCTGAACACGAAACATTTTGGGAATCATCATAAAACATACCAAAATACATTTTGAGGAGTGGACAAAAGAAACTTTTTTCCGTGAGTCGGTCTAATGGATACAAATATATACAAAATAAATTGGATTATATTCAAGGGCTCTTTTTTCTAAACAATACATAAAGTTATACAATGTACCAATATTATATATTAAGCACCTTACAAATAAGACCCATTATAATCCGACTTAAAATACTAAATGTAATAAAGACACAAAAAGATAAGACATCAAACACCAAATTGTTGTTTGTGTTTATTGCATTTATAGAATATTATAGGAAAATATAAGAAAATTAAACATATGGAGGACACAGGACACATACCCATTAGGATGTCCGTTGAAAAACGATTTGTCGATTTTAGTTCATTAAACCACCAGTTTTAAAGCAAATGGTGACAAATGCAAGAAATCGTTAATCGATGCCGAATTTACCATTTTTGCAAAAAGTGTATATTTATTACAAATTCTCAAAATTCAAAATTTTAAAAAATTTAATTTTAATATCATTTATTCCTTCAATATACTTAAAATTATTAAAATATAGAATTCTGACTTCATCAGAAAAATGTACTTTTCATTTCACTTATTCCTTTAATATACTAAAAATTATTCCGATATTGAATTCTGACATCATCAGATATCATTAGACCATACAAATAGTTGAAAATTAAGCTATGACAACAGAAATAGTACCTGAATTTGCGTCAGCAGAATTTTTAATTTTCTCCTAAATTTAGGTGACCTTAATTTTACTAAATTTGAGTTGACAGTTGTAGTTAAATTAACAAAGAATTTATTTAAATCAACATAATTTTTAAGCTACATCAACAAAAAATGTTTGCTAAAAAGATCTTTCAGAAAATTACCAGAAGCAAGTAAATTTTTATTACCGGTGGTATATGAGAAATGTTTCTATTACAGGACACGTCACGTGACCGGTTCATTGTGATAGGGAGCGGTAACGGGAACGGTTTTTTTAATTTAAAGGGATCGGTCACTTTATCACTTAAAGATGGTCTTGTCCTATTAGGAGGTCAATTGCACTCTGCGACATGTCACACCACCGGTGTAAAAGAACATGTCACACAACTAACCCCAAAGAACATTTAGCAGGACTGACGCAAAAGTCCATATCCTGGAATTATCGCAAAAGAAGATATCACAGAACCACAGGACTTGAATGCAATATTTTTTAGCCGACTCTTTTTTTTAGAGTTGCAAAGACACTTTTAGACCGGTCACGTGATAAGTACTTTAGAAACCAGCCTTATTTTCAGGCCTGGTACTTTCAGACCCATTACGTGATACAGACTTTTAAGCCGATCACGTGGTAGAAACTTTTGGAAACAGAACTATTTTCATCTGACACGGGACTAGTACTTTCAGACCCAACACTTTCATACCGATCGCGTGATATGTACTTTAGGAACCGATCCTGTTTTCAAATACCACATGACTAGACCTTTTAGACCCATCAAGTGATAGAGACGGTCATGGGGTAGTTACTTTAGAAACCGGTCCTGTTTTCACGTATCACGAGACATGTCCAAATTCCCAAATGACCCAATTTTTCCCGCAGGGTAGTTAATGAAGGCTACATAATATGTACGGAGTAACAATTTTTGGTCCATTTTGCTCTATCTGCCTTAGTTTCCTATAGCCTATTTTTTGATTACAAAATAAAAAAATATGAGAAAATAACGCCATCTACACGTATCAGTATCACTTGGAGTTATACACAAAAAAATAAAATTTTCAAAACAATTGTGGTTTAAATTAACTGGCAAAATTTATAATTAGAGAAACACGAGTTACTAAATTTCAGGTCAAAAAATTAGTTCAAATACGGATGAAATGTTTTCTTAAACGTTGAACATTTTTTTGAACTAACAACAATTGTATTGGCTATCACGAAAATTATGAAACTTTTCTGCACTGATTAACGTAAAAAAATAAAATAGATTTCTTCCGTTTGGAACTATTTGCAAATACACCTGGATATGTAACGACAAATCCGTTTTTAAGGGATACCCTAATACATACGTTTGTATAACAGTACAAATTTGGTAAATAAAATTAAGATTTGTTCATTATATTGTTGTGGCCTACAGGCAGAAAAATCTAAAGCGGAATATAAATATATACGACTTATAATTGTATCGTATCTAAGGAAGAGTCTACAGAGGGGGGATTTTTTTTTTTAATATTTTAGTCAATGATTTTATCTCATTAAGAATATGAAATATCTAGCATTCTGACAGATATCCATCTTAAATAGTAGAGTGCTAAGTCCTAATACTATTAATAATGTTGCTAATGGAAATACAACAATAAAAACAAGAACATTAAATTTCAACAAGGATGAGATATTTTATGTTTTATTCCAGTGTTCATAAATGTCAAGTTAGTGTTATTTATTATTCGTTTATATACCAGAGATTTTCAGAGATGTACACTCAGGGAAAAGAGTCTCATCATATTGATGAAACTGTTTGTCATCAGTTATCCATCATATTTATTATTAAGTTTTCATATATATATATATATATTTTTTTTTTTTTTCATACACTAAGTAAAAATATTTATTTTTGTTTTGCCTAACTATTGATATTAAGAATTTCCATTTGAAATTTTGAAATCATTAACAAAATTTAAGATTTTTCATTTGCAATTAAAAAAAAGTAATTTGTGCTGTAGATTCTTTTTTTTTAATTCAGAATCTTTCATAACATCAATTAAAAATAAGAAATTCTAATCAATTAATGTGTTCTAAATTCTGCATTAAAGTTTCTGAACTCATCGCACAATTAAGGGTCGAAAAAACATAATTTTTATTTTAAATAAAAATTATATCAAACTTGTATAAAAAACAAAGTACGGTCTTGTTTACTCCCCCTGTACATTTTGTTTTTGTTTTTATTTTAAACAAAACACGTGTACAAAAACAAAAAAAGTGTATTAAATATCTACCAAAGGTAGACCTTGCACATAACAAACAAGTTTTCAATTTATTTTTATCAATGGTGATAATCTTTAACTTCGAGCTCATATATTAGTTCTCGTTTAGTGAAAAAACTAGTTTATATGAATGCTTGATGTTTTGCATGAGATTGTCACTTCTTTCAAAGCGTGTTCTGATGATGGGAAAACAGAAAATTCTCAAAATAGATCTATCAACACATTCCTGAAAGCGGTCAATTAATAAATTTAAAAACAAAAACTCTATAGATTATTTCTTAGGACACTTTCCTTATATAGAAATATAGAGTATGGCCTCGAACTTAATTAATTTTCATTTTCGTTTCTGAACATTAAAATAATTTTTATAAGTTTTAGTTGAAATTCTTAATCCAATTAATGTTTTTAAATTCAAAATGAAAATTCATAAATTATTAATTTTTTTTCTGAATCTTTATAAAAATTAATATCAATTGATATTTTATAAATTTCAATTTGAAATTCTAAGTTTTAATTTATATATTCTGAATAAAAGTTGAAAGAATATTTTGTTTTCAAAATAATGTATTAAAAATAAATTGTCTCCATTGGCTGCGGCCTTTATAGTATTTGTACGCTAGAAAAGAAAATTTGTCATTTCATAAAAATGTATTACTTTGCTCTATAATCTTAATAAATCGTCATATAACATTTATGAAACATTTCATAAAAAGCTATAAAACTTCTTCATATTTATGAAACATTTCATAAATATGAATAAGCCTGTCATGAATTCGATCTTTTTTGACACAACTTCATCATATTTCATCAGTGGACGAAAATCCATATTTTTCCATATATGGAGAATTTTTAAAATTAATTTAAATTTAAATTAATTTGGATTGGGTTAACGTCTCTCTTTAACCCTCTTAATTCTTTACTGACTTAAGTTACTACAAGTATGTACCATAGGGTTATAACTTTTGATCAGTATATGTATATGTTGTTGTTTTTTTACAATTTGTAAAAACAACATATATCCCATCAAACTGTGTTTGTTGAGAAGATTCGTGGTATATTAATTGTTTAAAAATGTTAATAATATTCTAACTAAATATATACAAATATAGAAAGTCCGAAGAAACAATTTTTGTATTTTCAATACAAAAATTAAAACATTTTTATACCGTATAAAATGTAATGCACTTACGTCCAATTCCGAAGAAATTGTTCAATTTGTACTATTGTTAAATATACCATTCTGTTGAAATTAATTTCTGTTGAAATTTACCCAACTTATGGTAGGAAACTATACTCCTACTATAATTTGGGTAAATTTACTCTATGTGTGTAAATGAAAAAAATACACACATTACGTGTAAGTTGGTCAACAAAAATCGTGTAAATGTACTATGCAAGTGCGTAAAAATATAATTAAATTTAGAAATAAATGAATAATTTCACTGAATTTTTGAGTAAAAAAACATGCTTTACATGTAAATATACGGATAAAATGCGTAAAAATACATTTTTATATGCGTAAGAACCTACTAAAAATGCGTATATTTACCTTGCGGTAAGAAAGAAAAACAGACCAAAAATGTTTCAAATAAAACAAAGAATTAATTTTTAGAGAGTTTTATTAATGTGTTGTATAATAGTAAATATAAAATATAAATATTTGTATATATGTGGTTATACATATACAGAGCTTCAAAGATTGAATTCTATTTTGAAAAAATCAGATCGATTTTTTTCTTAATCAATCGCAGAGAATTCATTCTTTGGAATTCACTAGTGGGAAATTCAATCAATTTAGCTAATTCGATATTATGAATTATTGAATTTAATCATTGGGATGTCAATTTTTGGGAATTCAATCATTGCGAATTCAATAATTGGTAATTCAATCTATTTTTTACTCAATCGATTTACAATTTGTCAAAATCGGCGAAACTGAAAAACAGCGCCAGAATTGAAAAAAAAAACGCTAAAATTGAAAAATATCGTTAAAATGAAAAAAATCTCCAAAAATTTAAAACAATCTCCGAAATTGAAAAAATCGCCAAAAATGTAAAAAATCACTTAAATTGAAAAAATCAACAAAATTTAAAAAAATTTCCAAAACTAAAAAAAATCGCCAAAAATAAAAATTATCGCCAAAAATAAGAAAAATTGCTAAAAGTGAAAACATTTCCAAAATGAAAAAAACTTCAAAATTTAAAAACGGCAAAAGTAAAAAATCGCGTAAATTTAAAAAAATTACCAATATGGATAAAAAAAAAAAAATAGCTCAAATTGGAAAAATTGTCTGTATCATTTATTTCGCTCTGTTAGTTTTTGAAACATAGGCCATGTTTCAAATAAATACTCTCTTTTATCTGCGATGCTTACTTTTCGAGAAAAACGCGATTTACGACTACAGCCAATCAAATCGAAATTTATGATCGTTGTAGGGGTTAAGTTTTTTTTTCCTCCAGCTCCATTACTTTTCGAAATATGTACCTTTTAAAAATTGACTAAATAAAAACCGTCCATAACTCAAAAAAAAAAAGAGGTACTGGAAAAATTTTTGCACCGGTTTTCAAAACTCAACTCCAATACCGGTTCTAAATTTCTTAGATTGCGTTTTTCTAATTTTAACGATTTTTTTTTTTAATTTTATTTTTTAAAAAGAATATCTTTTAATATTAGGGATTTTTCTAATTTTAAAAAATTTTTTTAAATATTAGCGATTTTTTTAATTTTTGGCGATTTTCTTTAAATGTTAGCACTTTTTTTTAATTTGTAGATTTTTTTTTAATTTTAGCGATTTTTTTATTAATTTTAACGTTTTTTTTTTTTAAAGATTTTTTCAATTTTAGCGATTTTTACGCATTTTTATATATAAATTTACCGAATTTGCGTAATAATACATGAAACTTTACTCGCTTTTTAGTAGTAAATTTACAATCATTTTCTAGCTTTCGCTGTTTCCTAAACATACTTTAACTATTTTTTGGAAGAAGTCTAGCTTAAGAACTTACCACACGTTCATGGAGTGTAAAAGTCTTGGAATATTCATATTTCTATATGTTTTCCAACTTTATAAGGAGAAAATAATTTAAAAATAAAATGTGGTTTATCAAGTTTTTAAAATAATCCCTTTAATGGTTTTAAATTCCAAAAAAAAAAAAATATATGTTGGTAAAAATTGCAAAGCTTTGGAAAGTTTGTACTAAAAATATAAAATAATATAAAATAATATGAAACTTTGTTTTTGGTTCTTCCAAAAATAGTTCGTTTCAGCAGAGGGTTCGTACGCCAAAATGTCTGGACTTTCAATTATTTGAAATAAAACATGGATGTCTTATTTGAATGCATTAAGATATTACAAAAAGGTTTATTTGAAGTTAAAACAAGCGACAAATACTAGGAAAATTGATTTTCTGTTGTTTTAAATAAATTTAAATGGACATTATATGTACAAGGTGGCGCAAAAGTAATCCTCCTATCAGAAAATGCTATAAATTTTGCGATTGACCCCTAATGTCAGTTCTGATTTGACATTTGTGTGGTAAACACATGCGAAATACACGTTAATAAACAATGTTACGCTACACTGCTCCAGAACTCGGAATATTGGTGACTATTTATTTGACCAATAATCGGTCGGTGACTTTGGCACAACGTGAATTTCGTCGCAGATTTCCTGGCCGTCCAACGCCTACTGGTGAAACACTGCGACGTTTAGCCGCTCGTTTCGAAGAGACTGGCCCAACACGAGATGCTGCCAGGCGTGGCAGACCCCGGAGTAGCCGTTCTGCAGAGAATATTGCTGTTGTAGCCGAGGATGTCATGGAAGCGCCGTCGACATCGACCAGACGACGTGCCACGCAAATGGGTATAAGTCGACGGTCTTTACAGCGAATTTTGGTACAAGATTTGAAGATGTTTCTGTACAAAGTCCAGACGGTGCATCAGCTGTTAGCTGCTAACCGCCAATCGCGTGTAACATACGCTCATGCCATCCTTAATCACCACCAAGAGGAAGATGATTTTTCATCAAAAATAATCATGAGTGATGAGGCCCATTTCCGTCTTAGCGGGTACGTATATAAGCAAAATTTACGCTTCTGGGGCACTGAAAATCCGCGTGTAACCCACGAAGAGCCATTACACCCGCTCAAAGTGACTGTATGGTGTGCTGTTTTCGGAGTCATCGGACCTTTTTTCTTCGAAGACATCGCCTGCCAAACGGTTACTGTGAATGGTGAGCGCTACAGAGCAATGATCAACGAGTTCTTTTTGCCGCAACTTGATGAATTGGGATTGGAAAACATGAGGTTCCAACAGGACGGTGCAACGGCACACACTGCACGTGCCACAACCGATATGCTGAAGGATGCATTTCCCGGGCGCCTAATCTCCCGTTTTGGCGATTTGCACTGGCCAGCAAGATCGCCTGATTTGACCGCTCCAGACTTCTTTTTGTGGGGCTTTTTGAAGTCGCGGGCTTATGTCAACAAGCTTCAGACTCTTGCAGCTCTTAAAGACAATATCCGTCAAGAATGTGAGGACCTATCGCCGGAAGTTTTGGCCAAAGTGATGGAAAATGCCATAAAAAGGGCTCAAATGACAATCAACTGTGGCGGCGGCCATTTACGTGACATCATATTCTCGACTTGATGTAAAAAAAATTAAAATACCAAATAAAAATAATCCACAAGAAGAATCAAAGTTCTTCATTTTTTTTTTTAAATTACAGCCAAAAAACATCGGAAGGTTATTTTTGCGCCACCTTGTATAAATAACGCATATTCCTTACAAGTTTTCATAATAGTTTCCCCAAGAAATCTTAAAACTTCAATTTCCAATTATAAATGGAATGTAATTGATTTAAAATTAAAATTAACTTAAAATTGTATATAGAACTGGATTAAATTTGATCTTACAATTTAAATTCCCTGTGTCAGATCTGATTACATATGGTAACATAAGTAGAAAGATATGGGGCAATATAAAATTTGTCCGTAAAACAGAAATATTTTTATATATTGTGCCATACGAATCAATATTTTTTTTTTTTACATTGAACCAACACTCAGGGATCCCCTACTAATGCATTGCATTGTGTTGATATCAGGAAAATATGTTATGGGGAGGAGGAAAGAGGAAGTAGTGTTTGTGGACGTTTGACTTGAATTTTTCTAAATTGTAATTTGCAGGGAAGACTTCCGCATGGAGACAATTCCACATACGGCTAGTGCGACTGAAAAACGAATTTTCTCTGTAATGCGTTGTGCGATTTGCGGGCTATAGACAACAAACGGATGAGACCTACTTGACAAGCGGGTAGTACGAACAGAGACTCGGTTCCTCGGGATGAGTCGGCTTATCTCAACAGAATACTTCCCATGGTAATATCTATAGAACAAAGTCACACAACCCACATTCCATTCCAACCATTGTTAAGATAACTTTTTAGTATGCTAAATGTAATGTTTTGATGGTTAAGTATATTGGAGTCGTTGTGAACACTTTTGTAGGTCTTAAATATTTATGTATAACATGAAGACATTTGATTTTGCTGGATAAATTTCTTATTTTGATGACTTTTCTCTCAGTTTGATTTTCAACTCTACGAAATCTATCGTCCTTTCCATATCATTTAGTATATTTTTTTTTTTTTTTAATACTTGCATATTTCTTTGAATCTCCAAATGTATTTACTGCATACTAAAATATTTATTTTAGCCTCTGGACTCAAAAAGTATGCAGAGTGCATTTTTGCAATTAATTGCAAGTTTGTACAAACAATTTTAAAAATGTTATACAAAACTAAGGTGTTTGATTCCAACAGACTCCATGTTGGTACTTTTTTTTGTTTGTTTGTCGCGTAAAGCAAAGTTATTTGAACTGTATGCTTTGGTTTTTTCGTTTTACAGAGAAAGTTTTTTGAATAATAGACAGATAAAAATTTTACCATTTATCATATTAAATTTATTTATGTTGCCATTGAATCTTAAATCATTACAGTATAATCATAAAATATTAGCAAAATTCTGAATAATAATGAGAAAAATTAATTTAAATTTTGTATGGTTTGGTTTTTTGGCAAAATGTATTTATTATTCTTATTAACAAAAAACAAAAGTGAACATTTTCCACACCTACATTTTCTTATATGACGTACTTCAAAAATCTCGGCACCTGCTGAAACTGACTTCAAATGCCTCTTATTTTTTAAAGTTTTATGAATTGAGGGGAACGGTAAACAGGGTTAGCTTGAATATACTTAAAAGTTAAGAAATTCAAAGTTTCACGTTGAAAAATTTGATAAATTAAAAAAATGCATTTAAAGTTACGAGAGTTTTTTCAATAATTTTATTTTTATATCGCTGCTTGGTGAAAAGTGGTTTAAGAGCGAAACCATAATAGTCCGATTTTGAAACTTTCGCAGTTTTTTTTTTCATATGGTCGTTTAACAGAAATGAGTTTTGAAGATATTATTTAAAAATTACAGTTTGAGTTATACTAAGTTGATGTTAATCACAAATATCAGGATACGACCATAAAAAACTTATGCGAAACATTTAAGTTTTTTGCGTCTGACATTTGCCATTATATTTGAAATTGGCTAGCGTCAATACCCAGTAAAAAAATTTAGTGTTTTAAGAACAGGATAAAAAAGGATAAGTGCTTACTATTACATAATACTGCAAAGAAAACGAATAATTTTCGTATAAAAATAAACAAACAAAAATTTTGAGCTTACTGTTTTCCCTAACAAGAATGCAGGTTGTAAGCAGCTTACCTTAATCCCTTACAAGGATGCAGGTTGTAATGCAGAAAGTTTCATTTCGTATATTATAAACGATCTGTACCAATTTCCCGAGAGATTTCCGATTGTGTTTGCTGTTTTCGAGTATGTGATAAAAAATAATTAGTCATTTAACTGTTTCTGAAGAGCTAGCACGTTGAGCGGTAAAAAAATTAAATGATTTTATTACACGTCCAAAACTTTAACAACAAAAAATTAATGTCTGTAGAATTTTATGTAAAATAAATTACGTATGGTATATTCATGTTTAGTGTCCGACCGAACAGTTCGGCCAGAAAATGCATTTGGTCTGTATTCGGTATTTTAAAGCATTATGAGCAAATTTGGCGGATGGAAAAATGTTTATTGGGCTGATTAGATGCTATTTTGAGTGTCAAATTTGAAGAAAAGTTTGTAGTTAAGCAATGAATTCACTGTTCGGCCTCAGAAAGTTCGGCTAAATTGAAAATAGTTCGGCGGCCGAACTTTTAACTTTATAGCTACACTTCGGATTTTCTCTTAAATTTATACAAAAAATCGAATTAAATCGGCTCAAGAAACATGTTCCCAATACCAAAATTTGTCATCATTGCCTCTAGATATAAAAAAAACCGACAAAATATAGTTTTTTGGCCCGAACTGTTCGGTAGGACACTATTCATGTTATTACTTTTAATCGTAATAATATAGACATGAAATATGATTTACTGCAAGCCATGAAATCACAGCTTTTATAACCGCTAAAATCAGCGCTTATTTTGCCCAAAAGTAATGCTTCCAAGTGGGAATTCGCCATATAAAAATCATACCATATGTAAGCAGGTTTGTAAGAGATTCTTTTGGCTTACTCCCTTACAAACCTGCTTGCATGTAAGCAGCGATTTTTACTGGGTATGAACTATTTAAAAATTTTGTTAAATTTTATTATTATTATTATTATTATTATTAGTTTTTTTTTTTTTTTTGTATTAAAAAATGGATTGGGAACATAGTTAGGTATATAGAGTGGATCTTTACGACGGACTAAATTGATAAAGTGAAACAAAAAAGTGGAATTTGTTTCATTCCTAGGTGATACAGCTGCAGTTTTTTCCATTCCCAACTAAAAAAGTTTTTCATATAGTTATATATTACTTTATATAATTATTTGTAATGACATATTGCAAAATACATATACTTATAAAATCCCATTAAATTATATTTTAAATATATAAATATATAGGTCAATATATAAAAATATCTAACAACATATTGATCTTTATATGATTACATATGTCACATGTAATTGCATACATTTGTTTAAAATAGTTTCTCTTATTGAATTTAATTGTATCCTAATATATATAATTTGATGAGGACAAAACTCGGATACAATTGTCTCAAACTACTTCTAATTCCATCAAACTAGACCTAACTGTATTAAATAATGTCTAATTGTATCAGATTATATCTAATGCAATATTCTCATTTTTTGGATATGATCAATTTGTATGGGTTAAAAATAAATTCACCAAGCGGTTGTCAAAATCGTAATCTACGACAAATTCTAAGCAGGTTTGCATAAAAAAAATCTAAATCGAGTTTCCTGATTTTAACGAGAAACTTTTTTGCGTATTTTATATATATTTTTTTTTAAATATGCTAAATTAAGATATAAAAGAAAAACATAGAGGCAAATATATTTAAAATGATCTAAAAATTAGATTACATTTTATGTTAAGTTCTGTTACCTGTCCACTTATAAAATAAACAATTTTGCGATGTTTTCAAAATATCAAACTTTAATTACTTTCATCTTCCGCCAAAACATATTGTAGTAAACAATCTTATTTTATATCTAAATGCAAAACAAAAACTTAATTGTTAATGGTGAAACAAAAAAAATTAATACACTTTTTATTTCGAAATTTCTTATTTTTAAGGTATTATTGCTGTCCATCCTAGGTGTTGCGCTTCGACTTTCAACTGTGACAGCCATAATACCATAGCAATTTTTTCAATACTTCGACGTGAATGCCTAGTCATTAGTTGCACAAATCGCTCAGTACCTTGAATGTGTGGAGGAATTTGTGGAGGAATTTTAATAATATAACATTCTTTTTAAAGCGATCTCGCGCTCTTCATTTCTGTAGTCGAAAAGCATTCTCAGAAGCACATTTTCTGGGTGATCAAAATATCCGTTATTTTGAATAACATTATTTACAATATTTACTCATATATGCTTATATAAAAATATTTGTTGTAGTTGTCCATATATAATCCGAACATATATGGAACCATATATGGGTTCATATATGCGCCGATATATGGTTTTATATATGAACATATGTAAGCAATTTTAGCCGTGTTAGATATATTTTTTTTTTTTTTGTTAACTTTCAGTGTACGTTATTCTATAAATGTCCAAAAACAAAAAAATGTTTTTTTTCGTTTTTATTATATTTTTCACACTCTAACGCATAAACACGCACATGGCCATATGAATAAAATTTGACCACTTACCCGTTAGAAACGATAAACGACGCATTGCTGGAAAAGGATGATGTCCGGATGTGTCCAGAATATCTAATTGATAAACTTCATTACGTATACGATATAATTTACGATGGAAATCTTCTATGGTCGGTGTATAAGCTTCATCAAAACGATTACCCAAAAAACGTGCCACTATTGATGATTTGCCCACACGTGA
The DNA here is from genome assembly GCA_021234595.1 of Delia radicum. Taxonomy (NCBI): domain Eukaryota; kingdom Metazoa; phylum Arthropoda; class Insecta; order Diptera; family Anthomyiidae; genus Delia; species Delia radicum. The sequence continues at coordinate 59,096,098 of CM037853.1, forward strand.
TGATCTATAATGAAACGTTAAGAAAAAGTCGGCATATAAATATAACTATTACACATTGTAGTTAGTGACATAGACACATTTATAATTTAACTGCACAGAATTATAACCAATTAAATAGGATTGTTAATGAAATAGAAAGACGTGATTAAATATAAGGTACAAGTATGTACGAGTATGTGTTTCAAGTGTTTATTACAATGTAGTTATTAATTTATGTTTATGAAAATTAATTAAATCTCCTGCATAAAATTAATGTATAATATGATAATTACATGTGTCTAAAATTTGTGAAAATATTCTCGAATAATTGCTTACAAGTACTGGGAGGAGTAGATTATTGTATGGGTGAGTATCATAAATAAATAGCAACAGTAACACATTTTAAGAAGAGATAATGAGAGGTAACTTAGTTTCAAAGACACAGAATCTTTAAAACAAATTTGTTCATTTGAGTTGAAAAATTTCAATTATCTGCTTAAGGGTGAATATAGTTTAAGTTTTCAAAATTGCAAATATATTGTGGTATGACCAGTGTTGTCTGGTATGCTCAGCATAAAATCGTCCAATACAAAAATCGTTCTCATATTTTGAAAATTAGTCAAAAACTTGCAAAAAATCGTCAAACTATAAAATATTTTTTATAAGTGGGATAAAGTTTTAATAAAAAAATAAAATACTGTAGTATGATTCACATTTCAAGTGGTAACATACTATCGTTGTAATATAACACGATTTTTGACATTTTTCTATTGTTTAAACTTTGAAAATCATTATATTTTACAACGATGGCACTATACCATGTAAACTTTAAATCCCTTCTACATAATTCTGTAAACAACATTTATGTAGCACAATTTTTAAATCTTAAATTCTCTAAAAAAAATTCAAAATGCCTTAACAAAGTCATTTTCTTTCATTCTTAAATTTTGACTTCCATTAACGAATTCAAATTTATGCTATAAACACATAGACGACTGCAGCTACACGACTACAGCCTGTCAAAAATAAAATACACACGTTTATATGAAAACGATTATTTTGGCACCAACACAACTACACGACTACCCGACTACTTTTGCCGCTGTAGTCAACTTAGGTTAATTTCTATTTTTGTTGGCTGCAAAACAAAAATAGTGTTGACAATAAAACAAAATATATAACAAATTAGTGCTTAAAAATATTTTATTTTGTTAAACACAAAAAACGTCGCAACATCAAATGGTATAATTGCATTAATATTCAAGAGGGGTTATATAAATTTATTTTCACGTTATAATAATGAATTATAAATAAGTAATTGTATTTTTAAGTGAACTTTATATACGTGTCTACTACCAAGCATGTTGTTCTATTTTAATAAAGAAAAAAAAAGATGTAATTGGCACTACTGAAACAAAAATGAATTTGTATCAGGGATGTTAAATGGAGTTTTCAATTTTGTACCAACCTCCAAAAAAAAATTGTACTTTTGGGACGTTGACGGTACCATTTTTTTTAAATTTATTAAAACAACAAAAAAAAAAAATACATAAAAATTCTCTTGTACAGAAAAAAAAAAAACAAAACCTTCCAATAACATACATTATATGTATGAATAAAATAAGGCATATAAAAAAGTCTTATGAATATATGAGACCAAATCATGGAATTATTTGTTTAGTTAATAAACTATTTGGAATTTCTACATCATAGCAGCATAAATTTGTCGATCTTAACCAATCCTTAGTCTGTATGAGACTTGATAATGTTGGCTAATGTAGTCTGTTTCTTTCCTTAGTTTTTATTATATTTTGAAAAGAAAAAAAACTCTTTCCACATTTGCAGACCAGTGTGGAATGGATAAAATTCCAGCAACGACTAGAAATGTCTGGAAACATATTGACATTCAGTTCATTTTGAAAATTAGCTACTACCGACCAAAAACTACAAACGTTTTAATTTTTTAACGACTTCAGTTAAAAAATTTTAGTTTTTACTCTGGCTCAAGTAATATTTTACTAAGAAGACAAGAATGGAGCAAAATTAATGATTAATCGGTTTTTTTGTTAAAGTTCTGCCTATATGGAGGCTATAACTTTTCTAAAACATTGGGTTCTGATGAGATCTTTAACCAGATCGAAATACTAGTATTAACCTAGCTAATATGTTTGATTTGCTTTATTTTTGTAAATATACGGAGGTTGAGAGCTCGTTCTAAATTAAACATATATAAGATTGTTTGGAATTTTCTTTCATTTCTTTAACAATAATTTAATTTTCGTTTGAGTTTGAATTTTAACGTGTTTTTCAGACAATTGCAGTTAATACTATAATTAATATGCAATTTTATTTAATTTAATTGTGAAAGGCGTGGTAGAGAAGAATGAGTGTATTTTCTAAAAATCATAACTACATTGCAAATATTCAATTTTTTTTGAATTAGACTGCGCAGTTTCTGGTATTGAACGTTCGTCAGTGACCCTGTTTTTTTTTTTTTTGAATTTTTGAATAATGTAATATTTGTTATGTTTTTATTTGTTCGATTGCGTCTATATGAAATTTTTCTGTGCAATCACTGACCGTGGTATAGATAAACTGATTTCTAATGCCACATGCACTCGCACTACACGTTAGACAGAGCGCTTTAGCCCTCTGAGCTATAGTTAGGTCGAGTTTTGTTGTGATTAAAACTAATTTTATTCAATACACGGTGTTTTTGTTCTTGCATACATAATCTCAGAAGTACAACTCCAACAACACAACAGTTCTATTTTACAAACTCACCTCACTCTAATGTCCACTGTTTTCCCATATGTTATAAGTGATGCCATATCTATATATCAATTTTCACTTCTTCAGAATTTTAATAAATTCAAAATAAAAGTGAAGTTGGCTTCAACAAGTGTCAATATATGTAAGAGCTGCCAGATAAATTTTGTAAAAAATCGTAAATTTTTAATGGATATTAAAAAAAAAAAATTGCCAACTTTATTCTTCAAAATCCTTAAAATGATGATAAATCGTAAAATCTGGCGGATATAGTCGCATATATTTTAAGAGCTCATTACATAAAACGAATAAATGCAATGAAAAAGGACACAATAACAATTTGTTTGCTATACTAAAAATTCAAAAAGGGGAAAAATTAAAAATTTTTAAATTGTACCAAATGAGTCGCGGTTAGTACCACGGTACTTTAGAAGGTTAAAATGTACCAAAAAAAGTACAATTGTACCAACTTTAACATCCCTGATTTGTATAAAAATATATTTTTAAATTGAATCGTGATCAGCTGTTTACTATGCTGCTGTCGTTTCCAAAATAATAAGTAGCTGACCACACGGCGACGATTGCAGTCAACGGCATTTGCAGTCGTGTAGCTCTGCAGTCTGCTGTGGTCTATGTGTTTATAGCATTATTATCAAATTTAAATCGATTTATATATAATGACACACAATAGATTCCCAAATTTTTGATTATTTTTTTTTGGGCTTGTTTTTGATATTTCTATATATGGCATACTATAAACATGTTTGACACCTGATAAAACTAAATTTAAATGCCTCTTATTTCTCAAGGTTTTATGAATGAGAGGAACAATGGACAGGGTTAGGATGACTGAACTTAAACGCTATGACGTGCAAAGTTTCACGTTGAAACGTCTTTACCAAAAGAATTGATGAAATTGATTAGTCGGAAAAAATACAACTCTTATAAGACATGAAAAAGCCAACCATTGCAGATTTTTGTATCTGTTTTTCATAAATAAAACAAAATTGTGGATTAAAATAACTTTAATTTTACGTTGTCACGGGCTTGTGAAAATAATTGTCTATTATTAAATTTAAAGACGAAATAAAGTATTTTAATTTAATAAAGATTAAATGAGTATTTGTAAACTAAATGTTTTAAAATCGTTATTAATGCAGTGTTATCAAATTTGCAATTTTAAATAACGAACAAATATCCCAACAAAACCACACATTACCAAATCATGGGGAAAGTAATGTATCGCCATAGGGCTTCATGCATTACATTACACGTTACTTCACTGATGAAGTATATAGGCAATGAGCCTCAAAGTAACTCATTACCATGTAGGGGTTAAAGTAACTGGTTACTTATATGGTTACATGGTGTTAAAAAGTAATGTGTCTATAAATAGATTTTCATAAAAGAAATTTTTTTACAGATATTTTTTTTTAATTAAATAAATAACTTTTTTTTTTATTAAATAAATTACATGGTCATGCTGGGATTCGAACCTGGGATCTCTGGTATTTAACAAGTAGTTAGGCGAGAACTCTACCAACTGAGCTATCGATACATATAATATATTATTGCTTAAAATGTAAATGAGTTGCTTGTGCTTCGTGTTTTCGATTCGTGATATCAAAAATGCACACCTTACCATTATGCTTACAAAAAATCACAAAGTAATGTGTCTATAAATAGATTTTCAAAAATATATTTAATAATTACTTTACGTTTATAATTCATGCAGTATGTAATTGATGATCGGTAAGTCATTATTGTATGTGTTGAAGTAATGTAAAATGTAATGAGGTCTCATTACAAGGTAATCCATGAGTGTTCAATTATCAGTAACTCATTACTTCTTGTTGGAAAATAATGATGCAGGTAAGGAGTACACATTGCAAGGTAATGCATTACTTTATCGCACCCATTACCAAAGTTTTGCTGGGATACGTACGGTAGAAAGACTAAAGCGATAGACAATAGATACATCTTATGTAATTTTTTGTTTCCTCTTTCTTAATGCTAGGAAAGGGTTGTTTATATCATAGTTTGTTATTTTTTAGTTTCATTTCTAGAATTATCTAAGGATTTCTTGGCCTTAACCAGAACATTTTTCATTTGTGGTCATCAGAGTGACCCTTGAATTGATAACTTTTACCCCGTTTTATTTTGTTGTAGGCTAGAACTCTTGAGTAGTGATTTATATGGTTTTCTAAAAACAAAGCCCAATAGAATAAAAATTAAAACAAAAATTAAAAAAAAAATCTCAAAAAAATCTCAAAAATCATTTGAGCCATAAGTATTTATATTCCTGCTTCAAGAGTTGCAAAAACCACAAAAGGTGGAAATGCTGAAATGCCCCACTAAACAATGAAAATTTTCAATTTCTTAAATGCCAGAAAGATTTCCAGAACCTACTACCGAGATGATTATACTCAATTTTGCAGTTAAATAATATGTATTTCAAAGACAGGCTCTGCAAAAAGTTGACATTTATTCAGTAGTGGTTTAAGGATAACACCCGCAATCAGTTCATTCCATTTTTATGTACAATTAGTACAAGTCCATCAAAATATTTACACTCATTAGATGTTTTCACTGTTTCATAGTTTTTTTTTTCACAAGTCTTCTAGTTGATTTATATATTGAGCTGTCTGATGTCTGTATTGTCTAAGATAAGGAATAAAATGTTCGGTATATATTTTCTATAGAATTACTACCTTAATATGGTTTTGTTGCTATTTTTTGTCTGCTTTTTCTTTCTTTTTATGAAGCATTTGAAGAATATAATAAAATAAAACCTTTTGTGCTTAATAAGAACAAGTAATGGCCAAAAATAAAATTACAAAAGGAATGTTGTTTTTAATTAATTTTTTCTTTAGTCAAAGCTAAAAGAATACATAGATATCAAGGCGTGGATCCAGTGGGGGGGGGGGGGGAGTTATATAATCTCCCCCTCCCACCAAACCGGTTGAAAAAATATTAAATATAAGACGACATAAAATAATTTTAAAATAACACGGTTTGTAATTTTACATCAATGGTTAAATTAAAAAGGTTTGCGCACTTCAAATTTTTGTTGGTTGCCTTAATCTGAACATTTTCTTAAATATTTTCAAATATCGTAATTTGATTAGAAAATCCTGTTAAAAAGCTTATCAGATGTTTAAATATTTATAATCGCTATTAATATATGTATATTTCATATTTTACATAAATTTTGTAAATCTTCTTTCGAAATGGTAAAGAAAAGGATTAAAAAGTAAATATTTTTTTTTCCAAGTTTGATATAATTTTTATTAAAAAATAAAAATTATGTTTTTTTCGTCCAATGAAAATGAAAATTATTCAAGTTCGAGGCCATACTCTATATTTCTTTATTAGGATATTGTCCTAACAAATAATCTATAGTTTTTTGTTTTCAAATTTATTATTTGACCCTTTCAGGAATGAGTTGATAGATCTATTTCGGGAATTTTCTAGGTTCCCATGCCAAACTTCAAACATTCATATAAATTAGTTTACTCACTACATGATAACTAATATATGAGCTTGAAGTTAAAGATTATAACCAGTGATCAACAAATAAATTGAAAACTTGTTTTTCATAATTTTGATAGAAAAATTTCAAAGTACTACAAGATTTTCGGAACATAAAAAGTTTTTTTTTTTTTTTTTGAATATAGCTAACTCGGCAAAGTCTTAAAACAAGAAATTTATATTTGCAAAAATGACTTAAACTTTCCAAAAAAGGGTTGAAAACTCAAAATATATTTTTTATTGAAACATAAAATTGTTCGATAACTAAAAAATAAATAAAAAAAAAAATCACTAAAATATGCTATAAAACTATGATTTTGTTTTAAAAAGTAATAAAATATGTTAAGAAATCAGATTTTTTCTATCGCAAATAAGATCATTTATTGAAATATGCATAAACAAGAGCAAAATAAGCAAAAATATTTTATAACAAATCAATGCGAGAATTCTAAAAAAGATATTCTAAAAAAGATAAATAATATCTCATTAATATCGCAATAAGACACACAGGAAAAACATGAAATAACATATTTCTGATTGAGCTGAAACAGACGATATTTTGTGTAACAATAATCCATAAAAACTTTAAAGAATGTTAGATTTATAGAAGTTTAAATGTTTCGGTGGGAAACAGAAATAAACGTCAGAAAATTTAACAAAAAAAAAAAAAAAAACAGAAAAAGTCAATATTTTTCAAAGCCAGAAATTGTTAAAAAAAATTTACACGAGCGCTCGAATATTTAAAAATCCATAAAATTGTAAAATTTACAAAAACGACAAATTACTTTTTTTAAGATTTTATTCGATATAAAACTTGTTTGCTTAACGGCCGCTTTGATGACCTTAAAATGAAACATATCGAATTTCACACCTATACTTTTACTGAAGTTGAAGAATCTATATATAAGGTGGCGCAAAAGTAATCCTCCTATCAGAAAATGCTATACATAATAAATACATAATAAAAAAAAACATCGGAAGGTTATTTTTGCGCCACCTTATATATAAAATACAATGTTTGTATGTTTGTCCTCTATAGACTCTACAACTATCCAACCGATTTCGCCCAAGTCCGGTTTCATTTGAAAGGTTATAGTCCAAATTAGGTTTTCGGCTATATATATTTCAAGTGGGCGTGGCCCCTCCCACATAAATTGAATAACATCATATATCTTGACTATTGTGATAGCAAGAGTTTTGAAACATTGCAGTATCCCATATGTTACTGATTTGAATAACCAGGAAAAAAATGGGCGGGATCGGACCAGTGGGAGTGGCAGCTCCCATATATACAGTACTATAATAGCCATAGTCTTAGAAATTTGTGCACGTTGATTATTTGTTAATGTGAATAGTCATGGGAAAAATGGGCGTGATCGGACCAGTGGGCGTGTCAGCTCCCATACATAGTAAATATTTAATATCATATATCTACAGTTCTATAATAGCCAGAGTCTTAGAAATTTGTGCACGTTGATTATATTATGAATAGTCATGGGAAAATTGGGCGGGATCATACCAGTGGGCGTGGCAGCTCCCATACAAATTGATTATTTAGCTCATATACAAAATTAATATTAATATTAAATATCTAGGGTTCTATATTAGCTATATAGCCTTCAAATTTTGTACGAGTCCATCAATTACAAATATTAGTAGTCGAACGGAAAATGGGCGGAATGGGATAAATGGGCGTGGTAGCCAAAAGCAAAAAACAAATAAGCATTAAAATAAATTATCACATTCAAGACTTTTTGCAAGGTAATTTAATAATGTTGTTCAAAAATTGTTTAACGTTCCTCATAGTCCTAGAATAAATAAAAAAGGTAAAGAAGTAAACAATAAATTTTATGATATGGTTTTAAGTAACAATTCATGTTTAACAGGTACACTTAACATAAAAAATGACAGTTGTTTTCAGCTATTCATTTTATATACTTCAGCAAATAAATGCGATAGAAGGACAAAGAGGTGTTGGGCTTCCCATGAAATTACAAATTTTAAAATGATTTACTAGTGTGAATTTATTTTTTTAATTATTTATTTGCGTAAAAGAAATTTCTTGATTTAAAGAATTAATTACAATTAAAATTTGAGGACAAAACAACGTTTGCCTGGTCAGCTAGTTTTTTATATTTAGCTATGTTGAGGTTAAGAAGAAGAATATACGTTTTTCTCTAAAAATTATAAACTCTATTAATTGAATCAGACTAGACTAGTTTCTGTCTCTTTTTATGGACAGGCGTCATCAGTGATTTTCCTATTTAAATTGAGTTATTATTTGTGTATTTTATAATTCTCAGATTGTCTCCATATGATAAATTTTTCATCAACCTGCGTCTGTCAGAATCAAACCTACGCTCTTCTTACATTTCAAACATAACAATACCAAGTCATGACCGTTTAGCGATCACACCCAAGTATGACCTCGAATGTAATGCAGCTAAATTGCAATTTTCTTTCCTATTAGCTTTTTCTGTTATTGTATATTATACTCAGAAGTGACAACACTAACAACACAAAATATTCTATTTTTAGATTTTTGTTTATTTTTCTAATCTTATCCGTCTTTTTACAGTTATATTAGTTTTTTTTTTTATATACATCGAGATTATTTTTATGTTATTTTCAATTATAACGAGCTTTCAACCTCCGTATATTTACAAAAATAAAACAAATCAAACATATTAGCTAGGTTGATACTAGTATTTCGATCTGGCTAAAGATCTCATCAGCACCCGAAGTTTTAGAAAAGCTAGAGCCTCCATAATAGGCAGAACTTTAACAAAAAACCTATTAAAATCAATTTTGCTCCATTCATTCACAAGGTTGCCTAGATTGATGTATGGTTTTTTCTTTCAGTGTTGACAACTTTTGCGTTTTTAAGTTGAGACATCTCCACAGGGCAAATTTTATAATGTATTTTAGTACAGTGTTATTTTTTAACGTCATATAGACAGTCGCAATATTTTTTTAATTAATTTGCATTTGACAAATTTAATTTAGAAATGTTGAGGTTAAGAAGAAGAATAAACGTTTTTCTCTAAAAATTATAAACACTATTAATTTTTGAATCATACTAGACTAGTTTCTGTCTCTTTTTATGGACAGGCCTCATCAGCGATTTTCCATTTAAATTTTTAATTTTGAAAATTCAGAATTTTTATATTTAAGATCATCAAAAGTAAATAATTTGTTATAATTTGATCGACTGATATTTTTTTTTAACTACCATTGAACTCTTGAGAAGAAGAAAAAATAAAAATTTGTACCCATTCAAAAAATTTCGTACCCATTCAAAAAATCTGAAAATTTTTTTAAAATTTACAAAAAATTTCAAAAATTATTCAAATTTACACACAGAGAAATAAAGTGCCAACCAAATTGCAAAGTGTGCTTTAATGGTAAAAACTTATAAATTCAGTTAGTACAACGGTATTACCATTATTCAGTTGAATTAACCGAACTTTGTTGTGAAAACTAATGTTTAGTTTTACCAACCGATTGGAATTCGTATTAGCCGAATTTGAGTCGTAGTAACTGAATTTCAGTTGGCAAATAGCTAAGCTTTTCTCAGTGTGTGTATTCAAATAAGTTCATTCGATTTAAATACACGCTTTATTTCTTTCATCATCATTTAAACAAATATACATATAAATTTATCATCATTTAAGTCGATACATAATTCCTTTTCGATTGTTATTTTGTATCAGTTTAAATTTACTTGAAAGAAAATCTTATTTAATTAACTGTCAAATCAAATTATAAATAATTTCCTTCTTAGCCTTAACAGCACACATTATTGTCTATCTATTGTATATCTATCATTTACGAGTAATTAAGTTTTAAAATAATAATTTGTATTCTATTAATTTTCATCGGATTATCCAAGTAATTATATTTTACATTGTGTTTTTCTAAGCTACACTCAAAAAAAAAAGTTAGTAAAGTTGGCAAAAAATTGTGCAGAGTCAGCAAACTTTTAGTCAAGAGGGTGCTTCCAAAAAAATTGCTAATGTCAGCAAAATCTTTTGCTGAAAATCAGTGAGCTGATATTTAACACAAAACCAGTAGATTCAACTAAAGCTATGCTAACACTTAGTTGATTAAAAACTATAAAATCCTTGTTAAAAATTAATACAATTTTTGCTAAATATTAGTAAATATATTTCTGACTAAAGTCAGAAAATTTATAGACAAATTATATTGAATTTATTTGCAGAAAAACTTAAATTTGTTTGTGATTCTTTTAAAACAATTTACAATGTATATACAAATGCTCATACTCCCACATTGACAACACGAATTAATTTAGTATCCTAAAATATATATAAATAATTATATATAACATTAACAAAATTATGTTTCCATTACTAACATCAATGTTGTCTAAATGATGACATCTTTTAAAGGAAGACAAATGCCTTAGATAATTCTGGAAACGAAACGAAAAATAAGAAAAGGAAACACAAAAATGATGTGTGTCCTTGCCTTTCGCTTTTGTCTATCTACCTGAACGTATATTTGTTTGCAATTTTAAATTGCCAATTTGACCACACTGCATTAATAAGCATTATAAAAATTTAGCTTACACTTTCACATTTAATCTTTATTAAATTTAAATATTTTGTTTTGTCTTTAATTTAATTAATATACAATTACTTTCACAAGCCAATTTTAATGGACAATTTTATTTTATGTATAAAAAACAAATGCAAAAATCTTTGTTGTCCACACTATTAATGTGCTTATCAGTATAATTATTTTAAGCAAAATAAATTAATAAAACATTAGTAAAATATTAGTAAAACTTTAGTTCAAGACAGTTAAGTGTGGAATATGTATAACTAAAATGTTGGCTGAAAACATAAACTTTGTTAAAAAATATTATAAAGGGTCCGCCAATTACCTTTTTTTTTTAACTCCTGAACCAATTGGACTTTGTATGGCGTCATACCAAGGTCTTTATGCAAAATTCGTCTCAATGATGTCTCCGAAATGTTCAATTGTTGAGAACGACGATGAATTGATGTTGATGGCGCTTCACGCACACTTTCTGCCACAGCAGCAATATTCTCGGGTGTACGCACTGTTTTTGGCTTTTCACGCTTTGGTTTATCGATGAGGATGCCAGTTTCTTTCACTTTTTTCACAAGATAACGAACATACGGACCATATTCGTTCAGCTGAAGGATAAAACTAATTATCTGTCAAATCAGACATGAGCTAAGTGTTACCATTCACGAAATAAGCACTAGTTGAAAAAAAAAAACGTTAGATGGCGGACCCTTTACTTGATTTACAAGACGTTTTTCTACCTTATCTACTAACTTATTTTTTGAGACCATTAAATATATAACATATGAAACAAAAAAAGAACAAAGAAAAGAACATTTTAAGCTTAATTCGAATAAACTATGATATGAAATTACTCTAGTCCAGAAAAAATCACTGCTGCAAAACTAATAACGAACTTTAAATATTGTTGGCTCCTAATTAAAACTATTTACTTTTCCCAAAGTAAAACAACACGTAGCATAGTATAAATTACAATGCACAATGGTAAAATGTGACAAAAACTAAAAATAAAAAAAAAACTTTTTTTATCATGATTTGGAATATTTTAAATTTGTTTTACAATTTACTAAATTATTAAAACTTTGTTTGATTTTATTTTCCAACCCATAGTGTGAAACATCAAGTTACGTAGCGTAATGTGACATATAATACATTTTCTATTAGGTAAATATCGCATTTATTAAAAAAAAAAATTTTATTATTTGTAAAATTTAAAAATATGGAAAATTTCAAGTGGTGAATACATTTTTAGAATTACAATGAATTAGCATTGTAACTAAATTGATTCAATTACAGAGGACAGCAAGCTTTCCAAACCTGATACTAGAGTATATATTGAGGTCAGATTAAGATTCAGCGCATATCAAACCATTAGAAAAGTATACTCTAGTCACAGCGTCTAAACATTTTCAGATTTTGATGCCCTGTGTTTTAAGCGGAATATATTAAATTGTTTGTGATATACAAGGGTCGATATTTAATTTTGCTCTATACTTTCGAGCGTTTCCTTACTCTTTTTAGCTAAAGATGCCATCTACTTGAACAATACATAATTCGAGCTATCAATATTTTACTGCTCAAAAGTAAAATATTTGCCAGGTGATGTGACGTGACAAAGTTTGAAATTTTATAAGAAATGAACTCTGATTAATATGTCGCAGTTTCTTTTATATTAAATTATTCACAGCAAACTTGATTTATATTAAAATTTTTAAACATCAGCTTTCCAGCTAACGCAAAAGTAATGAGTAGAAATGTTGCTTTGCGGTGACATACGTGACATTAGAATGTCCATGAAAGCAAATCAAAAATTTTCCGTTTACTAATCTTTATTTATTCAGTTTGCATTTTTTAGAAGTTAATTGTAGTTGTAACAAATATTTTGAGACAGTATTATACTTGCCATCATCACTCTTAAAGTATTAGGTATTAAAGATAGAATATTTATCAAAATCATGCATGCAACTTTGCAGTCTGTTTTATCATCATGGCAACTAATCTGTGGACTTTTGGACTTTTTAATTAAATATAATTTAAGTATTTTTCTTTAATAATACAAGTCTGAATAAATTATTTTTCCACTTTTAATTTTTCGGTCACGGTTGACCTTTCCAAATAAAAAGAATCTTTGTTGAAACTTTTGAAACCTTTGTTGTTGAAAGTTTGCTAAATTAAATTTTATGAAACATAAAAGTTGCAACTTTTCTTATAACGATTTGCCAATTGAAAAGTTTAATTTTCAAACTATGAAAACAAAGTAGAATATGGCAATCCTTTAAATATTCGTTTTTTATAAAATTATTTTTATATTAAAATAGCGCTTTGGTTTTAATCATTGCATGGTGATTTTAAGTATTTCGGCTACGCTCAAAAAAAAAAAAGTTAGTTGGAGAATGTTGTTCTATTAAAATATTTAACTAATTTTTTTTTGCTAACATCTCGCTTTCACTTAAAATTTTAGTTAAACGCTTCTATCAAACAACTAATTTTGAACTAACTGTTTAACTAATTTAAATAAACTAATCTAAGAAAAAATTACTAAATGACTGATATTTTGATATATTTTAAAATTGAAGATGTAGTTAAAAATAAAATACGCAATATTTTGATAAATTTAGAATGCAGAGTGTGATCGCTAAACGGTCATGACTTTTAATTTGTACGCTTGTAATGTAAGATGAGCGCAGGTTCAATTCTTACAGCCGCAGAATGTTGAAAAATGTATCATATAGAGACAATCTGACAATTATAAGACACAAATAATAATACAATTTAAATGAAAAATCACTGATGAACCTGTCCATAAAAAGGCAGAAACTAGTCTAGTCTGATTTAAAAAATTAGAGAAAAACATTTATTCTTCTTCTTAACCTCAACATTTCTAAAAAAAAAAAAAAAATTTAAGTTCGCTTTGCTGCGACTGTACAAAACAATAAATGCCAACCCCAGTTAGTTTTTTTTATATAACACCCCTCCCTGTGAGCCTTAATTATCCTACTCTCGATGTGGTCACCCCAGAGAAGTTTCCTATCAAGGACAAATCCTAGTTACTTGACAAGGCTTAAAGGTTGACAACATTATGCATTTTAAAATTTCATCAAAATTTAGTGAGTCCTTTTTTGCTCTATATTGCACAAATGGTATGATTTTAGGTCTTCTTCAAGTCGTCGGAGGTGTTCCCCGAAACATAACTTTTACAAAAGAAACGCGTCATGGTGAAATTGTCCGGCCAGAAATCACCGATGGTCTGAAAAATCAAGCACTGACAAAGCACTATTTGCCAATGAAAGTACTGGCACTAGCACTGATTTACAACGATCTACCAACGTTAGTAAAAAGTTCTTTGCCAGCATTTGATTTACAAAATTTAAATTTTGGAAAAATTAAAGTCTGAAAAATAATTGACTAATACCCTGTTTTTAGATGAGTCTTTCTTCACACGAACGAAAAAGCAACTACAAAATATATGCAACACAAAAACAAAATACATGTTGTCACTTATTCGTGTAGCTGCGAACGTCTTGTAAAAAACAGTGCTAAATTCCAGATCGATTCCACATGGCTGATTTGTAAAAGTCATTTAGTTGTATAATCTTCACAAATCGTCAAAATCAGCACAATACAAATTTTTGGCAGTTTTATTAGTTTTTTGTTTTTATATACATTTAAAAAAAGGCCGATCCCTGCCCGGGTTATCATTTTGGGGTCGGCAAAAGCACTTAAATCTTCAGAAATCCAACGATCTGACAAAGCTGGTACCACCGACGCTTTGCCATTCCTATTTTTCCGACTGGGTGGCTTCCCAAGGAGCAAACTACAGTAGTCCTCGCTTAAATGCGCAATCAAAAATGCAGAGTTTTCAACGCATTTAAGAATTATCTTCATTTGAAAAATGAAGATACATACACAGTGCTAAGTTTACAAGAAAGGGACTAAGAGGACCCCCAAAGTTCAAAAAAGCTAGTAACTAAAAGATGAATATCATTTGATTGAACTTAATAATATTATTAATGGTTTTAACATTAAATGAAATGTATTCTACATATCTTTCAAAAGATATGCAACATGATAAAGTTGTTTTTTAAATTCATGAAATTATAACGTTATTATTAAATTTATGTAAATTTCGTTTTTAATTTTTTCCATTTTTTTTTTTTTTTTTATCTATTCATTATGTAGAGTTTTGATAGTATAAATCGAAAGTATATTTACTTACTTTTGATTTGATATCAAGCACTTCTGCACTTATTTCATTTCATTATAAATTTTTTGTTTTTTACAAAAAGACGATTTGAATTAAACCATTTTGTTAAATTTGCAGATACTATCAATTTTTCTACTACGGTCCTTCCAGCAAAAATGTTTCTGACTGAACTAACTTTTTTTTGCTGACTTTATGGACTTTTTTTTTGAGTGTACGTATTTGAATGATTTATTTAATACTATAAATTGTATTTAGAAATAAAAAAAAAGTAAAACTACCAATTTGAATAAGAACCAGCAAATTCTTGGGACTTCTTGGAGGTTGAGGCTTTACATTACTTGATAATATTTAATGTCATTATTAGTGAGTACTAGGGCAAGAAACCTCATGCAACTAAAAAATGATATTAAGCGCTTAAAACATGCAATAAAGAATAAAAAATATTTGCTTAAAATGTACATTTAAATCGAAATATGTACAAAAAAAATCAAATATTATGCACTCAAAATTTAAAAGTATGCACTAAAATACACAAAAAGATGTACGTACAATTTTTGAATTTTCAAAACTCGATTAATTACTTGAGATTGGTAGTTTAAAAATTAAATACAATGTAAATGTCTAACAAATGACAGCTAAATTCTGTATTTAGGGTTACAATTGTTTTCTCGTGTTTATTTTTAACTAAAACTTAATTTTAACTTTTAAAAAATATGAATTAAATTAAAAATATGCAACAAAATATGCCATAAAATATGCATTTATAGCAAATTATGCAAAAATAAGCATTTATAAGCATTTATAACAAAATATGCAACAACAAATAGATGCAATTTGTTGCGAATTCTCTGATTCGGAAAAGTTTTTGGTCAAAATCGAGTTTGGGCTAATGACTAAAAACATGCATTGGCATGAAATTCCTCGCCCTAGTGAGTACTACTATACATTTGAGCTGCCGTTTTATGCCATTTATTTAACTAGAAACATTTTTGTGAATTCATTTATTGCATGTAAATTATTAGTAAAGGCATTACAAAAGTAGCAAAAAATTCACATGGTATGGTCCACATAAATTCCGAATTTTGGGCAAAATATTTCTTCGCATCGGTAGATATTTAAAATAAAATTTCATAAAAATTGGTAAATGTACCAACTCAACTGTGTAAATTTATTTGGTTTTAATACCATATATATACTGAAAATCATTTTTTTTTTGCAAGACTATCGTATTTGTCAGGGAAATAGGACGGCTGTTTCCAGTAAGGGGACGATAGGAGCTGGTTCTGGGGAGTATATATCTTTCTATCTTTCTTTATATCTACCTTTCAATCTATCTATCTGTCTATTTCTAATTCGTTCTTACTTTTTCATCTGAAAGGATTCACACTTGACCGTATTGGTCTCCGAGTGGAGATGTGCCCTTGGGCACATAACCCTTCCTAACCTAACCTAACCATCGTATTATTAATCATATTTTTTGAAGGTTTGCTTTAGAAATATGTGACAACTCTATACACAAATTTGACAACTCTACAGCAATTTTAGTTTATTTTTCGGACTCAACGCGTGAATTTCACACTAAAACGACTTATTTTTTTTTTTTGTCACTAACAATTTTTACACTGAGAGAATTCCTTGGAAGGGTTTAAAAGATATTTGTACACTAAACTAATGAAGTTTTCTTCACAATGTGAATGAAACATTAATTTAACTTCATGAAAAATCTGAAACTATTTTTAATGAAACTTTTTCACATAGCTTCTGAATACATGTACTGAATTCTACAATTTTTGATATCAGGCAGTAGGCAATACTGTAAAACATTCAACTGCATTTTTCATACATTTTATGTCCGTATGTCATGTCCATACCAACTTGGCCAACTCCTGCAGCTATTGCACCCAAATTTAAAAAAACTATATTACAATTCAAAGAATTATATTTTTTTGTAAGCAGAAGTTCATTGAGTGCATATGTAAGAAATGTTACAAATTATGAAAGTACCACCCTATGGGGAATGAGGAGTCAATTGACCTAAAAGTGACTGGTTAAAGATGGACTTATCACAGGACTGCTATAATTGCAGGACTGGGTTAAACAGTGTCAATTGTCCTAAATTACCAATAATATGACTGGTAAAGGGAGGACATATCACTTCACCAGAATGCTTATTAACAAGAAAAAGCCAGTTGGCCAGAACTTTACACATTGGAAGCTGTTTAGTTTTCGTTTATTTTTTAAACTTAAGATTATTAATTTTGTTTTTTTTTTTGTTGTCGATATTTATGTTTTTTTTTTTAGGTTTATTAAAAAATTACCGGCATGCGAAAATTGACCTAAAAGAACCTGGACTGCTGGAAAAGGAGTTATCACAAGACTAGTGTAAATTGATATAAAAACTAGTTTCGTGAGTGGTAGAACTAGGACATATCACTTAACTGCTATACATATTGACTAGAAAAAGCCTATGAGTTGGAACTTTATTGTTTAATTTTATACCATTTTTTACATTAAAAATTATTAAATTGTGCGACATGTCCCTTTCATGATAATCATGTGGTTAGTCCGTTTTGGTTAGTCCTCCAACATGCTCCTTTGGCGACAGTCTTGTGGTATGTCCATCTTTGGTTAGTCCTGTGGCATACCACTACGTGGGTTAAAGCATGACGAATGACCCCCTCATATCACAAGCCCATGTTAAAGTTGCCAGTTGTTTACATGTTGTTTACATGTGGTAGGGTTTAGCAGAGGACCGGTCTCTGGCACGAAGGGACCGATCCTGTTGCACACGCAGGACCGGTCCTATTCCACATAGGACATTACATAACGCATTAACTATTTGACGGATATAGCAAATATTGCTCAGAATTACAGACATTTAGTTAATAAGATCGAGGATAATTATTATGATGTTGCATAATATATGTATTTAAATAATTAAATAAAGATTTTAAATATTGCTATATTTATTTTTGTTTTCTGTAATATTTTTATTTTTATTTATCTTTGTTGTCTGGGATATATTTTTTTTTATATTGACAGAAAATATTTTTAATTTCCCGACTTTTTTTAAAAATTTTTAATTGTTAAAACAAAATTGTATCTATCAAATTATAATAATTGTTCCCTGAAGAAGTCACCCAAAGTGGAGACGAAATATTGTAAATAAATAATTGAAGGGCTTGGTGCAAAAACATGATAAGCCACACGTTTTCAAAAAATGATTTTATGTGTTCATTGCATTACCTAACGTGATATCAATATCCATTTAAATGATTTAAGCTATATTCCAAATACTTTCATATCTAGAGCAAATGTTACTTTTTACAATTCGACTATATTTCAAAATTTATTTACGCAAGAACATGATATGCCACACCAATAAGATACACATTCCTTAAAAAATTCTAAATAAATTTTCTGTAAAAAATTGATAAGCCACATTAATTTATTAAAATGTTTTTTACTGTCTTCTAGTCTCCCAGCGAGGAACATGTAAAAGAAGTCACATCCTTGCACTTATAACAAGTATATTTATCACGAAAATCTGTCAAATCAGCTATCTATTCTTTAAAATAAAAATATTCTAAATAAAATTTCTGCAACAACTTGACAAGCCACATTAAATTAACAAAATAGGTTTTACTGTCTTATAATCTTCCGAAGAAGGTCATGTAATAGAAGACACATTTTGGCACTTTTTACAAGTATCAAGTATCAAGAAGGACCATCTAATTTGCTACCATTTTTCAAGTTATGAACTTCTTTACTTATCTTTGTGCAATAACTTGATAAGCCACATTTTTTTTTTTTTTGTAAAAAAGCAGTTTCCGATGGATTTCTATCATCCATGAACGGGTATGTGATGGGAGCCTTCCTTAAGCACTTGTAATAAATAAATAAGATTTCTTAAGCTCGTTTAAGGAAACAATATGAAATAAAAGATCAAAGAAAACTTAACGAAATGTATCGTGGTAGAATCCTGCGAGTACTTACATAAACATTTTTTGAAAATTTATTAATTTCCTTTATTGTACATAAGCTTTCAGTATGCAAAAACTTAAAGACATGATTTTTCTACCGAAATGCACCATACTTGGGACTAAAGCATTGATGTATTGTTTAACATTAGAAAGTATGTCATGCCAGTTTATATTTTTTTACCTTTTTCCACATACTGATATTTAAATCGAACAAAATGACATCGATTTGCTTCTCTCCCTGTATTAGCCGAGGGAAGAACACACCTCTTGAGGTTATGCTATAAAAAAACCTTTATAAATATGTTGAAAACTTCATTGTTTTTTGTCCAATGAAACAGTTTTGAAAATATGTGGGTCATTCCATGTCAATTCGACCAATGGTTGGAATCGACCCTTTCGATTTGGATGAATTTTGGTTAAAACTTTGTCTTCTGATATAATTTACAATAAGTTCTGCCAAAGAAACAAAATTATTATTTTATAATTTATCGAATTTTTCGAATTTGTACGGGTTTATTAAACTACTATTGTTACACAGATGGTTTTAATGGGGATATTTGGGATTTTAAAAAATATTTATAAAAAAAAAAAAATTTTTTAAAAATCAAGTATTTGAAAATGCTTTAAATTTTTAAAATTGAAAATATCAGAAAGCTATTTTTTGTTGATTTTTTTGGTAAAACCCTCTGACTAATCTTAAAAAAACCTCAAATTTTCAAGAGGGTTTTTTTTGCTTCCAAGATATGACTTTTTGAAATTTTAAATTTTTTGTTAAAGGTTGAATATTAATAAAATAACCTTAAACAAGTATCAAATGTTGTAATATTGAGAAATAAAAGTTAAATTTGATTGCGATTTTTTTTTGTAATACTGTCAAACCCCAGTATAACGAATGTCAGGCCCTTTCGTTATATCGAAATATTTGTTACATCGCAACAACTTTTTGTACTAAATCGACTGCACATTAACAGTTCTCAAAATTATGATTTTATTGAAAATGAAGAATAAAACTGCAATACTGGATACATGTCACTAAGAAGAGTAAATATTCAATGATCTGGCATACACTCACAATATTTTTCCCATAAAGACTACTGAATATATACATTAAATTAATTAAAAATTAGTTAAAAAAGAACCACTTACTTTTCTTTTAAAACAATTGTAATTTTAAGTTAATTTTCAACTGTTAAAAAATAAATTGACAAAAACGGGAAAAACAATAGATTATTTTCGTTATAATTATAATAATGCAATAAAACAACTTTTTGATTTAAATAAAAATTTTAACTGAATATTTTAACAAATACCGAAAGTCGGTTTTTTTCTGTATATTTTCTTTATAAAATAACAGACAGAAAAGTTAGAAAATATATTTCTTTGGTAATTTAACTATATATTCAATTAAAACAACTTTACGGAATAACTTTTAAATAACTGCTGAATTTTTATGGATAAGTTTTTGTCAGTGTGTGCATTATATTATATTTTAAATGTTTTTTTAAAGCAACCTAAAACTGCTAATTTGGTGTCATTTCTAAAGCGGGTTTTGGATATTATTACGTTATAATTATAAATCAATATTAGTTTAGAAAAGACAGCGCGAATGAGACTCCATTTTAATCCAAGTTTGATTTTGTGATTTCGTTGCAACAAAATGGTTCATTAAGGTGAGCTGTTGTAGTGTCCATTATTTTTAGGTTTCACTGCATTTATTTTCTTTGGGTAACGTCTAGAAATTGTGAATCAACCAAATTGGAAGTATTCCCAAAGAAACTGTTATGGGTACTGCATGGTGAATTTACCCCCGGTGCAACCACTCCCACAAACCCATAACTTTTTTACAATTTTCCAAAACATTTTGTAAAAACCCCACAGTAAAATTTTTTTTTAAATCAACAGAACATCATACTAATAGATTTATTTTAAAATACACCAATTGCAAAAGTTATTACAGAATATACTTTCTTTCATATATTTTATGAACAACTGTAAAACCCCAAAAATGTGTCTCTTCGCGACTACCGGTACAGTAAACCCCTTAAACTTGGAGGCAAAAAACATAATAAAAAAACTGAACAAATTTGCCATTTAAGATTATTCGTTATCTCTCTTAAATTCAGAGATAATAGGGGTGTGGTATTTATGCTCCACTGGCTCCCCCTTCTACCCTATATCTTCATTGAATTAGCCCGTACCTCAGGAAACACATATTTTAAAACTCTGATTTCTAGACAAATAAGTTTGCGCAGGACGTTAATGTAGATATTTTTAAGTTTGTGTGCCTATATTTAAAAATTCCCCTATTTTGATCTCTACACCGAAGAACGAATGAGTGTGCTGAATTTTAAGGTACAGCAAAGAGTATACACAAATAGAGAAGCTACCGTACGCATCGTTTTTTATACTTACCAACTGAACTCGGGCGAGGTAATGAGAACATTTGTTTTACACTACCAAATTATTGCAGCATGTTGATACAAAATTGATGCTTAAAACATTCACTTTTATTTTAATTATATTTTGTTATATTCTATTAAAATTTAATGAATTTTAATTTTATCTTGCTCATTTATCGTTAAAATTTTAATATATAAAAATTTTATTAAATTATTATTCAAAACATGATAGAAATTAATTTAAATGCGAGTTTAAGAACAAATAGAAAGAGGACAAATTAAGAGAGACTGAGATGGATAGAAACCCACTGGATCCAGCAATTTCGCTAGATTATAATGAGTCAGTATGGCACGTTGATCTTCGAGTTGTGTGTTTGTATATCGGTTAGAAGTGGTATGGTATTTGTTGTTGAATACTTTTTGATCATAGTGTGCTAGGTTCCTTTTTAAACACTAACATGACTTAATAAAAAATGTAAAAAATATTTATGATGATGATGGGAACCAGGACGACAACAACGATGATGATAACTTTATAAAATGTGCTTTTAATTGTCTATTAAATATTTGTTCATGTTGATGATGGTGCTACTTACCCAAGTATAACTAAGCGATAGCAATTTTTTGAAGTTGGCAACGAATCATCACATAACATGGCTGAACTAACAACATGACTAGCTAGAAAATCATCCGTATCTATGGCATCCAAATCATCGGACATATGATGGTCATACGGTTGATGCTGATGTAGATCTGTATTGTTCATTAAACGTGTAGTAGTATTAACAACACCATTGCTACCACTTGGAACATCATCGAGAAATGTAACCACATGTGAGCCAGAACCAGCACTGCCTCCACCACCAATACCACCACCCTGTGTACTTGTAGTAGATGCTACTGCGGCTGTTGCATGTGTCGATGTCGATGTTGATGATGATTGTGTGTTGTTCATTGTTTGAGCAATATTTGTTGTTGTACTTTGTATGACTTTACCATTGGCAGGATGTTGTTGCTGCTGTTGTTGTCGTACCATCGGTGATGATGTTGTTGAGTCAGGTGTTGCTGTTGTTGTTTGCAGCTGCTGTGTAGTGGCTTTTGTATCACCAAATGAAACCTCAGCATAGTCATTGTTATTGCTACGAGCGCAAAACCAATTTTTGCAACGAATTATATTGACATTCATCCTGTTTAACTAAAACTTTTTCACTTCGCTCAACACTGAATTGTTTCGTTTGATTGCAGCAAATGTTAGAGTGTTTTGTATGCTACGAGTTTTTATATTCTACACAGAGAGAATTTTTTTGGCCGAATTTTAATGAAATTTTTCACTAAACTAATGAATTTTTTTCACTAAGTGAATGAAAAATTTCTTTAACCTAATTAATAAGCTTCATAATTTTTATGAAACTTTTTTTTAATGAAATTTTTTCATTAGGCGTGTGAAATTTTTAATAAATAAAATGAAAATTTTCATAAAATTTTATGAACAACTTCATTAATTTAATGAAAAGTGTCAATGTATCAAATCCTGTAACACTTCATAGATCTAATGCAAAAATGCATTCATATCATGCAGATAATTCTATCAGTGTACTAACATTTGCAAACATACAATTGTAGATGTTGTAGTTTTCTTTTTGTATGGAATTTCCTGTTTCGAAATAACGATTTTTTGCCTTCCTGTTCAAGTATTCATTTTACGTTTCGTTTCGTTCCCAATAACAGACATAATTGCTCACACATACAAGTGCAATCGATGGTAACTGTGCGTATATGTCAAGTGGTTTTAACTTAATGATAATATTTATATCCTTTTGTGTTTCTCTTCTCCCTGGTATAACTTCAGATTTTGGGTTTTCGTTTGTTTTTCCCCCAATGTCTTTTTGTGTATCTTTAACAATCACTGATGGGTTGTATGATGTAAAAATAATTGCCTATTTTGATACAGTTCGAGTAGCCATTGCAAAAACGATGTATAGACGTATTGTCCAAACATATAAAATGGTTTTCATCTGTACGTTATTGGTTTCTTTATTGGACATTTGTCGGTGGTTTCATTTTGTGGTAATGGTGGGTTGTTTACCAAGACTTAGTAATATCATTGATTGTTTTTATTTATTGGATACTGAAATTAAATGAATTAAACGGTTAAAGAGTATTTTTTATGTGAAAGAAAATACGAAAAGAATATAAAGAAGCTTATAAACATAAAAAAATGTAATTTGTGCTGTTGCCTCATTTTTAATTAAAGTTTTGGTGTATTTGCAAATAAAAACAAAAGACAGTTTTTGATCAAAATAATGATGATCAAAATATTTACCATATAACAATTTTCTTTAAGATTCATTTATTATTTTCATTTATGAAAACTTTCATAAAACTGTACCCACAGAAACGTAAATTTATGTTTTTTTCTATTTCCGTTAAAAAAAAAAAAAAAAATCAAGGCAATTCCTGGTTGTTTTCTTATTAAAATTGTTTTTTATGTACTGAATTATTTCAATTTAAATTTTACAAGAAGAAGAAAAGTTTACACATACTAAAGATATTCAATAAATATAGTGTTTGTTTGGTGTGTGTCAACATTTTATAGAAATTTCAATTTAAGTAGAAAAATTAATAAACATTTTATATCCCAGTTTACAGTTTTTGTGCAAATTTTTAATAAAAAATCAATTTTTAGTAAAAATGTTTACTAGTCTCTAATAACAAATTACAAATTTTTGTACTAATTTTCCTAGATGATTTTAGAAAAATATTTCACAAATTTGCTGAAATATGCATACATTTTTACTAATTTTCATTTTCCATACTTGGAATTGTAATAAAGTTTTTTTTTCAAGTTGAGCTTTTTTATAATCTATATTTTTAAAAAAATATCGTGACTGACTAACTCAATCACTCACTCAGTCAACATTGACGAGCCTATGCCCCTGGAGCTAGGAAATTGAAAGTTTGTCACGGAGGTCCATCCTCCAGAATAGAGTTTATTAAGACGTGTATAAGGAGTAAAGTATCCCCCTGGTGGTCCGACCAAACCGCTTGGAATAGGAAGCTTAAAGCCCCTTGGCGGCCTGGCCAAACCGCTGAAGCTAAGTATTGGAAATTTGGTATTTAGGTATCGTGTCACGAGTAGACAAATAGTATAGACCTGAGTTTTGGATATTGCCACAGCGATGACAAAAACGGGAAAAATTTACCGACCTTTTTGGCGGCTTGACCAAACAGCTGGAGTTGGAAGCTTGAAGTTTGGCATGTAAAGAAGTGACTTTTGAAAATTAATAAGGGAAGGGTAAAAGTCTCCTTAAGCAGGAATACCCATCTCTGTATAGCGGATTTTTTTAATTCCCAAATTGAGCGGCAAAAGGGGGAAGTCTCTCCCTTGGCGTGCTGCTCAATGCGCTAAATCTAGGAACTTGAAATTTGGTATGAAGGGCATCTATATACAGAAGAATTTTTTAAATTCCTACACGGAGGAGCTTAAAGGGGAAAACTCTCCTCCTTGGCGGCCTGACCACACCACTAAAGCGTGGAACTTAAAATTGTATATGTGGGTAACTTAGCATGAGTACATATCTGTATATACATGACATTTGGAAAGTCCCACTGGAGGGACACAAAAGTGTCACCCTTGGCGGGCGGGCCAAACAGCGGAAACTAAGAAATTTTAATTTGGTGAGTTTCTAATCGGTAGTAGACATCTGCAAAGATCGATTTGTTTAATTCCCGCGAGCAGGGGCATAAAGCATAAAAGTCTTCCCTTGGCAGTCTGGCCAAACCGCTGAAGCTAGAAATTATAAATTGGGTATGTGAGTGCTTATGCATTTGAATAGACCGAATTTTTTTAAACTTCCAAGTGGAGGGAAAAAGTCTCTCCCTTGCCTGCCTGGTCAAACCGCTGAAGCTAGGAATTCCTAATCAGGAGTAGACATCTGTATACAACGAATTTTTTAAATACCTGCGGGAAGAGGCTAAAAGAAAAAGCGTGTCCCGCTTGGCGGCCTGCCTAAAGTTCTTTGGTCAGCCATTGTAAATATATGTTCCTTTGAAAATTTCATAACTAACCGATATGATATATTTTGTACTACTGGACAGGAACGTGAAAAAATAGGGGTTAACATAGAGAAAACCCTCCCCAAGGCGGCCAGACCAAACCACTAAAGCGAGGATCTTCAACTTTGGTATGTGGGTTCCTTATCACAAGTAGATATCAGAATAGTCGGG
The DNA here is from genome assembly GCA_021234595.1 of Delia radicum. Taxonomy (NCBI): domain Eukaryota; kingdom Metazoa; phylum Arthropoda; class Insecta; order Diptera; family Anthomyiidae; genus Delia; species Delia radicum. Next base: position 59,121,768 of record CM037853.1, read on the forward strand.
ATTTCGGTAAAAAGTCCACCTTTGGCGGCATGCCCAAAAACCATTTTACCTTCATACAGATTTTTCCATTTTTTTGGCGAATAACTATTCCCAAGGTAATATTTAACAAATTTTTACATTTCAATATTAATTTTAATTTAATTGGTCCTCTAGATGCAGCAGTTTACTTTATGCTCAATTTAATTGTTATCTCAGTCAACTTAATGGGTAGTATTAAACAACAAATCAAATACATGTCCATATACCACCATATAGCATTCATATATGTTCGTAAGAGTTCATATGTGATCACATGTATAAATATTACCTCAATTTTCGTTAAAATACACATATGGCAATGTATGGAAATGTATAGACATTTATGATTATATATGTAAATATTACCTCAATTTTCGTTAATGCACACATATGAACATATATGATTCCACATATGAACATATAAGGATGGTTTATGAAAACATATGAATCATGTATGAATGCATGTGGACATGTATGAAGCATGTGTGCTTATTTACGGACTATTTTTCCCAAAACTATACTTAAATGACGAGCACAAATCGCGCATCCCGCATAAGTGCTGCCCTGAATATGTCCTAAATCACTGTTAATTTACTTTTAGAATATTCACCAGGAACGTTAAAAATGGGTTGCAAAGGCGAACAAATGAAATGGGATAATTTTGTACTTCCATCCATTTGGACTTGATTTTTGGAAATTCCTGCTGCGACGGGTTAAAGGTGAAAAAGTTTAACGGTATGCCTATACTTTTTAGTTAGAAACCTTAAATTTGATTTTTTTTCACTATTGTGTAGACTAAATCGCTGATTTTTAAATTTTTAAAAAGAACGGCTAAAATGTAGGTATATTTGGGGAAAGGATCCCTCTAAACGGTCTGCCGAAGCCGCTGAAGTACTAAACTTAAGTAGAACTTGCAGCAACTACAAACATGTTTCATAATATCGTTGATTTAAATCTTGATGTTGATATGATAAAGCACGCTATAATTTGACTCCTTAATTTGTAGTTGCTTGTTGTTTCATCAAATTTTGTTGATGAATATTTTTATTTGAGATATTTATATTTTTATAGCATTTCTTGATTGATGATTTAATCTGTAGCTAATTTTACGGAATACTTTATGCCATTTATCTTACCTATCATTTTAAAATCCGTCAATGATCGGGCACTGGTGTGTACACAGTCTCCACGTTATGTGGACGAGCCCTCTTGGTCGGTTAAAGTGGGTGAGTGAGTGGCGGGGTATTTCGTATAAAAAATAAGAAAACTAAATAAATAAAACAAATTTGGCAGCGTAGAGGTACTTTTTAAACTCCAACAGGAACGAAGTTAAAAAAGCGAAAGTGACTTCGGCTTATGTACTAAACTGTTGGCGCTAAGTGCTTTTAGTTTGGTACAGCCATCCGCTAAAACTTGGTCTTAAAACTAGGTCTTACGAAGAGGGACACAAAGAGAAAGTTTTAACTCTAACCTCCTGACCAAACGATTTGGCCTAAAGGTTAAAAAAATAGGTATGGACTAATTCACTGAATATATCTTTTGGGTTTATAATAAATTTTGGTATAAATGGAGATTTAAAGAAACAGGTTCCACTTTTAATTACCTACGAAATTTCTTTAAGGTAGAAATCTTAAATTTGAAATTATAAAAACATCCAAGTAAAAGGGATAAACAAAATTATTAAAAGAATAAATTCCGTACCAATACATAAAACTATCGTTTACGTAGTATCTGTATTTTAAGCCCGTATAAAATAAAATGATTATTAATAAAATCCCTTCCACGGTTTACTAAATTTTACTTTACTAATAATTACAGACATGTTTTGCCAAAGTTAGCTTAATCTTCTGCTATCCCATAAATAGCTAATTTTTCAGTAGCTTTTGTAGACTTATTTGTTTCAATGTAGGTAAAATTGTTTATTTTTAACTAACTATCTGACGACAAAGTTTATTAATAGTCAGATATAGCTTAATATAAATTCACATGATTAAGGAAATGTTCGCTAATGTGGCACTACACTTTTAAATATTTGGGCTATATTTAAAAACAAAGTGGAAAAAGAAAAATAAGGTGTTGTAGAACTCATGCAGAGGTAACCAGTACTAAAAAATATTGCTGGGTTATAAATACAAAATACTAATTCCCGATTAGTGAATGTTCAGTCAAAACATTACAAACAGTTAAGTTAAAAATTTATATGCTAAACACCAACAAATGTATCAGTTAAAGTCCTACTTCGTAGCTAACGGGACATTCAGTAATCGGGCCTAAATGTTATTAAATGTAAAAGATAGATGAAAAATATTATATGAGGATTAAATTACCAAATTAATATTATCCATAAAAAATATATTATATAGTAAAATTTCTAGCATTTTCCAAATTCAGTTAAATTATTATAAATAATAACAGAACTCTACAGATTTCATTTTTTACAGAACCTCTCTTTTAAATACATATTTTTAAATAGGCTTAAATAAACACTTACTTAATTATACTAAAGTTATAAAATATTTGTGTAGATTTATATTCTTATAAACATTTCATGATTTTGCGATAAAATTTCGAAAAATTAAGCAAAATAGACACTTCTGCTATAAATATTTGTAGTTGTTTATGTTGTAATACAGTATCATTATTCTTGTGAATTGAAAAGACAGTCATTTGTAAAATAAATTTAATTTTTCACTACATATGTGGTACATTAAAAAAAAAACAAACCACACCAAATTACTGTATTATGATTTTACATTAATTGTATAAGGTAGTTTTTTTTTGTTTAAAACAAATAAATGTTTTAATACAATTGTGGTTAATTGTTTAAACAGTAAAAAACAAATGACAATGTTAGTTGAATTTACTTTAATACAAGTCATCCTTTTTTCAAGTGAAATTACATTTGGTATTAACTACATTTGCAGTGATCTTTACGTACATAGTATTCTAAGTGTACGTAAATAGAAAAATCGCGATATTTAAATACTGCAATAGAGAAAAAAATGTTGTTAGATTTGGATTCAGTATATATACAGTGGTGTTCAAAACATTTGCAACTGAAATCATGGTTTATGTATTTATAAATTTTTTTGATCAGAAAGATTTGTGGTACAAGTTTTTGATTTTTTTTTTCTTAAATTCAGTTATAGCATATTATTTAACAAATACAAAAAAATTATTCATAACTTCTCAAAAATAAAAAAAGTAATTTTAACAAAATAAGTCGATAGTGCAGTGTTCAAAACATTTGCAAACTCTTAAAATAATTAACAGGAAATACAAATAATGGTTTTAACGCTCATTATTTTGTAGCGTAGCGATTCTTTTTTATAACTTCTGAACACCTCTTAGGCATTGAGACAATGAGCTTTTTACTATAAACGTCAGAAATTTCATTCTACAGCTTCTCCAACTCGACGAAAAGTTCATCACCATTTCGGAATACTTTATTGCCGATATTCTGTTTTACAATCATCCACATGTTCTCAATCGGGTTGAGATCGGGAGATTGAGCCGGCCACGACATGATATTAATTTCATTTTTCTGCAGCCAAACTTTTGCAACCCCCGCTTTGTGTTTTGGGTCGTTGTCGTGCTCGAAGGTCCATAAAAGTGGCATTTCCCATTCAGCATACGAAAGCATAACTGAACTCAAAAGATATCTATAGATTGTGGTCGTCATTGTGCTAGTAATGCGGTGAATTGGGCCAATCCCATTTCCTGAAAAACACCCCCACACGATAATGTTTCCACCTCCGTGCTTCACTGTTGCGGTTGTGTATCTGGGATTAAACTTTTCGCCTCGAGGTCTTCGAACATTGGCTCTTTCATCTGATCCCCGGAGGTTGAATTTAGACTCATCTGACCACAATACATTTTTCCATTGCTGTTGAGTCCAGTTCAAATGGGTGCGTGCAAAGTCAAGCCGAGCTTTTCCGTTTTTTTTTTCGACGGTTTTTTTGTACATCTATAACTTCTAAGACCATATTCTCGGGCTCTTCTTTTAATGGTGGAAAGACTGGCATCTATTATAAGTTCAGTTTTAGCTTCTCTGAGAAATATCCTAATTTCATAAAAAAATTCTTGATTTTGCGATCTTCTCTTACAGTTGTAATACGGGGTCTTCCACCTTTATGAGTTGTGTGGATGTTACCACTATTAACAATGCGGCAAATCGTTGATTTTGGAACGGAGTACTTTATAGAAATTTCTTTTTGGGAAAGTCCATTTTGAAAATCACTTAAAACTTTTGATTTCAAATCAGAATTCTATTTATTTCCTGCCATTTTTTACAAAAATTATTCTTACGATGTTTATGCTTCCAACATTTTATTACAACTATTAAAGAACAATAATTATAATAAATTTGTTTAAAAAATATAACGGCCTGAATTTCATATTAAAAAGGAATGCGATTATCGTTATATCCTAGCAATTTTTAGTTTAAATTGTTTCGTTAAGAGTAAGAATAATGAGAGTTGCAAATGTTTTGAACACCTTCATTTTGAATACATCTATTCTTATTATTTTTTTTTGTTGTTTTAATTTAACAGAATTAATTTTTTTTTATTTTTTTAACATAAAACAATGTATGAAGAATATGTAAAAAATAAATTTTAGTAACTAAGTGTGATTTGATGAAAATAAATCAATGAAAACAACAAATGCAATCTCAGTTCCAAATGTTTTGACCACTACTGTAGGTCTATTAAACAAAATGTATTTCAAGCCAGATGTTTTTTGCCGTCGATTAGTGTAATATAAAGTAAGTATGTAAGTATGATTCCAAATTTAATTCCATTTTTTCCTACCTCCTATAGTTTGGAAAATAAATCATTTACATAAAAGGGTATTTACTCGTACATCTAACAAGTGTTACCTTTTTAATAGCAAAACATTATTCTTTCTGATTATAATTAATTCAATTAAATTAAAAAAAATATTGTCTATCCTTATGTTTTTTAATTAATATTTTAATCAGTAGTAATATAATTTACATAATTATTCTCACAATGAAGGCCCTGAATGACAAACAGTAAAATTTGCATAATAACCACCAAAAGTGTTTTATATTTTATTCATAATTTGTTTTCCTTATTTTTTGTCAAATGAAAATTATGAACAGAAAATTTTCAATGTGAAAAGAGAAGAAAAATAATCGTTTTAATTAAAGTATTTCCTTTGTAATTGTAACAAACGTGATGATTACATATGAAATATGAAAATAGTTTCACAAATACAAAAACTGAATTACAAATACATACATACACCTGTTTTACGATGAGAGATTAAAATAAAAAGGATATTTTTCATTTTGTATTTTTAATTTAAAATTTCATTATTAAAGTTTCCTTTGAAAACCAAAAAAAAAAAATCACACAGCGATTCAACTTTTTAAATGTTAATAAAGTCCCACAAACACTAAATTGTAAATAATATTATAAAGAAATTTGTTTGTGAATAGCACCGTTTGAAAAGCTCTTTATTATGTTTACACTGAAATTATGAAAAAGAAATGTGTTGATTTTGAGAGCTTTGTTAGCGGAAGTGAACAAAAGGCGGTAGTATATTTTAAGCAATGTAATTCATTGAATCTAACAAAAATGATTACAACCATAATTTCCGTTAAATTCTTGTACACACAGAGAACAGATTTGTTGTGACAACCGAATTTTTCGCCAACCGAATTTGGGTAGTTACAAGTACTATGACATTATTCGGTTATATACTCTTTGGTTACAGCTGTCGACATTTGTAGTTTCCAACCGAATTTTGTGTATAATTTCTTTAGTACACTCAAAAAAATAAGTTAGTAGAAAGTTAGTAAAACGTCTTGTAAATCAATTGTACTATTTGTTAGCAAATTTTTTGCTAAAATTCTGTTTTAAGCTAAAATTTTTGTTATACTTATTCAACACTTAACTGTTTTGAACTAATGTTTTACTAATTACTAATTCAATTTATTTTTTGATCAATGGTTATAATCTTTAATTTCAAACTCATATGTATATTAGTTCTCATGTAGTGAGTAAACTAGTTCATATGAATGCTTGAGGTTTGGCATGGCATTGTTACCGCTTTCAAAACGTGTTCTGATGATGGGAACCTAGAAAATTCCCGAAATAGATCTATCAACACATTCCTGAAAGGGTCAAAGAATAAATTTGAAAACAAAAACTCTATAGATTATTTGTTAGGACAATATCCTAATGAAGAAATATAGAGTATATGGCCTCGAACTTGAATAATTTTCATTTTCATTTCGTTTTACTAATATTATACTAATGTTTTACTAATTTATTTTGCTAAAAAAAATTTTGCTGAAAAGCACATTAATAGTGTGGACGACAACCAGATTGAAATATATGCGCAGAATGAAGCAGATGTCGCGGCATGTCAAGATGTAGTAGAGAAGAGGCAAATTATACTAAAAAGTACAACTCTAATAAGACATATAAAAAAATCAACCAGGGAAGATTTTTGTATCTGTTTTTCATACGTAAAACAAAATTGAGGATTAAAGCAACTTAAATTTTGCGTTGCCGGTGAGGCTTGTGAAAATAATTGTATATTAATTAAATAAAAGACAAAATAAAATATTTAAATTTAATATGTATTTCTAAACTAAATGTTTATAGATTAATAATCTAGTGTGGTCAAATTGCAAACAAACATATACAGACATGTAGACAGAGTAAAGCGAAAGACAAAGAAACACATCTTAGGTAGATTTTTATGGTTCCTTTTTCATATTGCAAAAAAAGGCTTGTTTTTTTTTTTTGTTCGTTTGTTTTTGTTTATTTTTTCGTTTCATTTCTATAATTATCTTCGACAGCTGCTTCCTTTAAAAGATAGCATTATTTAGACAATCATTGATGTAAGTAGTTGAAAGAAAATTTTTGTTATATTTATTTCTATATATTTTCAGATATTAAATTAATTTTTATATTTCGTAATTATTGTAAATTATTTTTAAAAGAATCACAAAAATATGTTTTATAATTTTCAGTAAATAAATTAACTAAATTACAATTTTTCTACAAATTTTTTGCGTTTTTTTCAGTCTACTAAAATTCAGCAAAAAATTTATTAGTTTTAAGCAAGACTTTTTTATTTCTAATCCACTAAGTGTTAGCAAAACTTTTGCTGAATCTACTAATTTTGTTGCTAAAAATCAGCTCGCTGATTTTCAGCAAAAGATTTTGCTGACATTATCAATTTTTTGCAAGAACCCTACTGACTAAAATTTTGCTGACTCAGCAAAATTTTTTTCTGACTTTACAAACTTTTTTTTTTTGAGTGTATTAAATAAAACACTGTTTCCAATTTTATATTTTTTTTTTTTTATTTTTATACAAAAAAAAAATGAAAAATTTTTCATGATGCGAAAACTAAACTAACCATCCAAAAATATTTGTTAAAAAGCGCCAAATAAGATATTAAATATATAATTTACCAATTTCTAATGGAAACCTCAGATTTACGAAGCCTGGAACACTACAAGCTCTAAGGACATATGTTGATGCAACAAATCATGTATACAGATAGTCCTACTCAGACCCAGAGGATTCCTTCCAAGAGAATATTATGAAACCTTCATGGATTTCTTTGAATATGTTCTTCTAAATATATGGTCAACTAAATAAGACGACATATACTTTTTGTTAGAAAGTTGGAATTTAATTTAATTTTATAATACCTGAACCATTACTTTGCTTCCTAGTTCTTAATTTCGTTCTGCTTTTCCCTTATTGATTTAGATGGTCATATTCTCTATTTGTTTTTAAACCAAAAAAATAAAATTTATCATTTTTATTGACAGTTTAGTATGCAGTGAATATTGAAAATCTTTTATTACTACACACAGATAGTTCCAAGTACTAAAATTTAATTTTTTTGTTACGGTTGGATCTACTAATCATTGCCACAATTATTATTTTAAGCAAGTATTGTTTGGTTTTATCAATTATTGAAGTATTATTGCCTATACAGAAAAAAATAGTTCTCTACTTTTTTAATTAAAATCAATTTGTTGAAAACTTAAAAGTTGCCAATTAAAAAATAATTAAATCAATTAAATATTTGCTCAAACTCGGAACTTGCTTAACATTTTTTATACCATTATATATTGTTGTTATTGTTTTTTGTAATATTTATGTATGTAGTTGTTTTTTATAAATGTTTATGTATTAGTAATAAATATTTTAAATCCATTTCAAAAATATTTTATTAATTCCCATTTGGTTTATGACTTTTTTAAGTTAAAGAATTTAATTTCAGTATTTTAAATGTGAATATTAATTTATTCTAAAACATTATCATAAAATTGATAATGTATTTTTGGAAGTTTAATTTTGCTTAATAAAAATGTAATCATTTTTGTAAACAAGAAATTGCTAAAAGTATTAAAAATTTAGGAAAAAAAACTTCTCTGGTTTTTTCTAAATTTCTAAATTCTACGTTTCAAAAAGAGACGTTTCTACGTTTCAATAGAAAGAAAAAAAAAATCTGTTTGAATTTGTTCACATAAGTATAAATAAAACTGCTAACTAAATGAGAATTACATGCCGGTTTAAATTCAATTTAATAAAATTTGCTGTATCCAATAGTTTTTTGGTTTTTGAGAAGGTATACAATATTCAGCGCATTTTAATCAAATGAGTTATTACTTAATTGAAAAACAATTCAATTAAAGTGCTCTCAATTTGCAATTGAATTAACAATTTTCTTTGTTGATGCAATTTCAGCAGCTAAAGTTATTAAATCGGTGATTTTCGAGATTGAAAAAGTTTTTATTTGTTTGTGTGTACATTTGAATTTAATATTTAACTAACCTAAATTTTTTTCTGAATTTTTTTCTGAAATTGTGTTTTCAGCTAAAATTGTAGTTTAACGCTTTCACAAAAAATAAAAATTTTGAACTAATGTTTAACTATTTATTTTTGCTACCAAAATTGTGCTGATAAACACATTCATAGCACGGAGAACAAATAAAAAGACAAGATGTTTATGTCGCAGCTTGCATAGACGATGCACTATGGGGACTTTTAATAAAAAATTGGCCAAAATTAAATTTTTTATGTGTCTCAAAATCTTTTTTGATACTCCATACGTAAGCGTCAAAAACCGATTTAAATTATAATTTTTTTTTTTGATAATTTTTGTAGACAAAAATTATAACAATATTACCGTGCATAAAATACAATTCTAAAATCTTTCAAAACTTATTTAAATTTTTTATTTTAAAAGCAATTAAATATATAATTTACAAGTTAAAAATTTAAATTAGAATATTTTTTAATTATTTTATGTAAAAGTTTTAGTTTTTTTTTTTTAGACTGCAACTTTTTTTTGCTGGTTATGATCTTTGTCGTCGATGGTTCATAATTCATAGAAAGGTATTAGGGTCGTAGAGTAAAACCCAAAAAAAATAATGGTCTGTAAAGGTGGGTACAGTTAACTTTTAAAAATTTATTGTTTTGACCAGCTCTGTATTTTATACCACTCTAAAAAGCTGTATAAAGCTTCTTCTGAGCTTAAAAGCTGTATAAAGCTTCTTCTGAGCTTAATTCTGTGTTAAGAACTACACAATAAAAGTTTATGAGGAATTTGTTTTTTGTTTAAATCCTAATTCTGGCCTTTTAATGGGTCTTTTAAAACCTTTTTTCAAAATATACTAAAACATTCCAATAAAACTGAAGTTTTTAGGGGTAAAATGTCTCGCGAATATGTTCGGCTGCAAAATTTCGGCAAAGAAGGCGAAAAATTTATTCAGAGTTTGTACATCGTTAAAATGTTCAATTGAATTTGTTCACGTTTAGCTCAAAGTAAAATGTAGAAGGTGTGTAAAAGTATATAAAATACTTCGTGTGTTATACAGAATCACGCGTGACTTACCTTTATCCTGTGTACTAATTAAAGTTAAAAATACATTTCTGCTGATATTTCCAGATTGAATAAAGTTTTTAGTATTGCTTAAAAAACATACATTTTTATAATTAATACATTTATTTTCAAATTCGTTAAAAGACGTGGTAATCATGTCCAAATATACAAAGCCTAAAAACATCACGGCTAATAACCTTGCAAAATTTCAGGTTGATATCTGATTATTTAGAATTTGGCAAAATAAAATCAAAAAAATGCCCCATAGTGCGATGTATGGAAAAAAGAAAAGATGCAAATAATTACAACCATGTTAAGACTTGCAAAAACTGCAACCGCGTGTTGTTACGTTCATTTCATTTTATCTTTACTATACATAAAACAACACACGCAAAAAAATGTGTGAACATAAAAAATGTCAATATTAAAAATATAAATAAAACAAAAAATAAATTGAAAAAACTAATTTAAAAAATTTACTAAATGCTAAATAAAATAAATAAATAATCAATTTACTAAAAAACTGTGTTACAATGAACAATAATGGGAGAACTCTTTGTGAAGACAACCGAATCAGGCAGAAAGAAAATATAAAATACGCCGTGGTGTACTGTACACATCAGGTAGTTTTTTAATTGTTTTTATGGTATTATATTTCTGTAGAAATGTGGCATAACGTCATACACACATTCGAGTAAGTAATTGGAAAATATTATGTTTTAATATTTAATTAATAAAATATTTTGTTTAATTCCAGATTTTTTATTTAATTGCATTATGTTAACAATGTGGAAGTTCTGCCAGTTTTATATATAAAAAATCACAAAAAAAACACTTTTAGATTTTAATTTCAGCCAAATAAATTATATAAGGTATAAAAGTATTTTCTATTTCCAAACCTAAGAAAATGGCTCGGTGAAAGAGCTCCAACGATGACATTATTGATCACACAAATGCCTATTTTATGGACCTCGAAAAATCCTTTTTTTTTTGGAAGGGATACAAAAATTGGAGAAACGTTGGACTAAGTGTATTGAACTAGAAGGAGATTATGTTGAAAAATAATTTTTTTTTGCAAAAAAAACTGCGTTTCATTCAAAAAGTCACGGACTTATTATTCTGCTATCGTATTTACGTTTAAAATTAAATTTGTAGAAATCAACAATTTTAAAGACTAACAATTTATTAAATGAAATGATTAAAATGATCAAGAAAAAATTTTGTGTTTCAAAAATATATAATTAAGTGGCATTTTGCTTTATAAAATGTAGACACTTTTTTTTATTTGAAATTATACAAAATAAATCTCTTGCAAATAATTTCGTTATAAACTTAGTAGGGTTATATGTGAAGCCATATGTAAGATAATCTTAAGTTGCCTATAACTTAATTTGATATTGAACTTTACGAAAATAAGTAAGGCGTTACATGTAAAGATATATAAAATTATAAGGAAAATCTTTTAAGTATGGCGTCACATATGGCTTAATAAGACTTAGCATGGGACCATATATATTTCATATATTAAATATTATTATCATATCGAGCAGTACATATATTTTTATTATTATTATATGGTTTATGCAGTTATATATGGAGTAATAAATGGAGAGATATAAAAAAAACAAGAAACATATTAAAAATTCTCACAATAAAAATGATCAAATATATTTTGATATAATGATATTAGCCGTAATGTGACTTCATTCGAAGTCAGATATGACTTAATCATATTGTATAGGTATAACTAGATATAACTATTTCAACCCAGGTATAAGTGGCAATACATATCGGACATTCCTGAATATATCATCCAAAAATGTGACCTTGGGTCTTCCGATTTCAATTAAATTTTGTATTCTGAAACTTTATGAAGATAATTAAAAATGGCTTTTTTAGTTTTTTAAATTTTTAAAAATCGACGGTTTTATGCACGGTTTTTTTTTTTTTTTTTGTTAATGAGAAATATGCTCAAAGTGTGAAATCTGTATAATCGTATTTGCTTTAATATTCGGCGGATTATCACCATTTAAATTGCATGGAATAAAACACTATCCCACTTTTATATTGTGGATTAACATTTTTTTCTGGCGTCAAAAAGAATTGCTTTTTAATGTAATTTATTTGTTAAATGATTTTTTTTTTTAAATGTGGCCCATCTTGATTTAAGAAAAGAATGGATATATTCTAAATACGGAGCGTTCACCAAAAAGTTACGCATTCACTTTTTCGAGAATTAACTCTTTTTAATGAAATCTTGAAAAAATCTTTTTGGCTTAACTCAAAACTCAAACATTACATACAACAGACAAAATAAACTCTGAGAATCATTTTGTCTGCATTAGTGTATAAACTGTCAGATCTGGCGACCTTAATAAAAAAGTCAAACTATTAGAAAAACAACAATTTTACATGTCGATATACTTTGCATGTCAGTACATGTGTCTGTGTTTTTTGTATTATACTTTGTAGAATTGGGCAATCCAGTTCGTTTGAGTGAGCGCTCTTTCTAGCTATTCTAGTTCAATCGATCTTTGACAATTTTGTTCAATCGTTTTTTAGATCGTTTGTTTGATAATTTATAAGCGAATTATTCATATTAGACACTTTATTTTAACATTAAATAAAATAGAGCTGGCAACATGAAAAAAAACAAAATTAAACTCAAAAGCAACATAAAGAAAATAAGTATTACTCAAATGATAAAAAAGAAAGAAAAGAAAGAAAATAGCGAAAGACCTAAAAGAGCTGAAGATTGTGAACTAGCTCACTAGTTAAAAGTAAATACTACTTCAATTGAACTAGGTCGTTCACGAACTACACAACTCTAATACTTTGTAAAAACAACATATGCATATACCAACAAACTGTGTTTGTTGAGAATAGCCGTAGTATGCTAATTGTTCAAACATTTCATAATTTTTGTATTAAAAATACCAAAATTGTTTTTTCGGGCTTTCTATATTTTCATATAAGTATGTATATAGTTAGAATATTGTTCTACCTCAAACTAATTGAGGTACAATTGTATTGTCAATCATGAAAATGATCAAACTTTTTGAAAAGCAACAAATAAAATCAAATATGACATGAAGATTTGGGTGATGCCAATGAAACAATTGTATTGTCTATCATGAAAATTATCAAACTTTTTGAAAAGCAACAATATCATATTAGATTTTTGGACTTGAGGTAGAACAATATTCTAACTAAATATATAAAAATATAGAAAGTCCCAAAAAACAATTTTTGTATTTTTAATACAAAACTTAAAGCATTTGTTATTTTATTAAGATTAAATTTAAAAATGTAGTATTGAGGAGCTCTTTAAATGTCTCTGTTTTAAAAACTATATTTTAATATTTTTTTTTTTGTACGTCAAAGATAAAAACATTTATGTAAACATTCTGTTTTAAATATTTTATTTTTAACCAATTCAAACCCAGCTATCGAATATCAGATTTTTTTATAGAAGAATCATGGAATTGAAAAAAACTTAAGAATTAAATGTATGGTTTTTAAAAGAGAGACATTTAAACGGCATCTCAGCTCAACTTTTTTAAACTTAATCATTTTAACTTTGAAAAATAAAAATAATCTATGGAGACATGATGCAAACTATAAATAGTTCATTAATAACAGCGCGTTACACACATTCTGTCCTATGAACCAAATATACTTTTTCGGAAAGGGGAGAAAAAATAAAAATACACGTGTATCGGCGATTTTCATGTACACGTCAGAATTTTTTTTTTATGTATAAATTATAAAGCTCGTAGTGTCCATCTGTCCGCCTGTGTGAAAGACTTTGGATCGATTTTTAACCCATTTTCCGTGATCCAATCGAGCTGAATTTTTGCAGGCAGACTCGTGGAAATGTCTATATCACGTCAAATTTTTTTAAAAAATAGATTTTTATCAATTCTCAGATTTTCCTGAATTTTTTTTTTTTGAAAAAAAAATTTTTTTTTTCACTTTTTTCAGCATAACTTGAAGGGACTTCTAAAGCGTTCCGAAAAAAAAAATTCTTTTCGACTCATCCTACTCCATATATTACTAGTTTATCAATAGTAACTTTCTAACACTAAACTGTTTATGACTTTTACAACACTTACAACTGGTATGACAGATGAAACATTGAATTGCACAATTGTTTTAAGTTCTGTTGTGCGAAAACGTATATCTATGTATTTCATCTGAGAAAAAATGCACTGCCCGACTCGAAATAACTTTTTTTACGTTTGTGGCTTATTCGCACGAAGTAAAAATATGAAAAATATTACGAAAACAGTGGTTAATTCGTTTCAGAAAATATTCAAGACTGCTTATGTTCCTTACTTGTGGTATACTCCGGAAGTCGTGTGCGACTATTGCTATAGAAATTTATGCAAGTTTACTGATGGAAGGTCAACAATAAAGTACGCTGTACCAACAATTTGGCTACCACGTACGGAGCACTGCAATGAATTGTGCTACTTTTGCGTAACTTTTACTCAAACTAAAGGGTACCTATACTTTCGCCGCAACAGAATTCGCTACGCTAATGTAGAATCGGTTATTCCAGCGGTTCTGTACTCACCAGAAGAACGTATAGCGGCTTCAGTGGAGATATTTTATGATGGTCCCGAAATAAGCGATGAAGAAGCAACAGTAGTACCAACAATGTTATCAACATTTCTTGCATCGAATGCGAGATGCGAGAGTCCAGAAGTATCGGAATTTGTACCAACACCCAGTGAACTTGGGACTGCAGTGCCGCATTTAGTAACGCAAGCCGACTTCAATGACCTTTGTCGAGGTGAGCAGCGGAACTCTTTGCATCACGCAGTGGAATATAGTGGCGGCTGATTTTAAAATAACAGCCGCACGTGATCCATCAGGACATTGCGGCTTGAAAAGCGCCTTAAAGGATAAGATATTACGCATATGCTTGGAGAATACTGTTGGTCTATTTGTCGCGATACTGACACAAATGCTTACAAACGCAAAAATAAAAGGCCTAAGTTTATTTAAAAGCATTGAAATTTTTAATGTAACAATTTTTAATTTTAATATAACAAAATTAATAAAAAAATTCGGTTTTTTAACAAACTGAAACCGTTACAAAAAAACCGATAACCATTTTTTCAAAAAAAAATTCAGGAAAATCTAAGAGTTGATAAAAATCTATCTATTTCCACGAGTCTGCCTGCAAAAATTCAGCTCGATTGAATCGCGGAAAAAGGGTTAAAAACCGATCCAAAGTCTTTCGCACAGGCGGACAGACGGACACTACGAGCTTTATACTTTATACATAAAAAAAAAAAATTCTGACGTGTACATGAAAATCGCCAATACACGAATATTTTGTTTTTTTTCCCCCTTTCCGAAAAAATATATTTGGTTCATAGGACAGAACAAAAGCTCGTTTTTGTAACGCGGTGTAATAGTTAAACCAATGGACCCAAACAATGAAAGTATTGCATTTTGTATAAATCACATATTTTGTAAATATACATAATTTTCTCAAATCACGAGCTTGCCAAATTTGAGAAAAGTGCATTTAAAAAGCAAATGGCATAAAAAATTCATTTATTTTTTAGCTGAAAAAAAATTTCACTCCGCAATAAGAAAGTGGAATTTAAATGGCGATGATTCGATGAATGTTAAAAACATGCGAATTTTCAAATTTGCACAATTTTTACATGTTTCTCATGAAAAAAAAAACTAAATCGTGCATAAAACCGTGCATTTCTCGAAATGTAAAATATTAAAAACGCCAATCCTTAAGTGAGTCCATAGCGTTTCTAAGTGCAAAATTTAATTAAAATCGGAAGACCCAAGGTAAAAAACGAATATTTTATGCCGTTCCTCAATGGAATAGCCGATATTTAACAAATTTTTTTTTTAAATTAAATTATTTAATTTTATTTTTCTCAGTACATAAAAAAGTGGTTTATTGTATTGTTGTAATTTTCCAAATGGTTCATTCTAAATATAAACAAACATGTCTGTATAATCTCCCGCAGAACATACACGCTCACAATAAAGTGTATATTATTTAGGGTGGTTCAATTTTAAATTCACCTTAAAAAAAATGTTTGTAAAGTCAGCAACATTTTTGCTGGAAACATCCTTGCAGAAAATTTGCAAATATCAGTGAAAATAAATCAGTAAATTTAGCAAACATTTTGCTGAATTTAGAAACTTTTTTGTTGATATTATCAATTTTTCTACAAGGATCCTCCCAGCAAAAATGTTGCTGACTCTTACAGACTGTTCTCTTTTCAGTGTGTTTAAGGACTTGTATAGCCATTAGCAAATGTTGCTGTGGCGTAAAAACAAAAAAATTTTTTGAATAGAGTTTGTTAAATCGTTAGCAATTATGGAAATTTGAAATCCATGATATTTTTTAACAACAGTAACTATGATACAATTATGTCAAAATTGTAGATTAAAGCTTAAATTTATCTCGTAAATTTGATAATAAATCTTTAGTGATCGAAATAATCATTGAAGAGAACATAAAATAAAAAATTCTGATTTTTTTAAATTAAAATTTTAACTTAATAGTAGAAACAGAATAAAATTTGAGTTTAAAAACGAAAAATTTCTCTTACATTTTGTATGAAACGCTTAATTGTGCAAGTAGTCCGGCGAATTTTTGCATTTAATGCTAAAGTTATGGCAACATTGTTTCGCTTTTAGTTGAAATTATAACTATGAAAATCGGCCCACCCTATTGTGCAACAAAATAAAATTCGAATGTTAAATACTTTCTATATCTAAGTTTATCACATACGTACTCATTTTCTCTTTTCTTTTAAAATGTTTACTATCAACAAATTCCTTTCATATCGGTTTCTAATTCTTAACATGTGTATATTTTATTGATAAGCGACAATATTTTTATTCCAATCATTTGACACAACAATAAATACATTTAAATCTCTGCTCTTATACAATTGAGAGGTTATCAGTGAAAAACAATATAAACAAATATTTAATCAGCCACAATATTTTACAAAACATCATTTAAGTATTTCAAAGAAAATCAAATAATCTTCCTCAGTTTGTGACAAAGCGTCAATAGAAATAGATCTCGGCTCAAAAAAAAAGTGAATATTGTGGAAAATTTTATTGGAAAACTAGTTTTTAAAATAAATTTAAAATACTAAAATGCCATTAACAAAACAACAAAATCGTCATATTTATATAACAGCCATAGTTTTATCGTTTCTTTTAATTGCCGGTTCCATTTATTTACATATACGACAAAAACATCATTTGGGACGTTTGAGTTTTGATCGTGATCGTGATATTATAAAACCAACCAAAGGCGTTGGTATGTAAAATGTGAAAGACAAGACAAGACAAGACAATAAAAATAAAAATTTTATGAATAAATTAATTTTATTCTACTTATAAAAGATTTTATAAAAAAAAAAGTGATAAAAGTGTTTCACACAAAAGAGAACGATCGCATTGACTAACACGTTGCATTTGATATAACCAGAGTATGTGAATAAAACAAATTTTCCTTAAACTATTAAATTTGTTTATTTGAGTGTCCGGGCAGAATAAAAATGGAGAGAAGAGACATAATTTTAAAATTTACTTTTAGAGATTTCAATAGAATGTCCAAAAATGTCATTTCACGCAAGAGTAGTATAATACCGAAGACTTCTGCCAGAAAATGATTTTTGTCGGTATTCGTTATTTTTTTAAAGCATTATAAACAAATTTGACAAATGGATATTAGATGGTATTTGAGTGTCAAATTTAAAGAAATGTCCGTAGTTAAGCAATGAATTCAATATGCGATCGCCGAACGGTACACTCACAAGAACTTTTCCATAAAACATCCACAGTTATTTAAAAATTTTATCGATAAAGTTGTTTCAATGGAATATACAGTTAAATTACCAAAGAAATATACTTTTTAACTTTCTGTCTGTTATTCAATAAACAAAAAAACGGATTTTCGGTAAAAGTTAAAATATTCAGTTAAAATTTTCTATTTCAAATAAAAAGCTGTTATATTATATTGAGTATTGAAATAAACGAAAACAATCTATTGTTTTTTTTATTGATTTTGCCAATTAATTTTTCAACAGTTGAAAATAAACTAAAAAATAAAATTGTTTTAAACGAAAAGTAAGTCATGTTTTTAACTGGTTTTCAGTTAATTTAATATGTATATTCAGTAGTCTTAAGGAAAAAAATATTGTGAGTGTAGGCCAAATCGGAAAACTTCTACTTTTCATAAAATGTTTTAATCAAAATCGAATTAAAACGGCTCAACCAGGCGCTTATCCAGAGGGGATAAGGTTGATATATAACCCCAAAAACCGATTTAAAAATTTAAAAATATAATACGAAGTAAAATAAGTTTAAAATGCCAGGGTTTGTAATATTAAATCATAAGTAAATTAAATAGGTTTTGTATTAAGTCCCGGTTCACACATAGCAATTTTACTTGCGTAAGTCTTGAGTTTATAGAAGAGGGAGGAAAAGAGAATGGAAGGGGGTACAGACTTGCCCGTACTCCAATTCCGTTTTGTTTTGTCATCCGCAATTTTCAACACGAACTTGGCTGCAGGTTGATATACGAAAATTGCTAAAACAAACTTTTCCTGTGTGAACACAGAAGTAAGTTCAAAGGAGAATTGTAGAAAACTTGCGCAAGTAAAATTACCGTGTGTGAACCGGGAATAATTTTTTTTTTTTTTTTTGAAAATATTCACAATTTCATACAAATATAGACCAATATATCGTATCCGATAAGTCCATAAAAAAATATTAAAAAACATATTACTTGTTTGCGGTTTTCAAAAATGGTACGGCATAAATATTTTTTAAGTTGTACATTAGGGTGTCCCGAAAGTTTACAATTTTACGTAATAGTGCTCAAACGAAAACTAATATCTAGTCGATTATGGAAAAAAATAAATAAAAAATTCGGGAATACTTAAAGTTCGGTACTCGTATTTTTTAGACTTTTGTACAAAATTGGGATCAAGAGTGGTAATGCTGAGCATATTTTGGAAAATATATTTATAAAATTTCTATACAGTAATTTTGGGACACTACTTCTTTCAGTTTAAAACAAGAAATAAATATAATTACTGATTTCAAACTAAATGCTGCTGTGGTGGACCAAAATTAATCTATGGACATTTTATAAATGTTTTTCCCATAATATGCTTAGGAAACTTTTAAACTCTTCTTTGTTAAAAAATTTTAAAAATACCCTATGAGGGCCGCGGGTAACAACTATAAGTATGTACCAAAGGTCTGCATAAGTGTTTTTCAAAAAAAAAATGTTTTGCGAATGTTTCACAAAACTTTTTTTGGTTTTTATCCATAAACACGACGAAATTCTAACATTTTTTAAATTCGGGCATGCCGAATCGGCAATATATAGACAATATCGTTTTATCCAAAAGAAGATCTACATTTTTCTGGTATTTAACGATATATAACTATTAATAGGTCAAGATATCGTTTTGTCCAAAACAAAATACATTTTTTCTAATATTGCAATATATGCTATTATGTATATTTAATTTTGATTTGTGTTATGTATTCGTACATAATTAGACTAACCATATATAATTGTATATGTCGATATGTAATAAGATGTAATTATATGTGGCATCGTATTAAAAAATTTAGATAAACATATTTTTATATATAAACACAAATAAACACATGCAATATCATATATATTTATATAAAATAATGCAAGATTATATGTAAACGTTTTTACTTGGGTAGATATTTTTTAAATTATTGAACCTCTTAAAATCTAAAAAAATATTAAATCTGATTCGATTTGATCAGCTCTAACTAGATATAAAATTTGTCCATATTTTTGAGATCTAATAAGATCTGACTACACAAAAAAAAAACTAAAAACTGGTTTCAGTTAAAAAATTTATTGAATGAATTAATATTTAAATTGATTTTTCAACTACCACGGTAATAATAACATCAATTAAAACTTTTATTGAAAATTAAAAAGAAATAAAAATAAGTACAAGTGTTATTCCGAAATTTGAGATCTAATCAGATCTGGTCGAATATGTGCAGATCTGATATTTTTAGATTTAATGAATCAATAATTTTAAAATTTTATGTTTAAATGATTAATAAAAAAAGCTTAATTTAATTTAAAGACTTTTATTAAAAAATGATTAGTACTAAATGGATAATAAAGAAAAATTAACTTTTTAAAAATTATCTTTTCTTTTGGAAATTAATCTATGACCTTCCGGGTTGAGATCTAAATTTTCCAATAGGAAAGGGGAAAAACACAAACGATCGCAGTGTACTGTCTTCCAGTAGTCGAAGAATGTTGAAATTTTGCCAATATTTTATGATCGACACACTCTTTTATAATTTTAGTTACCTTAGCTTGTACGATTTACTATGGGATTTCCATGCGATAATTTGAGAATTATATCTAATATAAAATATGTATTTATATATTTAAAGTTAATTAAAATATTTATTGATTTAATTAAATATTTGTTTAGAAACAAATTTAATTCCAATCAAATCTGATCTGGTCAGATTATTATTTGCAAATTACCATTTGCTAAAAAAATAAACATTCTTCTCTACTTTCTTTCTAGAATATAATACTGAAAAAGAAGAACTTCAATATCAGAACTCTGCGGCTACAGAATATGAAATTGATTACAGTTATTCCAGTGAACATTTCGGCAAAATGGATGAAGATGTCGTTAAAACTCGCACAATATCTAAAGAATGTATTCATTGTCTTTGTATGACTGTAAATGCGTGTCAGATAACTTATTGCTCACCTGGTCAGCCTTGCGGTTTATATAGAATATCAAAATTGTATTGGATCGATGGTGGTCAACATGATGCAGATGATGATTATTACAATGAGGAAGGAAGTGCCAATGATAGAGAAAATCGCTGTATGTATAAAGTTATCAAGTGAAAAAAATAAACTATTTATAACTTTTTTTTTTTCTAGTATATCATAATTGTGTTAATGATATTTTATGCTCTATTGTTACTATACAACATTATCTAACTAGATATGAAAGGGATTGTAATAAGGATGGCATTATCGATTGTAAAGATTATATTGCTTTGCATTTACTTGGACCAAGTGGTTGCATGGCACAAAATGTGTCTTTAGCACATGCCAGCCGTATGAATAAATGTTTAGGAATATAGTATTAAGACAAATTTTAAAATTTATAATTTAAAATGTTTCATATGCATGCCTCTCTCGAATAAGGGTATAAGTGACATTTTCTTGAAAACGCTTTTTTGCGAAATATGGTTTATCAAGCATTACTGCGCATGCCTCTTTCAATAGTATTTAAAATTTTTATCTTTTTCTGTAACAAAAATAACCTTTAAGTTCGACTTTTGTTGAATATATGTTTTTATATTCAGAAATTTAATAAAATTTAAGGGGTAGACTTATGTATTTTGCAGTTAATAGAACGTTTATCCAAACAAAACTGAAAAATTTCTGATTTCTAATGTATTAAGAATATCCCAGAGTTATATTATTGATATTTTAGTTTGCAAAAATCGCTTTTAATTGTGAAATATTAATATATAAGATAATAACACAGAAAAGGGGTATACTATATGCACACTCTAATAAATTATTGTTTTAATTTACCGTATTTATAATAAGTAACTTTTGACCTACTATATTGTGAGTAAAATTACTCAATGTGTGTAAATTTAAAAGTGTACGCATAATGTGTGTAATATTGATACACACAAAGTGTGTAAACTTAATCATAAAATGCTTGATAGTGCCTACTTAAATGCTCGACAATACAACATAAATGTGAATATTTACAATTAAAATGACCTAAAGGGTTTTTTATATTAAAAAACTTTTAAAAATTGCACTTGAATTTAATTATCAACAATATGAATATCATTGCCACAAATTTCAGCTCATTCTGCATTCATTCTTATTGGGAAACACTTTCACCATTTCTGCAAGATTCACATAACCAAAATTTCTCCCTCCACCAGAATCATCAGTTGTCATTCCCAATATTCTGTTGCCATAGCTACCACTGAAAGTCCAAAAAATTTTGTGGTAATAAGATTTAGAATATAAATCAATACATACCACTTATTTGAACCTTAAAAGAATCAACACCCTGAATAGTTCCGAACACCTCGACGCAGTAGAACTCGCGAAATAGTTATTTTTTTATTTTATTGGCGATATTTGATAATAAAACGGAAAATATTTGTTTATTTTAAATGCATTTTTGTTTGTTTGTTTATTTTTTTCCTTTTTATATTTTCTGTAACAACAATTTTTGACAATTTCATTATTACATTTATAATGTTTGCACATTTACACACATTATACTTAATATTTGTTTTTTAAGCACAATGTACCAATAGCAGACAGAAAGTGTGTAATTATAAAAAGTGCGTTTTAATAAATTTTATGTGTATTTTTGTACACAAACATGTTTATATAGAAGCTTTGAGCATTTGATGCCAACTTTTAAACATTTCGTGTAATATTACATAGAATTTTACATTACTTATAGTAGTGAAATTACAAGCATTTTTTACAGTGCATATAAAAATGGGGCATTGTAAGCAAATATTAGTTTCAATACTTTTTTTTTTTCATTTTTACCGTGACAAACTAAACAATTAAGTGGAACAGGGTTAGTCACTAACTAATTATGTTGCAACAAACTAAAAATCGCGAGTTTTTGTTTAAGCGGGAAATAAAAGTGCCCCATAGTTTCGCTTTAATTTAATTAAAATTCGTTAGTTAAAAGCTAAAGGATGCGCATTTTTTTATGCAATCTAAAGTTTAGGAATTTACACATAAAGGTTCGAAAACCCAAAAGAAGAACAAAATTATTTAAAAAAGCTACTTAGATAATCTATGAAAATACAAATAAAATTGTAACATATGATACCCTTATTCCACTAAAGTCAATTTTCTCAGTGCAATTTTTTGCTACTTCTGCTTAATATTTTTAAATGAAATTTTGTACAAAACAGTAAAAGATCAAAACCCGATTTTTTGACCGTTTCCCACTATCAAAAAACACATTGTTTTCTGGATGTTATACCATTGTTCGAGCGAGGCATTCATATATTAAATAAACTTAGATTAAGTTTTTATATGCATGAATAAATAAGTAAATAAATAAATAATCTAACTCAAAGCAGATACAAAAATATAAAATATAATACATATAATTTTAACAAAAAGCTAACCATTAACATGTAAGGGTCTTATTCATAAAAAGAAAACTGAAAGGGGAAGTATCCTGACTCAAACTCACAGATGTTAATGAACTTTGGAAAAGTTGTAGAGCAGTTCAATCTCAAGTTTAAGGGTTAAACATTTGGAAAAAAATTTAATTAGTTATTGTATGAAAACAAGTCTTTAATTTGTGAAAGCTCCACCCAAAAAAAAAGTCAGTAAAGTCAGCAACATTTTTGCTGGGAGGATCATTGCAGAAAAATTGCTAATTGCTTTTTTTATGAGTGTAGAGCTGTTTGCACACAATTTTGAATTATTTGAAATATAGAGGATACAAGTTCTTCGGGTAAAGTCGCATAAAAACGAACGATTAATTATTCTTAGCTAAATACAAAACATATTTTTTTAATAGCATGCAACTTTCACTTGATACCATATTTATCTACAGTTACTTTAAATATAAAGAAATAAATCGAAAACCCGTAAAATTAAGCCACTTTTAACCAAACTTAGGGAACACCTAAACATTAAATTGGGCAGCATAACAAATACGTGTCTCTTAACTTCTAATAATTTACAAATTTAAAAAAAAAATGTTTTATAAACTTGAGACAATTTTTTTTATTAGGTATTTTGGCCTCCTAAACCCGAAAATTTATGGAATAGTTTTTGAAATATTTTTTTAGTGGCTATTTTGCAGATATCTCGGATTATGATTCAGCTATTTTGGTCAGTAAAATTGCAAAATAATTATAATTTAATGCGTATCACATCTTCTGAGTACTATTTTTAAATCAGTTCAGTGGATTAGGTCCTACAGGAAGAAATTTCAGTAAAAAATCTCTTTTTTTACAAAAAAAAAAAAATATATTTAAATCTATATATATAAAACTCATTTTCTTTTTGTTTGTTCTCTATACAAATTTGCAATTGTGAACGGATTTTCCTCCAATTTGGCATGAATAATCCTCGACTTAGATCGTAGTATAGTTTTCATCGACCACGCCCACTTATACGCCTAATTTTGACAAAAAATGTAAAATTTAAATTTTTTCACTTTTTTCAACTTTTTTCGTTTTATTTTCGAATACAAACTTCTAAGACAGTTTTAACGGATTTCTTCACATATATTCTACGTTTCCCGATGAAGGCCTCAGTAAAAGTTTCATTACCATAGCCCACTTCAATACCGACTTTTAATCAAAAACGTCAAAATCAAAAAAATCCACTATTTTTAATTAAGTTTATTTTTTAATTTGAAAGCATTAAATGTAATCAAAACATTTTAGGAAAACCATTTCGTTTTTAAGAATTTTTTTCCCCCGTATAATATATCTACTGATTTTTTCACAATTTCTTTATGATTTAATTTTTTTAAAATTGTATTTTTCTTACCGTTTTCGGCAATAACAAGTCCATTAAAAAAAAAACAAAAAAAAAAGTCTTTACGGATAAACTTCTTCGAAACTATGCACTAAAATCAATACGAGACATCTTTATTGATAAAGCACATTGATTTATAGTCGTGAATTGCTACTGAAAGCATCATTTAGTATTCAACATATTTAAAGATAAAATAATTTTTAATTTTGTAACTTTATTTCATAAATTTCTAATGCAAATCTACCATATACGTAAAAGTATTTAAATTTAAGGTTTTCTATATTATTTTTACTAAGATTTGTTATTCTGACGCTATATATTGCAAATATTAATATATATCGCACGCCTAGTTCAAAAGTGACTCAACTCAAAATTTTAATTTTCCGGGTTTATATGCTTAAACTATGCACAATACACTTGTTTATATATATAAAAAAATATCAGAGTATTTTGTAGTTGTTAACTGTTGCTAAAAAAACAGTTATGTCTTTCTTTATGTTCAATTGGTATAAAGTTGCAAATGTTTTTTATCGATTTCTGAAAACTGAAAAATTTTGAGTTGAGTCACTTTTGAACTAGGTGTGAGATATTGATAAAATTAGGTACACTGGAATAAAATGGGGAAATGACAAAACCTATTAATGTTAGGTAAAATCTGTGTATATTTAAAACTAGTGCCCATATAACGGCCCTCCTCTGAAAGTCGGTTTCTGGTCAAGGAAAATCTGGTTCCGAAGATAAGAAGTAGCGCGTAAACTTGACTGCTTATAAAAATGGCTTCGCCAAACAAAAATAACTAGTGCTGACGCCAAATTATAATGTATTAAGATATTTATTTTTATTATATAACCACGTACATATATATTTATATATTATGTCGTGTGGTTCCTATTGGAAACAAAGGGCCACGTACATGATAATGAAATATTTTGCTGGGTTGCTTGACATGTTTTATGCTATCGCTAAAAAAACATTTTATTAAAAAAAAAAACCATATAACATCAATATATAGTTGTTTTTGTAATATGGATGTAGTTGTTTTTTATAAATGTTTATATGTATCAGTGATGCATATTTTTTATTTTAAACTTCCCTCCATGTCATTCTGGCTGTACTGAGTTCGGATTCTATTTGACGTCTCCACGTGTTACCATGTTTCCTCTATGTCGGCTGCCCTAGGGATGGAAGTCTGTGTAACGTTATCTTGGCTTTTTCTGAAGGTATGGCCCAGTCAGTTCATCTTCTTTACTCGTATGTCAGTCGTAATGGGGTTTTGTTGTTTTTTTTTTGCCAAAGATCAATATTTGAAATTATTTGAGGCCAGAAAATGCTTAATATTTTTCGCAAACAACGGTTAACAAATACTTGTAGCGCATTTGTGTCCTCTCTACTGATGTTACAAGTTTCGGAACCATATAATAATACTGCCTTCACATTACAATTGAAAAGTTTAATTTTTGTGCAAAGAGTTATGTGATTTGACTTCCATCCTTTTTTAAGTGCGTCATATGCTTGGTTAGCCTTTGTAATGCGGTAAGCTATTTCCTCCTTACTACAGCCTGAAATTGTTATTACGCTGCCGAGATAACAGAAGCTGTTGACGTCTATGAATGAATTTTCAAAAATTTTTAATGGTTCTGTATTGTTGGTGTTGAGACGTAATGTTTTTGTCTTCGATATGTTAACTTTTAGACCAGCTTTGGATGCATTCTCAACAAGGATATTAAGCTTTGTTTGCTTACTGTTGTGGCTGTGTGAGAGGAAATTCATTTCAATGGGGTTTTATAAATTATCATTGCGTTATTAGTTTATTAAGTTAAAAAATTTGATTTCAGTTCTTTAAATCTGAATATTTATTTATTCTTGAATCATTAAATTGATCATGTAATGTTTAAAGTTATTGTTATTTTGTTTATTTAAAATTTTAAAATGTTTTTAAAACACAAAAATTAAAGAAATAAATTAAAATTGATTAAAAAAACATAATACAAATAGAGAGACTACACGCCTACCCACGCCTCTCAACAACAAAATACCGAACTCGGTCAAGCAAATGAAAATATTTTTGTTACAGTAAAAAATGATTGCAACATGTTGATAAAAAAAACTGTCGCTTAACGCAGTCACTTTTATTTTGCTTATATTTTGTTATTTTCTATTAAAAATAAATCTATTTTAATTTTGTCTTGCTGATTTTATCAAAATATTTGAAAAAATTAAAAATTTTTTAAAATTATTATTTAAAAACATGATAAAAATAGTTTTGAACTTTTAAATTTCTGCAACATGTTTTTTTGCTCTGTGCGAGCTTACGAACAAATAAAAAGAGAGCAGATTGAGCGACACTGAGTAGTATGGAAACCCATTGATAATACTCTAGTTTCAACAAAAGAAAACTAGCAAAAAAAAAAACGAAAATCCATTTTTTTTGCCATAGACCCTACGCTTCAATAGTTCAATAAGAAGAAAAAAAAACTATTTTTTGTGAGAATTTTTTCACATATATGTACATACATAAATCTCTTAAGTACACTCAAGGAAAAATGTTTCATCATATTGATGATATTGTTTCATAAATCGTTTGTCATCAATTATTCATAATATTTATGAATGTTTTCATAAATATGATGAAGAGTTTTATAAAAATGTATGATTAATGTTTGATAGCCCTTCATCATTTCAAAAAAAAAAGTTTCATAAACATTGTGATAAATAAATTTTAGCTTTTGATTGAAATTTAGTAAATATCATTTGCAATTTTAGACTTTTTAAAATTCTGAAACATCAATTAAATATTATATGACGTGTTCTTAAATTTAAAGAGAGTTTTTTATTACAATATAAAATTTAGAAATTTTAACTGGATAATAACTTAATGGATAATGCTTTTTAATTTCAAATGAAATTTTTCAACTGCAATTGGTGCGATTAACTGCAGTTGATGTACATATGAAAATTCTACACATGTAAATAATTTTTTCAATTTCATTTCAAAAAACAAAATGTGTTGGTTTTATGTCAAATAGCTATATTGTCAATATAATATTCAAAAAAAAAAATTTTAAATTGTTTGTCGCCAATTGTGGCCTATGTGGCTAATGAGGCCCTTTCATTTTTAATTGTGTTGTTGCATGAACATGTCAAAACTGTCAACTGTCATCGAGTTTAATTTCCGCTATCACTATTTTAAAAAAATTTTGGACATGAATGCACAACATTTATTGGAAAAAAAACGTTTATATAGTGTATTTTTATAAGTGTATTTTTTGGTAATCACAAAAAGTGAACAATTTTTAAAGAATTTTCAAGTCGGATTTTTGAAAACGGTAAGAATTTTATTCGCAATTTTAATAAATTTAATTGATTTCAAAAACAAATACAACAAAATATGTGAAAATTAAAACTTTCTTAATGTTCGGTAAAGTTGACCTTTAATACAAGTTTTTTCAAACTTTAATTGTCCAATGAAAATGAAAAATTGAAAATGGATTTTTGCAAGAAAAATAACAGAATACTATAGAACCATGTGTAATAAATTAAGTGTTTTCCTAAATAATTTGAGACAAAAATCAATCCATAATTGCTTAGTTTTTAAAACATTTTTTATCTTTTATCTTTTCTAGCGATTAAAATGTTAAAATGATATTTTCTTGTTCTTTTTAGTTTAAACGAGATTAAGATCATTTATTTATTAATTATTTATTTCCAATATTTCGTCTCCACATTGGTTGACTTCTTCAGGGAACAAATATTACAATTTAAGACGAAATATTGGAAATAAATAATTAATAAATAAATGATCTTAAGCTCTTTTAAACTAAAAAGAATAAAATAGAAGAATATCGAAGAAAACTTAAAATTTTTAGATATTTTTTTTTTGTTTAAACGTAAATATTTATGTTTTAAACGTAAATATTTACGAAATCGTAAAAGTAGCAACATTTTATCTCAAAATAAAGTGATAAAAAATATCCTTGCGCTTATGAAAATGCGTAAAAGCTAAAATTATAGGTCATAACGTACATAATTCAAAGATTGTAAAAAATTAAATTTTCTTAAAAAAAAAACTATTTTCAATTATTTGAAACTAGAGCTAGCCGCAATCAAAACACATAGAGTTTTTCAAACTTTGGAGCGGGCACTGTATTACAAAAATAATGATGCGAGTAAATTCTACCCAAAAGATGTTATGGGGTTAATTCCAAGTTCGAGGCCATACTCTTTCTTTATTAGGATATTGTCCTCACAAACAATCTATAGAGTTTTTGTTTTTAAATTTATTAATTGACCACTTTTAGGAATGTGTTGATAGATCTGTTTAGGGAATTTTCCAGGTTCCTATCATCAGAACATGTTTTGAAAGAAGTGACAATATAATGCAAAACATCAAGCATTCATATAAACTAGTTTCCTCACTAAATAAGAAATAATATATTATAATTTTAATAATATTTAATATAATTCCTAATTTTTGAATTTTTTTTTGCAAACGTTTACGTCCAAAAATACTAATTTTATTAACCAAAATCAAAAGGCCTTAACTGCAATTTCAATATATTCATTTACCAAGAAGTCGTGTAGGGCTGTTTTTGCATTTTTATTCAATTGATTTTTCTCGAAAGTTTTTGAATAGTTTAAATGCGTTTTATTTAAAAAACACTTACAATAAATAGATAAAAATTCAAAAGTTGACTAAAAACTTCTTTAATTACTGAAGACAAGAAGTATTTTTTTTATCTTAAACTTTTGTTATATTTTTTGCATAAATCTTATATTGGAGTTATGGCCTTTTGTTTCAGAAAAAATCAAGTTCAAAAGATCGTAAGTACTCTACTTAAAAACTACTATTTTTCAATTAATTTTTGTTTCAGAAGCAATTCCGTCTTTGTTTCTTAAGCATTTTAAAATTTTTATATTAAGCTTTAAGTTACCGATGAAAAAAGATTCTATATACTCATACACAACTTGATATCATTATATATGCTTATATGTGTGGCAATATATTACGATATATGTTCATAACTTATACTTAGTTTATGAAAGCTTTTTAATATCTCGATAAATAACGCAATAAGCAATATTTCATCCGGAATTTGGGCCCATATATTTGTATATACTTGAATGGGTTTCGATCTAATCTAATGCATTTAGATATATAATATCCGAATTATGGCCCGATAGAACTGTATTCGATTTATCAGAATTAATACATACTTCGCTAGCCGCATTTTATTTATTTTTTTTTTTTGTGGTAAAATAAGCTATTTTAGAACAGGTTCAAAAGTAATTTGGTCTACAAATGTTTGCTGGGTGTGTTAAAATGCTATGCAGTTTTCTAGAAGATGTCAGTTAATATTTGTATTTTATTTCTTGATGAATAAATAAATTTCTTTGTCAATTTGTACATTTTACATGCTTTAAACATTTTAAAAGAAGTATTTCTTTTTAATAGTTTTCATTTAGACTTACTAACTGCTTCATTTTACTTATATTACGAGTACCTTTAACTTAATATTCAAGTGCCGCTCTTTTATATACTTTATTGTCAACCTTGTATACAACTATAAAATATCATTTCTGTTTGTAATTTTACTTTGTAAGAAAATTTCAATTCACAAAAGGTGTACAATTAAATGTTTGTAGGGTCTACACCCAGAAAACAGAGACGACCGTATATGTTGCCAATCGAATGGTTCACTCATTCGATTGAAACACCAGTAATTCTGCTACGACAATAGAAATTCGATTGCCTCAACTAAAATTTGGTGATAAGAACAAAACAATTCGGTAACTGCAAGTGACCCATTCGATTGGCTACAAATACGGTTGCTATGACCAAGTCTGTTTTCTGGGTGTATACAATTATATTGTAGAAAATGTAGTCCCAAAATGACTTTTAAGTGCAAAAATGTAGTCATTAAAATAGACAAACTTACCTTAATTCATTATGCGTGACTTGAATATTTCATCTATGAAAAAACATTTAGTTTTGCAAAGGTAAAAAGTAAATTAACTATTTATGAAAGAAGTTCGGTGTGAATTTATGTATATTTTCGGGAAAAAAATATGAAAGAAATATTGTTAAAGAGTAAAAGTTTCTGAATGAAAAACAGTTTTTTTTTAAGAATTTTTAAAAATACAGGAGGTTGGAAGCTCGTTATAAATTAAAAATAACATTAAAATAATCTCGATGCACATAAAAACAAAAAACTAATAAGAATATAAAAAATAAATATTACTTGAGCCAGAGTAAAAACTAAATTTTTTTTTATACAAATATAACATTGTTGGTGTTCAAAGTTTAGTAATCATGACGCTTGTTAGGAAAATACCCTAGCCACGTGTTCGATTACTAAGAAGACACGAATGAATGGAGCAAAATTGATGATTAATAGTTTTGTGGTTAAAGCTCTGCCTACTATGCAGGCTCTAGCTTTTCTAAAAAGATCTTTAGCCAGATCGAAATACTAGTATCAACCTAGCTAATATGTTTTATTTGCTTTATTTTTGTAAATATACGGAGGTTGAAAGCTCGCTATAAATTAAAAATTACAAAAATAATGTTTTTCAATAGTTTAAATTTTGTTGAACTATTGTTTAATTCTACATTTATGGTAAATGTAATAAAAATCGTAAGGAATGCAAACTAGCTTACCGTACAAAATGAACAACAAGAGAACAAGTAAATATTAATAATGGCTAGTAACACAGTGATACAAAATCGAACTTTCCGAATAGGAATGTGATGAAACCACAGAAGCAAATGAAAGTTGATATTTTCCATAACAAAACCTTCAAGCGCTTTTTTTTAGTTTAGTGCGAGATTTTTTTTTTATACCCCAGCAAAACTTTGGTAATGGGTGCGATTAAGTAGTGCATTACCTTGTAATGTGTACTCCTTACCTGTATCATTATTTTCCAACAAGAAGTAATGAGTTACCGATAATTGAACACTCATGGATTACCTTGTAATGATACCTCATTACATTTTACATTACTTCAAAACATAAAATAAGGACTTATCGATCATCAATTACTAATAAATATTTTTGAAAATCTATTTATATCTATTTTGTGATTTTTTGTAAGCATGAGGGTAAGGTGTATATTTTTGATATCACGAACGAAAACACGAAGCACAACAACTCATTAACATTTTAAGCAATAAAATATTATATGTATCGATAGCTCAGTTGGTAGAGTTCTCGCCTAACTAATTGTTAAATACCAAAGACCCCTTTATCGAATCCCAGAATGATGACGTAATTTATTTTATAAAAAAAATAAAAAAGTTATTTATTTAATTAAAAAAAAATATTTGTAAAAAAAAATTTGTATGCTTTTTTTTTAAGAAAATCTATTTATAGACACATTACTTTTTCCCACCATGTAACCATATAAGTAACTAGTTGCTTTACCCCCTACAAGGTCATGAGTACACCCATTACTTTTAGGCTCATCGTCTGTAAAATTCATCAGGGAAGTAAGGTGTAATGTAATGCGTGAAGACCTATGGCGATGCATTACTTTACCCATGATTTGGCAATGTGTGGTTTTGCTGGGACGCTTTGGAAGTTGGTGATTTTGGAACGCTGTCTAACAAGAAAATATCATCACAAATTTGATAAAATAATGCTTACTTATTTTTATTATCCTGGAAAGTTGTGGTATCTCATTGTTTTTGGGGTCGAGAAATCTATTTTTTATATTTATTTTTACCTAAAACTCACGCTAGATGGCGCTGTTATGCAAATTTTTCTATTTTTTTGTAGATTATCATAGAAAAAACTTTGTTTCTACTTTTTTTGAGGCAAAAAATCAATTTTTGATGTTGGCTTCATTATAAAACATATTTATAATGATATAAACATATAGGTTATTCTATTTTTCTTTACAAAACTACAAAGAAATAAAAAAATACTAATAAAATAGGTTAAAAGGTTTATTTTATTTAAAAAACAAGTAATTTTGATTTACAATAGATGACTTAAGTTACATGTCTCAATAAGATGACACTAATCGTATACTCAAGATTGAACACGTTTAGTGTACAAAACGTATGACATTTGCACATGGTGAATCAAGGATGGATCAGCCAAGCGAAAACGTAAACGTATTTCGATATAGGAAATTTAATAAGTAAAATAAGAATAGAAGATATATTGTGTATCTTGTTGTTTCATTCATATTCATTAAACATATAGAATACGTAAAAACATAAAGAAAATCTTATCTAAATAGAATTTTTTTGTACGTTCACGTTTTCTATATGTTTAATGCATATGATTGAAACAACAAGATAAACAAAATATCTACTATTCTTATTTTATTAAATTTCCTATATTTCCTATATTTCCTAATACGTTTTCGCTTACGCTTGGCTGATCCAGCCTTAATTCACCATGTGTAAACAATAGTAAATGTCATACGTTTTGTGTACGTATTGTACACTAAACGAGTTCTTGAGTGTACGATTTATGTCATCGTATTGAGATATATAACTTAAGCCATCTAACTATAAATGTCGAATAATATGATAGCACACGTGACTACCAAAATTCGGTTGTCGACAAATTCCGTTCCGTTCAGTGTGTGTATGATTTGTTGTGTAATCCCAAGATTTTATTCTCAACATCTTTATTTTGCCAAATATTTAGTGATTTTGGCCCACGGTTACTCGTCTTTTGTCTTTTCACAACCTTCAGTTGAATATAATAAATGGTATTTTGTCATCGTCAAGTATTAAAAGTCATAATGGAAAGCCGTATATTTTATATATTTTTGGCTTTTTCAATTTCAACAGTTCGTGAATTGAGTGAGTATAATAAAGTAGTTTGGAGCTCTTAACAAATTATTGTTTTTGACATTAAACTTTATATTATTGAATTACTCAAGAAAATTTGCAAGACATTTTCTGTAAAGTTACCTCTCATATATTTTGTTTAAATAAAATGTCAAATGACTGGAAGAGCAATATTCCTTGCTAAAAGCAATAAAAATTAATAAGGAAGTAAAAAAAAGCAACTCCCACTTAAAAGGTGGAAGAAAATGTTTACACCTAAACTGCGCAACGGGGCTGTACACTGATAATAATCCATGCGTAAAAATACAAAAAAATGTCAAAATAACCAAAAATTTTGTAAAATAAACGAAAATTTGTTCATTTTACAAAAGATTTCGTTGTTTTGACATTTTTTTCGTATTTTTAGCATGGATTATTATGAGTGTATGGCACAAAGGAATCGAAAATAATATATTAGTTTTTTTTTCAAAATCCTTGTGCAGTGACAATTTTTTTTTACATTTTAGCATAATCCTTATCATAAAGGTATATAACTTTAAGTTGGCAACACTTATGTTTAGTTTGGTTTGGCATTTCAACATAAATAGACTGAAACCTGATCAAAGCTGCCAAATTTTGAAAATTTATTTTGAAAATCATGGTACTGTACGAAATATTTATCGCGCACGAATTTTTCGAATTTTGTTTAGCGATGAAGTTCACTTTTGGTTAAATGTATACGTTAATAAACAAAACTGACGTATTTGGAGTGATGATAATAATCAAGTGTATGTTGAGACACCGTTACATCCAGAAAAACTGACACGTTTCGGACCGGTGAATTGGCCTCCAAGATCGTGCGATTTAACGCCACTGGGCTATTATCTGTGCGAATATGTGAAATCGCTAGTCCACGCCGATAGGCCCGAAACGATTGACCACTTGGAGGACAACATTCGCCGCGTTTTTGCCAATATACGGCCACAAATGTTGAAAAAAGTTATCGAAAATTGGACCTCCAGATTAGACTACATCCGATCCAACCGTAGCTGTTATATGCCAGAACTTATATTTAAATTATAATCCCAAAATATTATCTTTCGAATGAAGTAAGTTTCAAGTCAATTTAAAAAATTCATTTTTGTTTTATTCCATTTCAAAGTTCTATACCTCTATAAAAAAGCACCTTTTACAAGTAATACACGCAGAGAAAACAGCATCATATTGTGATAGTTTAAGAGTATCATGTTATGATTTCAATGCCTGACAATCATAATATAATCGTAACAATCATATTATTATTAAGTCGTCATCGGTAATCATAATACGATCAGCCATAATTATATATATGGTAATTAGGATTATAATATGGTAATTTCGTGTACGCAATCATGTTCAATCATATTTTTTCTCTGCGTGTAAGTATAATAAAACGTTTATAAAGGGTGTCCCAAGAAGAACGAAATTTTTAAATCTGGCAACATTCGAAGTGTCATTGTTTGACATTTGAACAATTGTTATTGTTTGCTAGTAGAAGGTACGAGGTTAGTAAAAATGGAGCGCTACACGAATGAACAACGCATTCTCATTGTGAAATTGTTTTACCAAAATGGTGAAAGATTTGCGGCTACAGTTCGCTAATTGCGATCATTTTGGGGTCACAATAATGCTCCAAAAGAGTCAACTGTAAAGAGATTAATGGATAAATTTGCAGAAACTGGGTCTGCTAGTGATGTAAAGACAACAACGCGCCATCGACCAGGTCAATCGACCGAAAATGGCTGGAGGAATAATTTTTTTTTATGAAAATGATGCAGGTCAAGCGCAAACAGTCAATGGTGTTCGGTATCGTGAAATGATAACCAGTTTTTTCTTGCCTAGAATTGAAGAAATGAATGTGGAGGGCATGTGGTTCCAACAAGACGGCGCCACATGTCATACAGCCAGAGAAACAATTCAATTGCTGCATCAGTCATTTCCCGGTCGTGTTATTTCGCGTTTTGGAGATCAGAATTGGCCGCCTAGATCGTGCGATTTAACACCATTAGATTTTTTTCTTTGGGGTTTTTAAAGTCGATGGTTTACGCGAATAAGCCGACGACGACTCAAGCCTTAAAAGAGGAAATTGGAAATTGAAATACCGCAGCATTCATGCAAAACGGTCATTGAAAATTTCATTAAAAGATCGCGTGCATGCCAGCAAAGCCGCGGCGGCCATCTGCACGATATATTGTTCCATACATAACCTCATTCTGTCTACTTTACGATATAATAAAGTTTCACGATTTTTTTTTAAATATCTGTGTTTTATTTAAAATTTAAAAATTGCGCTCTTCTTGGGACACCCTTTATTTACAGTTTTATTAATAACATTTATTTTGTTGATTTGTCGATGAATTTTATAAAATATCAGTTGTTTCAACTTTAATTTTTTTATTTAAGAAAACATATCTTCCTTATCATTATCCTCATATTGCAGATGATGTTAGCAGTTTTATTGACTGGTATATGAAAGGTATTTTATTAATAATATTTTTTGTATAAAGAAAAAGTTTTTTCTTATGTTAACCGTGATTTGATAAAAGTTAAGTTGTCATATTTCTTTCTTCATGGGCAAACTTTTAATGATTAATTGCTATTACGAATTTTATAGAAAAAAAATACTTATATACAATATATTAGTTGCAAATCACCAAACTCTATTATCAACGTATCAAGAACAAAAACATATTTTAGAGGATTAAGATCGCTCGCATGAAACACTAGCCAAAACTATATATATAAAAGATACTCTTTGAACTTTCAAATTAATGGATTTTGTATGTAATTTATTAATAAAAAATTCTATACGACATATAAAAAACAAAATTCATTAAGGGACAATTTTCATTAATAATGTTAAGAACTTTTTTTTGTGAATTTTGTGAAAAAAAATCATTATTTTAATAAAAGATTTATTGGCAACAATTTTATGAAGCTAATTCTTAAAAAAGCTAAATTTTCAATGGAACATCAAATGTTATTAAAATTAAATTCGAGTATTTAAATTATTTTGTATCCGCAACCAAACTAGCATTTGTTTCAATGGTAGAAGTTAAAACAATCTTAAAAAAATAAAATGTTATTGACACATAAAAAAAGCATATAAAATAACTTAACCCTGCGTCAATTAAGTTTGACAAGAATAAAAAAAAAAAAAAAAAACGCTAACATTTCATACCTTTTTCAAACAAAATTATTGCTAATTTCCTAAAGAATTTCCTTTATAACTTTATTAAGAACATGAAAAGATAGAATAAAATGTCGGGCAGATTCGCTATAAAATAGCTACAAAAAAGTACATACTTATTTGACACATAAAGACTAAAAAGAAGAAATAAAATCCAGATAAAGAAGCTGTAGGGGAATTTGGGATGAATTGGTAACACACTTTTCCTAGTTCTTTAAAAGACCACACAAACGTTTTTTGTTGTCGTACAATAGACACATCTTACCGATTGAGGCCTAATTAATTATCCTACCTATTTATTTGTTAGTTGCATTTTTAAGAATTTCTTTTAAAAGACATTTTGGGGTGAAGTGAAAAATTTGAGGGGGATGTGGTAATATAAAATATAAAAAAAATCAATAAAATTAAAAAAAAAGCCAAAATTGAAAAATCACAAAATATTTAAAAAAAAGCAACGCTTAGAAAAAATCAACAACAATGACCAACATTTAAAAATATTTCCAAATTAAAAAAAAAAAAATACTAAAATTTTAAGAAAGAAAAAACTGCCAAAATTTCAAAAAATCGTTAAATATAAAAAATCAACGAAATTAAAATGAAAAATATTTTCGAGATATGGACGCTTCGATATTTATTTTGTTTTGGTATAACCATTGCGATTTTTTTTAATTCTTCAACAAAAAGGACCAATATTTAAAAATATTTCCAAATTAAAAAAAAAAAAAAATTAATAAAATTTTAAGAAAGAAAAAAATGCAAAAATTTCAAAAAATCGTTAAATATAAAAAATCAACCAAATTAAAATGAAAAATATTTTCGAGATATAGACGCTTCGAATTTTATTTTGTTTTGGTATAACCATTGCGATTTTTTTTAATTCTTCAACAAAAAGGACCAGTATTTAAAAATATTTCCAAATTAAAAAAAAAAAAAAAAATTAATAAAATTTTAAGAAGGAAAAAAATGCAAAAATTTCAAAAAATCGTTAAACATAAAAAATCGATGAAATTAAAATGAAAACTATTTTCTAAAAATGGAAGTTTCGAATTTCATTGAGTAGTTTTTTTTTGGTATAACCATGGCAATTTTTTTTAAATTCTTAAAATTTTTGACGATTTTTTTTTTTTTGTCAATTTTAGTGTTTTTCTTTTCAAATACTGGCGATTATTTTAATTTTACTGAATTTTTTTTATATTTCTGCATTTTTAAATTGGACGATTTTTTTCCCCCCATTTTAGCGATTTTGACAATTTTTCTTCCAAGTTTATGTGGATTTTTTTAATATTAACGATTTTAAACACTTTCAATATTCAGTTTAAGTGGTTTTTTAAATTGGATTACTTATTTTTTAAATGATCTAAAAAATTTGAGGGGCATGCGGTAATATAAACAATTAAAAAAAAACAATTAATTTAAAAAAACGCCAAAATTAAAAAATCACAACATGTTAACAAAATAATCAACAAAACGGACCAACATGTAAAAATATTTTCAAATTAAAAAAAAAAAAAAAATACTAAAATTTTAAGAAAGAAAAACTGCCAAAATTTCAAAAAATAGTTAAACATAAAAAATCAACGAAATTAAAATGAAAAATATTTTCTAGATATGGACTTTTCGAATTTTATTTAGTAGTATTTGTTTTTTTGTATAACCATGGCTGATTTTTTTAAATTCTGAAATTTTTTGGCGATATTTTTTCCAATTTTAGTGTTTTTCCTTTCAAATAGTGGCGATTTTTTTAGATTTTTATATATTTGCATTTTTAAATTGGACTATTTTTTCACCATTTTAGCGATTTTGACAATTTTTCTTTCCAGTTTCTGTAAATTTTTTTAATATTAACAATTTTAAACGCTTTCAATATTCAGTTAAAGTGGCTTTTTTAAATTGGATTACTTATATTTTAAATTATTTTATAAATAATGTTATGATCTAAACAGTTTTTTAAATATATTTGTGTACTCATTATTTTTTCACTTCTAATAAGTACATATATAACTACTTATTTATATTTTTTGTAAGCTGAAAAGTAATGCAATTTTGTGAAAGCAACTCATTTATGTTTTTATCTATTTTTATCTATTAATGTAGAGTTAGCTCAGATGGTAGAGCGTTTGACTGACAGCGCCCGGGTTTAAATCCCAAAATGTGTAAGTACATTTTATTAAACAAAAAATATTTTTTTATTAAATATAGGTTTTTTTTTAAATTTATTTTTATACTAATTATTATTGTCCATACTGGCAGGCTTATAGGTAACCTTATATGTTGTTGTTTTTTTAAGGCGTTAGTAATAAAATGGCAAAATAAGCATATATGAGTAAAAATATAAAAAATAAGCAAACAAAAAAGGAAAAATGGCCCATTTTTGTCTTCTCTGGTCATAAGCATTTAAAAAAGTTATTTATTCTTAAAGGACACGACACAAGAGGAAGTATGTATAAAAATGCATTAATATGGCAAAAAATATATTTTTCTGCTTGACGCCTATTACCACACTACCGAATATTCCCCTACACAGCTATATATTATACAGATATTGTAATTTTATACAATTTTATAAAAAAAAAAAATATTCAAGATAATCAAAATGAAAAATACTTGCATTAGTTAGTAGGGGAATGTATTGTACCTTGAAATTTTTCACTTAAAACTAACCTTTTAACAGTTTATAAAAATGTTTTCCTACACAAGGTGATTTATTTTTTTTTTATAACTGTTTTATTTTTTTTTTTTGTAATTGCTATGAAAAATGCTGCTTGTAACTTTAAACTCAAAAAATAAATATATAGAATGACCCGCTTAAAATCTGTACAAAACTGAAAAAGACATAACAACGCCCCAGATGTAATTACGAAATTATGTGTTATATATACACGTATTGTTGGCAATATTTAAGACATTACTTATTCCAATTCTCAAGACATTCTAATAAGAACTGCAGAAAATTTAAGCAATTAAAAAAATAAGAAAAAAAAGTTTCACAAAAACGGTATTTTGCGTCAATTACACATTTCAAAAAGCAGTTACGTGAAATTTTATTACACTCAAAAATATGTTTTTTGAAAATTTGGATAAATGTATATTTGAAATATTTAACTAACTTTAACCATTTTTTTTTTTATAAAGGCACTTAGCAAAAAACTAAATTTGAACTATTGATTAGCTTGTATCTACAAAGTAGTGAAAAAAAAGATATAAACAAAGTTGTAGGGTTAAAAAAAAATCATGCTAGAGATCGGCACTCCCCCAAGAAATTTTCGTTTTTATATCAAAATACAGTATGCAAAAAATTATGGTGATCGCTTAAGGGAAAGGGTGCCTCAAACGCCTTGCAAATAGGAAAATATGTCAAATTTGACGATTAGATGAAATTTTTTTTTATTTTTTGTACTAAGTTCGATGACAAGTATTTACAAAAAAAAAAAAATCAACTTTCTAGGACATCGTTAACCTATTTTAATTTCCCTATGGGGAATAAGGAGTCAATTGTCCTAAAAGTGACTGGTTAAAGAAGGACTTATCACAGGACTGGTATAATTTATTACTAAAGTGGGTTAAGCAGTATCAACTGTCCTAAAACTACCAACCCTGTAAACTTAACCAGAATGCTTATTAACAAGAAAAAGCCAGTTGGCCAGAATTATACCAATTGGAAGCTGTTTAGTTTTCGTTTATTTTTATGCCCATCTTTGGTTAGTCCTGTGGAATGCCACTATGTAGTTTAAAGCAGGACAAATGACCCCCTCCTATGACAAGCCCATGTTAAAGTTGCCATTTGTTTACATAGGGTAGGGTTTAGCAGAGGACCGGTCTCTGGCATGAAGGGACCGATCCTGTGGCACATGCAGGACCGTAACCCCATAGGGTTACGATACAAAAAAGGGCAGCTATTTGTAGGGGAACCCAAAAGTAACATTTTTACATATTTGAAAATTTTATTAAAGAAAATTTTTAAAAATTATAATCGCTCTCCACTAGTTTTTGATATAAATCGTAAAGAAACAAAATGAGAAATATTATAAATATCCGTTCGCTAGTTTTTTTTATAGTGATTTAAATTTAGCGGATTTCAAGGAAATTTAATTGTTGGCTGTATTATCATTAATTTTGAAATTATAACTACGTTTTAAACAAAATTGACGAAAGTGGCTTGCAACTGATTTACTTGGATCATAAATTTTAGTTAGTAAGTACTATTTACAGGACAGCTTTTTTTCAAAATTGTATAACAAAAAAAAAAATTTTTTTTCATCTAATGATCAAATTTAGCATATTACCCTATTTTCAAGGCGTTTGAGGCACCCTTTACCTTAAGCGATCGTCGTAATTTTTTTCATAGTGTATTTTAATACTAAACCGAATACTTCTAGGCATAAAGCCGAAAGTTGACATTTTTGGCGAACCCTAATACATAACCATTATCTATAAGACTTACACAAATGCAAGCACGCTTAATTTCGTTCATTTTAGTTTTTTCTTTTGTATACTACACATCAAACAAAGGATAGTAAATATTATGAATATTAAAAATATAGAAATAAAACAATAAATAAATTAAATGAACTAATTTAAAAAATTTAATAAATCAGTGATATTTTGATAAGTTTGAAAATTTAAGATGTAGGCAGGGAGAAATAAAATATAAAGTACGATTTGGTGCGACACTACAAAACATTAAATGCCAGTCCCAGGGTGTTGTTTTTAAAAGATAAAGAGTTTTTATGATATTTAATTAACCATATTTTGAATATTTTTTTTTTTGTATTTTAGAATTATCTTCATTTGAAAAATGTAAAATTGTGTCATACATACATACACACAGAGAAAAATTGTGATATTTAACAGCTGAAATTCAGTTACTAGGATTATAATTCGATTATTATGAATTTTAGTCTGTTGGTACAACTGAACATTAGTTTTCACAACAAAGTTCGATTAATTCAATTGTATTATGGTTGCAACACCCAAAATATTCAGAAAACTAATGTAAATATCGCTGTACTAACTGAATTTACTAGTTGTTACCATTAAAATACACTTTTCAAATCTGTTGGTACCTTATTTCTCAGTGTGTATACTAGGGTGGTCTTTCGTTGTATGGGCGAAAAATAAAAACGAGATTTTGACTGTACCCCCCTCTTAAAATATTTGTTTGGGTACAAAAATTCACCATGGAAAAAATTAGAGTTCTAGCATAACGGGAAGATGTCCCGCATCGCCCTTGAAAATCGGGCCCCTTGGAAAAATGTGCATAATTTAAAAAAAAATTACAAATTTTTTTCTTCAAAATTTAAAAAATATAAAATAATTTTTGTGTTGGGTTTAATCGTAACTACTCAGATAAAAAATATTACTTTCCCAGAAAATCGCTAACTTACAATAACTTTGTGTCAAAAAAATTAATAAATATTTTGGGGTACCTCAAAGTGACTTTTTTGCATTTTTGAAAATTTTATTGAACAAAAATCGAAAACCTAGTATTTGCTGTCAAGTATTTTATTAAGCACATTTCAAGTATTAAACAAGCCAGGTCTTACGGATATCCGTTGGCAAATTTTTTTTTTAGGGCAA
Organism: Delia radicum; assembly: GCA_021234595.1. Lineage (NCBI taxonomy): Eukaryota > Metazoa > Arthropoda > Insecta > Diptera > Anthomyiidae > Delia > Delia radicum. The sequence goes on from CM037853.1 coordinate 59,163,879, forward strand.
TTTGATTCTCGGGGATTTCAAGGTTTTTTTTATTTTTATACATTTTTACTTTAAAACAAGGTTTTAATAATATTTCATCAATATTGTTGTATATGCCTTTTTATATGGTTGTAATAACTTTATTTTAAAATACTATATTTTCTGTTGATAGTTAACCCATGTTAACCTGGGGTCAAATATGACCCACGTAAGAAAAATGCAGCTTTGTGGCAAAATTTATAAATAAAATAAAGAAAGGAATAATTCAATTTATATTTATTCAAAAAAAATTTCGTTAACCGTTTCTAGTCTTCAAGTAGGTCAATTAAGTAAAAATTAGAACTTAAAACTTTTCCATAATAATAATTTTGAGGGAAAAAAATTTACACTATTAAATTAAAAATACGTTTTTCGAAAATACTCCTGAATATGTACAAAAAAATCAATTTTAATATGAATACAAGTATCTGAATTTATACTTAATAATTAATTTTAATTAATTTTAAAATGTAAATAAATTACAATTAGAAACATAAACAAAAATTTATTTTGTCATCGTTGTGATTTTTGACTCTTTAAAATACGGGGGTCAATTGTGACCCCATGAAAACACAGGTTAACTATGAACACGAAAAATTATACTTTATAATAAAGTTATTACAATTATAAAAAATAGCATACACAATAACATTGATGAAATATTACAAAAATCTTATTAAAAAAAAAAGTCTATACAAATTTAAAAAAACGTTGAAATCCGGTAGAATCAAAATGCTCTAACAAAAATTTTTGCCAACGGATATCAGTAATACTTGGCTTATTTAATACTTGAGATGTGTTTAATAAAATACTTGACAGCAAACACCAGGTTTTTGATTTTTGCTGAATAAAATTTTCAAAAATGCAAAAAAGTCACTTTGAGGTACCCCCAAAATATTTATTCATTTTTTTGACACAAAGTTAAGGTAAGTAAGTGATTTTCTGGGAAAGTAATATTTTTTATCTGAGTAGTTATTAGGGTATTCAATCGGTTAACCGTTACTCGATTAATCGATGAAATGATGTCGAACAATTGTTCGAGTAATTCGAAGTGGCCAATTTCGAGTAAAGAATAACTCGAACAATTTTGGTCGATTAATCGAGTAACTCGAGTAATTTAAAAATATGAACTATTTTATATTTTTTTAATATGTTGTATAAAATAATGTGACTGTTATAGTGAATATTTAAATGTTAAGTGTATTTTTATATTAAGTGAGCACTGTTAAAGAAATTATATTACGGAAAACGAAGAACTTAATGCGAAAAACTCCGATATCGAAGAAACTTGGATATTTTTTAAAGAAACAAGTTCTAAGACTGGGGTGTTTAAAATTATTGGTGCGGATTTGAGGGTTAAAAGTGGGATCAAACATTATTTTTTTTTTAATTTAGTTGCCATTTGATCTAAAGAAACTACATATAAATACTATATTTTCAAAAAGGAATTTTTAAATGTCATTTACTAAAAACTTTTTGTTGATCCCTTTTATGTCGTTGTAACAAGCCAATTTTAGAAGCCGTATATGGAAATTCATAGCGGTCCTACGCAAAATTTCCACATATTAAAATTTACATATAGAAGTAATGAAGTTTTCATTAATATGATGAAAATCTTCTTAAATATTCATGAAAGTTGTTTCAAAACTTCTTTAAAATTTTTTTAGAAAAATTACATATCTCAAAATCCCAAAATGATAGGACAAAATGGACTATTTTTTCGTTTAGTACTAACACACTAATATAACAAAACTGTGTCAAGTCTGAGTGAAATTACAAAACGGATCAGCTTACAAATATTTTTATAAAACAGTTTAATACATATTTATGAACCAGTTATATTGAAAGAAAATCAATTAAGATTTCAACATATTTATAAAGAATTTCATTGATATAATAACGCTTTTGCTTTGAGTGTACTGAGATAAAACTGCCGCAATATTAAATGATCTTAGCAAATGTTTTTCTCTTTTAGATATACTTTTTACTAAAATTTTTAATTAATTTGTTAATTTTTATATATATGTTATATTAGTACTAATAAAATATAAAAACTTACAAAAATGTGAGTTTTTGGAAAATAAAATTAAAGTATTAAAATTGTTCGAGTTACTCGAGTTATTCGAGCAATTTTAAAATCTTACTCGCCTACTCGAGTAAATTAAAAACCTCAAAATCGAGTTACTCGATTGCTCGAACAAAAGCAAACCCGAGTAAATTGAATACCCTAGTAGTTATGATTAAACCCAACACAAAAATTATTTTATATTTTTTTAATTTTGAAGAAAAAAAATTTGAATTTTTTTTTAAATTATGACCATTTTTCCAAGGGGCCCGATTTTCAAGGGCGATGCGGGACACCTTCCCGTTATGCTAGAACTCTAATTTTTTGCATGGTGAATTTTTGTACCCAAACAAATATTTTAAGAGGGGGGCAGCCCCAAAAATCGCAAGTTGAAAAATAAGGACCACCCTAGTGTATACACACAAAAAAATATTTCTTAAATTGCGCCAAGTAAACATTTTGTTGAATAAAAAAAACATAATCAATTACTTTTTTAATTGACTCAATTTCTTTTTTAATTGACTCAATTAAAAAGTAATCAATATTTTGAATAATATTGATTACTTTAAATAAACAAAAATATTGATTACTTTTTAATTGAATCAATTAAAAAAGTAATTGATTATTTTTTTTTATTCAACAAAATGTGTACTTGGCGCAATTTTTTTTTCTGTGTACATACATGCATGTTAGTAATTGGGAATTGATATATTTTGTTATTAAATTAATAAAATATTTTGTTTATTTCCAGATTTTTTATTTAATTGCTTTATGTTAACACTGTGAAGGTCTTTACATTTTTATATATATATAAATTTTTATATATTACAAAAAAAAATGGATTTAAGTTTCATCCAAATAAATTAACTATATTAAAAATTTTATATTAAGTTGTTTTAGTTTTTCTACAGTCTACTACTAAACTCGAGCAAAATAGTAAAATTCAATTGACTGGTAGCAGAACAACTTATACTTTATTACAATAGGTTCTAATTTCTGTGCTACAAACTAAGTATTCATTTTGTATGGAATTTGTTCTATTTACAACAGGTTCTTTACATCCAAACAAGAACAGGTTGCTTTAGAATCGGTTCGAGAACTAGTTATAGAACTAGATTTTTTTTAACAGTGAAGCCTTACATCTTGACACTCAGGAACCTGTTCTAAAACCGGTTTTATGCAACCGGTGGCAAAGAGAAGCTGTTCTGGAATAGATTCTAAAGTAACTACTTTTAAAAAATTTTGTTGAGTAATATAATATTGTAATATATTTTAAGTTGAATATAAGAATAAATCAATATATAATTTTTTTTTACCCCGGAGGTTGATTGAAAAAGCCTCAAATTGGGTAATTTGTTACGAAAATTTTTAACCTCTAAATGTAAGATTGCGCACCTAAGAAAATAAATTGTCTGTTTTTTATTTTCATTAAAAAAAAAGATTAAGATGTCTTTTTTTAAATGTTTCAATGTACAACATATTCCCCTAGTATATAAAATTGAAAATTTATGCAAATTAAAATAAAAATAAATTCTTGTACGTAAAATGTGCATGGACAATATACATAAATAACTATGTAAATATTTTTATTATATTAAAAATTGAAATTTTTCATATATTTGCCTTTTGTAATATTTGTGTGTTAGTAATATAATTGTTTTTTATATAGTATTACTCAGATATTTTTGTTTTAAAATTTTGTATACATGTTTTGTCTTTATTATCACAAAGCAGTTGTATTTGCTCAAACATATTCTAGAATTAGAATATATACATAAATTAATGTCAATTTCCCCAAAGAAATATGAATGCAATATTGTTTCACAAATATTTTGGAAAAAATTCTGCAATTTCTTACTGGCTGAGCGGGTTTCTCTGAAACTACTCACAGCCATAGTAAATACGATTAATCCCCCATCTCTTATACTACACTCGAAAAAAACAGGTATACTATTTTTCAACAAATTTTTTGCTTAAATTATGTTTTCAGCTAAAATTTTTGTAATACTTATTCAGCAATTAACTGTTTTGAACTAATGTTTTACTAATATTTTACCAATGTTTTTCTAATTTATTTTGCTAAAAAGAATTGTGCTGAATAGTAGGGTATTCAATTTACTCGGGTTTGCTTTTGTTCGAGTAATCGAGTAACTCGATTTTGAGGTTTTTAATTTACTCGAGTAGGCGAGTAAGATTTTAAAATTGCTCGAATAACTCGAGTAACTCGAACAATTTTAATACTTTAATTTTATTTTCCAAAAACTCACATTTTTGTAGGTTTTTATATTTTATTAGTACTAATATAACATATACAGTAAGGGACAAAATTGTTCACATGATTATCGTTATTGAGAATATATGACACATATTTATCTTTTCTTCACTTTTATTCAAACTTGTTTAATTAAATTAAATACTCTAATCCTACTGAATACAAAAATATGAAAACTTAAAATAAATCCAGGTACATAATGTTTTAATTAATATTAATTCAAAGGTTCAAGTGTGAACAATATTGGCACCAGGTGAAAAACTCGTCCTATTTTTGGTCTTAATATTCTGTGTGTCCACCGTGAGCTTTTTTAACTGATTGAATTCTTTTCGGCATACTTTTTACTAGATTATTTAGCATTTCTGGATCAATATTTTCCCAAGCTTCAATAGAACGCTCCCATAGTTCATCTATGGTCTTAGGAGGATTTTTTTGAGCAAAAATCTTCCTTTTTAATATAGACCAAAGGTGTTCGATCGGGTTTAAATCCGGGGACTGGGGCGGCCAATCCAAAAGCTTGATGCCATTTTCTTCGAACCACTTTTTAGTTTTTTTCGCAGTATGCTTAGGATCGTTATCCTGCATAAAGATGTCGTTTTGTCCCGGATCCAAGCCGAATATATGAAGACTTGGTAGATATGAGTCTTCAAGAATAGTGATATAGTCCGCAGCACACATTTTACCTCTAATCCGGCGAAGTACACCAAGCTGATTTCCCCTGAAACAACCCCAAGCCATCAATGAGCCAGATGGACGGCAGTGGACATGGGTAGATAAAAGTGTTGGAGTTAAAGAACGAAATATTTGCAGTACGTTAAAATTCGGAGGTGGCTCATTGATGGCTTGGGGTTGTTTCAGGGGAAATCAGCTTGGTGTACTTCGCCGGATTAGAGGTAAAATGTGTGCTGCGGACTATATCACTATTCTTGAAGACTCATATCTACCAAGTCTTGATATATTCGGCTTGGATCCGGGACAAAACGACATCTTTATGCAGGATAACGATCCTAAGCATACTGCGAAAAAAACTAAAAAGTGGTTCGAAGAAAATGGCATCAAGCTTTTGGATTGGCCGCCCCAGTCCCCGGATTTAAACCCGATCGAACACCTTTGGTCTATTATAAAAAGGAAGATTTTTGCTCAAAAAAATCCTCCTAAGACCATAGATGAACTATGGGAGCGTTCTATTGAAGCTTGGGAAAATATTGATCCAGAAATGCTAAATATAAATAATCTAGTAAAAAGTATGCCGAAAAGAATTCAATCAGTTAAAAAAGCTCACGGTGGACACACAAAATATTAAGACCAAAAATAGGACGAGTTTTTCACCTGGTGCCAATATTGTTCACACTTGAACCTTTGAATTAATATTAATTAAAACATTATGTACCTGGATTTATTTTAAGTTTTCATATTTTTGTATTCAGTAAGATTAGAGTATTTAATTTAATTAAACAAGTTTGAATAAAAGTGAAGAAAAGATAAATATGTGTCATATATTCTCAATAACGATAATCATGTGAACAATTTTGTCCCTTACTGTATATAAAAATTAACAAATTAATTAAAAATTTTAGTAAAAAGTATATCTAAAAGAGAAAAACATTTGCTAAGATCATTTATTATTGCGACAGTTTTGTCTCAGTACACTCAAAGCAAAAGCGTTATTATATCAATGAAATTCTTTATAAATATGTTGAAATCTTCATTGATTTTCTGTCAATATAACTGGTTCATAAATATGTATTAAACTGTTTTATAAAAATATTTGTAAGGTGATCCGTTTTGTAATTTCACTCAGACTTGACACAGTTTTGTTATAGTTTGTGTTAGTACTAAACGAAAAAATAGTCCATTTTGTCCTATCATTTTGGGATTTTGAGATATGTAATTTTTCTAAAAAAATTATAAAGAAGTTTTGAAACAACTTTCATGAATATTTAAGAAGATTTTCATCATATTAATGAAAACTTCATTCTATATGTTAATTTTAATGTGTGGAAATTTTGCGTAGGACCGCTATGAATTTCCATATAGAGCTTCTAAAATTGGCTTGTTACAACGACATAAAAGGGACCAACAAAAAGTTTTTAGTAAATGACATTTAAAAATTCCTTTTTGAAAATATAGTATTTATATGTAGTTTCTTTAGATCAAATGGCAACTAAATAAAAAAAAAAATAATGTTTGATCCCACTTTTAACCCTCAAATCCGCACCAATAATCTTAAACACCCCAGTCTTAAAACTTGTTTCTTTAAAAAATGTCCAAGTTTCTTCGATATCGGAGTTTTTCGCATTAAGTTCTTCGTTTTTCGTAATATAATTTCTTTAACAGTGCTCACTTAATATAAAAATACACTAAACTTTAAATATTCACTATAACAGTCACATTATTTTATACAAAATATTAAAAAAATATAAAATAGTTCATATTTTTAAATTACTCGAGTTACTCGATTAATCGACCAAAATTGTTCGAGTTATTCTTTACTCGAAATTGGCCACTTCGAATTACTCGAACAATTGTTCGACATCATTTCATCGATTAATCGAGTAACGGTTAACCGATTGAATACCCTACTGAATAGCACATTAATAGTGTGAACGACAATAAGGTTGAAAGATATACTCAAAATGAATTAGTAGTGAATTAGATGTAGTAGTGACGAGGATAATTATACTAAGGGCCATTATTACAATTTGCCAATAGCTAAAGTTCGGATGTTATCTGACAGATTATTAGTTTTTCGTTATTATAAGTATACTTTAAGCTAAAAGTGACCGATAAGCTGAAGGGAAGATATTGTTGCCTTTAACTTTAAACGTAAGGTTTATGTGTTTAAAGTTACCGCATTTTCTGCTCTATAAATAAGTAGAAGAAAATACCGAATTTCACAACCGAATTTCACAAATTATTGTTGTTTGTAAACAAATAAATAAAAGTACGTTGCCACTACGTATTTTTATAAACCAATTCATAAACCAATAATCTGTTTTTAGTTCGGTGCTGACACATTATCAAAAATATTAATTTTATTTTATTGGGAAGTTGTAATAACGAAAAACATTATAGCTCACTTTATTCCTTATTTTAGCTAAAGTTACTTTTTACCAACATTTACTTTAAAGGCAAGTTGTAATAACGGCCCTAAAAAGTACAACTCTAGTATTGTAAAAAGATCAACCATCGAAAATTTGTGTACCTGTTTTTTATACATACAACAAAATTGTGGATTAAAACAACTTTAATTTTGCTTTGTCACCGGCTTGTGAAAGTAATTGTCTATTAATTAAATAAACGACAAAATAAAATATTTAAATTAATAAAGATTATATAAATACACGTAAACTAAATGTTTATAGAGTTTAATAATCTAGTGTCGTTAAATTGCAAACAATTATAGACCAGGTAGACAGACTAAAGTGAGCGAGAAAGACACACATCTTAGTTAGATTTTTATGTTTCCTTTTTGTTTTTGCAAAAAAGAGTAGTAAAGTGTCCGCCAAATAAATTTTTTTTTTTTTAACTCCTGAACCAATTGGACTTTGTATTGCGTCATACCAAGGTTGTTATGCAAAATTCGTCTCAATGATGTCTCCGAAATGTTCAATTGTTGAGAACTACGGTGAATTGAAGTTGATGGCGCTTCACGCACACTTTCTGCCACAGCAGAAATATTCTCGGGTGTACGCACTGTTTTTGGCTTTTCACGCTTTGGTTTATCGATGAGGATGCCAGTTTCTTTCACTTTTTTCACAAGATAACGAACATACGGACCATATTCGTTCAACGGAAGTATAAAGCTAATTATCTGTCAAATCAGGACATGAGCTAAGTGTTACCATTCACGAAATAAGCATTAGTTGAATAAAACGTTAGATGGCGGACCCTTTATATGTTATATTTTGTAATTTTTTCTTTTCGTTTCTATAACTATCTGCTACATTTGCGTTCCTTTAAAAGATATCATCATTTAGACAACCATTGATGTAATTATTTCTATTTTTTTTTTTAGATATTACATTTATTCATGTCGTCAATTTGGGAGTATGTACATTTCGATATTTTGCAAAGTATTGTAAATTAATTTTAAAAGAATCACAAAAATTTGTTTTATGATTTCAGTAAGTAAATTAACTAAAGTTAAATTTTTGTACTAATTTTTTGAATTTTTTTCAGTTTACTAATATTCAGCAAAAATTTTATTAATTTTTAGTAAGGGTTTTTTAATTTCTAATCCACTAAGCGTTAGCAAACCTTTTGCTGAATCTACTAATTTTGTTGCCTAAAATCAGCTCGCCGATTTTCAGCAAAAGATTTTGCTGACATAAGCAATTTTTTTGCAAGCACACTCTTGACTAACATTTTGCTGACTCAGCACAATTCTTTGCTGTCTTTAATAACTTTTTTTTTTTGAGTGCAGTTTAGGTTGAAAAGTGAAATTGGAAGTAAAGATACAATTCACAAGCGACTCATGTCCAATAAAATAGGACATACATTTAAGCCCGCAAAGTCGGCTTGTTGTACGCTCTCATGTCCGGTAGTTACCGTCAATATCTATTCTACAAACTGCGTCCCGTTGACGTAATATTGGTCTCCTCCAGCCCATTCCGCTTAGGTCACCCAAAGTCGGAATGTTATCAGCGGACAGGTGTTGAACCCTAATGCCTGCGAAAGCGGGACAATCACAAAGATAGTGTTCTATGGTCTCGTCACTCTCTCTACAGGCCCACCCGCATTCAAAATTGGTGTGCCCTCAGCGTTGAACGCCCGGTGAGAATATTTACTATCTTACTAAGTACACTTTTATTCCGTTACAATAGCTCATTAGTTTCCCCCGTATCCTGGACTTCCCATAGAATTCTAGTAGTCCTATGATCGATAACAGTCCATTGACGTAGTTCGCCCTAAAAGCCTGAAATAATTTTGCGTTCTCTAAGTTGACTGTGTTCAGGGAAAAACCTGCCCTGACTGCTTCTAAAATATGAAATTTTTTTAATGGGTTCCCGAAGCGTCCCAGTTGTGATTCTAATTGATCAGCGCGTTATTGATCTAGTGGGTGTTTTTTGAAACTTAAGTTTTAAATTAATTACGTTGATCATGGCTGTGTGAAGTTTCATTTCAATCAGATGAGCCAGTAAGAAATGTATGAATTATTTCCAAAATATTTGTGAAACACCGCACTATGCAGTTGTACAACGTGTATCACTAACAGCCGTACCAAAAGTTCGTTTTAATGGTAAGTAAAAAAAGAAAGCAAAAAAGTGGTCGAAAATCACTTTTCACCAATTCACGTATCCTTATCTCAAGTAGTGGTTAATATCATAACCATTTACTTATTGTCAAATGACTATCATCATAAAAATTTTACTATTTTTTCAAACCGAACTTTATTAATTAATATATGTCGAAGTGAGGGTTTAACGACGTAAACCAGAACTATAACAATTTTGACGTTTTCAAAATCAAAGGAAGTCGGCATGAATGGCCGAAATTGTCTGTATGTGTAAGAGAATGTTCGTTAATAAAAAAAAAAAAAATGGAAGCCAAAAAGTTATATAGCGGTTTAAAAAAAACTCAAACTTCTCACTTTAGCGAACAAGTTTGCTAACGTGAGTCATTAATAAATACTTTATAAAAGCGTAAAAACGACAAAAATTAAAATATGTTTAAATTTTGTTCATTAAAACGTTTGCTATATCGTTTTTGACTGTTGTAGGGAATAACATATGTAACAGCAATATAATACTGCGTTTATATTATAATGTTAACTTTTTTAATTGCGGTCAACAATTGATATTGTTTTTTTTGTTGTGATCCATGTGGAAAATTTTATGAAATAGACAATAATTACAATGCACATCTCAAAAAATAAAACAAGAGTAACTACCGTAAATAATTAGGACACGGCCGGAGATATTTCGGACTCGATGATTTTAATGGCGGCCAGATTTTCTATATACACGCAGCGAAAGAGCATTATATTATGATGGTTTAAGAGCATCACTTTATGAATGACACACGTAGCAATCATACTATGATCCTCATTATTTTAATAAGATTTTAGATAATGATAAAATAGTTGTCAGTGATCATAATATGATTAGTCAAAATTATATATATGACAATTAGGATCATAATGTGTCAATTATTTGTTATCAATCATTTTCAATCATAATTTTTCTCTGCGTGCAAAATTTCATTAAAGTTTTTGCATGTTTAACGATGTTTTTTATACATAAAATTTTAAAAATAAGATATTTTCTGTTATGGGCGAAAAATCTGACCCATATGTGTTAAAACTGTTAACGCCATTAAAATTTGGTCGTTACTTTAGTTTTTCGATTTACGCAATCAATTTTATAGCGCCGTGTCACTGAGCATTGAAAATAAAAATTAAAAATTATTTTTATTAACATCAAATATTCATTCCTTAATTTTAGAGTTTTTATTAATTTTTTTAAATATTAACCAAAATATAAATTTTTAGAATTTATCATCGCAAAATTTTAGCAATTTTCATGTCCTCATGTCATTTATTATATGTATTTATAATGGAACAAAAGAAGTCAACTAAACAACAAAAAAAAATCTACACAATCAACAAATATTTTTGTTAAGAAAATACAGAAGAAAAAAAATACTTTGTAGTTATAACAAAAGCAACTACACTAGTCCCTCGTTACACAGTATTCTATTTAATATTAAAAATTTTAATTATATGGAGAAATCCATCCATTAAAAAAAAAAAAATATGTCGTAATTTAATGGAAATAGCTTTTTATTTGCTTCCTTCTTAAATTAAATATTAATTTGTTGCTGGACAAAGGAAACCACCACGAAATTCCTTTTTGGTTTTCCATATCAAAAAAGCCTTAACTACTATATAGGGACAGGTGTAGATACATTTTTCGTTTTTTTTTTTTTTCTTTCTTAACAAACATTGACTTTTTTAACTGCCACTTGTAGCCTAGTCCATTAGCTTAATGTATGTATGTATGTTTATGTGTAAATATTAGAATGTCCCTTAAAATAACGATTTGTCGATTTTCGTTCAGTACGTCCACCAGTGTTATTTTAAATGGTTACAAATGTAAGAAATGGATTTTTTTTTGAAAACGTTGACCCGTGCCGTATTTTGATACAAAATGGCTTATTTAAAAAATGCATTTTTATTGAAAATTCTTAAAATTAAAAATTTTTAAAAATTTAAATTTTTTTTTTTATTTTTATATAATTAATAACATATAATTACAAATTATATACTATTACCCTTACCTAGCACTAGCTACTATGACCTTAGGCGCGCTGTAGCGAAAACAGATCAGTGCCTCTGGTGGGAATCGAACCCACGACCGCCGCACAGATAAGCCAACACGCTACTAGCCTACCGGGGCGCTCGATATTTATTTTGAAAATATGGAATTTTAACTTCATCGGCTATCATTAACGCACGTTATCATGGAATCAAAAGTGGCTTTTGTGTGTATATAATTTTGGCTTTTGTGTGTATATAATTTTATGAAGAAACAATAGAACTCTTATTTTTAGAAAATTATCAAAAGAAACACCGTATATGTTCCTGAAAATTAATGATACACTACTAAATCTTCTTAGATTGTAGACATATCGTACAATATTATTAAATACAATATTAAGTCGACGTTTGCTTGTGGCGTCACAATTTGCGAAGAGTTCGCAGCCGTATAAAAGACCAGGAATAACGTAGGTCTTAGCTAGCAGCAATCTTACATTTAATGGAGTGTATGATTGTGTAGACCATAGTGTTCTAAGCTTGGCATATGTTTGACCAACTAACGAGTTAATATGGTTAGTCCATGATAATGTGCTATTGAATACGATGCCTAAGTTTTTAGCCGCTGGGACAATTGAAATTTTCTGGTTGTTAATAAGGATTTCTTCATCAATTTCTGGTTGCATGGACCTCTTATGTATAACGAGACATTTAGACTTATTAGGGTTTAAGCAAAGACCATTTGCGATGGCCCAATGATGAATTTTATCCAGATCATAATTCAGTTTATCGATGTTCTCCTTAATTGATTCTTTGGGGCTACTTAGGTATAGCTGTACGTCGTCTGCATACATATGTACTTTGCTGTACGATAGTTGTTGAGGGAGATCGTTTGCATATAGTGAGAAAAGTAGCGGTCCCAAGATAGAACCCTGAGGTACGCCTCGAGTAAGAGCCAATGGTTCAGATGTTAAATTATTAACACATACGGATAGTGTACGGTTTACAAGGTAAGTTAACATGAGTTCAGTTGAGCTTGATGAGAATTTAAAGTGCCGTCTGAGTTTCATACAAAGAGTTTCATGGTTGACTGTGTCGAAAGCCTTAGAGTGGTCAAGGAGTACTAGGAAGTTTAGTTTGTTATTATCTAGTTCACGTCTAATATTCTCGCTTACTTCGACAAGAGCAGTTATACAGCTGTGATCTGAAGGGAAACCTGATTGTTTTTCACACATTAAGCCTTGTCCATGTATGTACTCACATATCTGAGAATACAATAGCTTTTCTAAGGCTTTTGAAAGGTAGCATAAAATCGCAATAGGTCGATATTCATTATTTGATTTCGGTATTGGTATAACTTTTGCATGTTTTCATTTAAAAGGGAACGTACTAGACATTAAAATTGTGTTAAAGATATGAGTTACATATGGAATAAGAAGAGGTAGGAGGATCCTAAAGAACTTAGGGTGAATATTATCGCATCCAATTGCATTCGACTTTACTGAAGAGAAGCATGACAAAACTTCTAATTGGTTAACACAAGAAAATTCAAAAAAACGTTCATCTTCAGAAAAATTGCCCATATTGTTATTAAAGTTATAAAGATCACTGTCGGCTTGGACAAATGGTAGATTTGTAAAGGCAGAATTTACATCAGTTGACATCAGTCGAGTAGTTTTTGTTAATAACTTTTTTGCCAATGCCAATGTCCTGAATAGTTTTCCAGGTTTTTTTTTTGACTCCAAAGCAGTACCAAATTGATTGGAATAATTTTCTGATTTTGCTAATTTGATCTTCTGGTTAACACATTTTCTGGCAGTACTGTACTCATTCTTAAGCTCGAGTGTTTTAAATCGCTTCCACCTAGCGTAGGTAATATCCCTTAGATGAATTAATTGTTTGATGTCCGTTATAAACCAAGGTTTACTTTTCACTGCTGGTATTTTGGTTTTTAATGGAACAGTTTCATCGTAGAGTTGAAGTATATTACTTTCAAGGAAAGCTAATTTATCATCAACAGAAAGTAAATAGTATATATTATTCCAGTGAATTTGAAAGAAATTATTGTATAGTAAATTGTAGTCTATATTGTTGAAGTCACGATAAGTGAAGGATTTTTGTTCGGGTTTAGTCCTAAAATCATATGATATAAAGATTAAGTCATGATGAGAAAAACATGAAGCAGAAAGTTGGTCATAAAGGAGCACCCTTGAGTTATCACTGACGAAAAACAAGTCGAGCAGAGTGTTTGAAGTAGAAGTGTAGTGTGTTGGATGGGTTCGATTTGTTGGTTTGAGCCCTAATGTTGACATGTTATCGGTTAAGATAGGTTCCAATGTTATTGTGTGATCTTCCTTAATAAATTATTATCACTTTGGGCAATTCATATTTTAGAAGGCGTATTTTTTTTTACTTTTATGTAGCAAATAAAAAAATCATACAAAAAGAGGTTCCATTGTTGTTCTTGTTTTTTGGACAAAAAAAATATTTACTTTTAAAATTTCAACCAGGTAAATATAAAATAGTATTTAGAAATGTTGAGGTTAAGAAGAAGAATAAACGTTTTTCTCTAAAAATTATAAACACTATTAATTTTTAAATCAGACTAGACTAGTGTCTGCCTTTTTATGGACAGGCTCTTCAGTGATTTTATTTTTAAATTGTATTATTATTTGTGTCTTCTAATTGTCAGATTGTCATCTATATGATAAATTTGTCAACAACCTGCGGCTGTAAGAATCAATCCTGCTCTCATCTTACATTACAAACGTAACAATACCAAGTCATGACCGTTTAGCGATCACACCCAAGTATGGCCACGAATGTAATGCAGCTAAATTGCAGTTTTCTTTCCTATTAGCTTTTTCTGTTATTGTATATTATACTCAGAAGTGACAACACTAACAACACAAATATTCTATTTTTAGATGTTTTGTTTATTTTTCTAATCTCCTCCGTCTCTATTTCACAATGTTACCAGATTGACGTATGGTTTTTACGTTCAGGGCTGACAACTTTTGCATTTTAAGAAATGTGGAGGTTGAGAAGTATTGTATTGTATTGAGGTTAAGAAGTATAGAATTGTTTCGTTATATATACTACGAATGACGTATTGATTTTCGCATTTAATTAAGCATTGCAAAATATTTGGCGGTTGTTGTGTTAAAATGGTGTAAATTGGAAAGTGAGAATGGGGTAAAGTGGGACGTGTAATTTAAGCATTTTTAAAGCCTTTGTGTCATATATTTTAACTTATTTAGATATTTTGCAGCGGAAGAGCAAACTGGAAAAAGTAACGAAGCCTATCCTACAGTGCGATTTACTAAAAGCCATACATAATATTAAACTTAAAGATTGGAAGGCGCTCCCATACATTGCCGCTTAGAAACAGCATGCTACTAAATCGCCTACTAAAAACGCACAACTGTTATGGTCAAGATGATCCTCATTGGCGAAGATGATGTCCAATATATTTGGATATAAATGTTTGCATAATTTTTCAATGAAATATCGCTTAAGTTAAATTCTAGCCCCCGTATTCATAAAAATATTAAACATTTCAAAAACATTTTAGTTAAAACACAAATTTGAGCATTAAAACTGTATTCATAAACGATTATTAACTTTTACACAAAGTTTAAAACACGCATTTTAAGCTAATATTCGTTTATGAATACAGTTTTAAGTCTTAAAATTTGTTTTAACTAAAATTTATTTGAAATCTAAATTAAGATTTTTCATGAATACGGGAGTGAACTGCAAGAGGGCTGTTCACTTAAAATGTGCTGTAATAACCCTATGGGGAATGGGACCGGTCCTGCGTGTGCCACAGCATCGGTCCCTTTGTGAACAACTGGCAACTTTAATATGGGCTTGTCATAGGAGGGGGTCATTTGTCCTGCTTTAAACCACATAGTGGCATGCCAGAGGACTAACCAAAGATGGGCTTAAAAATGAACGAAAACTAAACAGCTTCCAATGGGTAAAATTCTGGCCAACTGGCTTTTTCTTGTTAATAAGCATTCTGGTTAAGTGGTATGTCCTCCCTTTACCAGTCACAGGATTGGTAATTTGAGGACAGTAGACACTGCTTAACCCACTTCAGTATTAAATTATACCAGTCCTATGAAAAGTCCTTCTTTAACCAGTCACTTTTAGGTCAATTGACTCATCATTCCCTATAGGGAACGGCTAGCTATTTAGACGAATATTAAAAACCTTTCTTAATGTTGGTCATAAGTAGGGCAAGGAATTTAATACAAATGCGCTTGTAGTCAGTAACCCAAAAACGATGTTGAGCAAATATTTTTCCGAATCAGAGATAATACAATAAAATGGCATCTTCTTGTTGTTGAATATTTTAGCATATTTTATTATATATGCATATTTTCCTATATTTTGATATAAATGTATATTTTTTTTGGCATATTTATTAGCATATTTTGCACATTTTGCATTTATTGAATATTTTTGCATATTTTGTCAAAATTAAAATTAAGTTTTAATTAAAAATTAACAAAAGAAAACATTTATTACCCCAAACGTTGCATCTAATTGTTAGACATTTATATTGGACTTTATTTTTAAACCAACAATATCGAATAATAAATCGATTTTTAAAAATCAAAAAATAGTATGTGAATATTTTTTTTGGTATTTAGTGTAAATTTTTTGGATTTTTAGTGTATTATTTTTGATGTTTTGTGCATACTTAAATTTCAATGCATATTTTAAGCACATATTTTAGATTATTTACTGATCTTTATTATGAAAATAGCAATCAACAAATTAGGCACTTAAAAAGACTTTAAAATTACATTTTAAAAATCACGTATTTTTATTAAATTTGTGAGTCAGTTTTGATTCTAGGCTTAAGTGTGTTGTTCAATCTTGAACACCTTTTAAATAATATATTATTTAATTAGAAGTATTAAAGTAATTAGTTTTTAGTTCTATGAACACACATAAATTGGTTTTCTTATGATGTGTTATGATGAAATAGATCATTCGGAAATCACTATATTTATGACTATGGGTTTTTCTTTTCTGTTAAGAAAAACCTAAATACACCTATCCCTCGATTTACATGATAGATACGTTCCAGAAAAATCGAATTCAAAAAAGTTTGTATGGAAATTGTGTAAATCGAAAACAAAGGCAAATGCTGTATATAAAGTAATTGTTTAATATATATATTTATTTGTTTTAATGCAAAAAACGTAAATAAAACATAAAACTAACAAAATGAGTAAATTTATAAACAAAATTTAGTTATAAAATTCTTAAAACCAAAAAATAAATTATGAAGCCTAGAATAACATCAAAAATCCATAAAACCAGGTACTATAAATTAAGCAAAAAATCAATAAAATCTACTATTTATTAATAAAAAATAATAATTCAGTTCATTTAAAGAGATTAGTTCATTCAATTTAATAGTTCCAACTAATCTTATATCTCTGGTTGGTGACGAATCATTTTCATCACTCGATAGTATTTCAAAAGTTTCTGTTTCGATGTTGGAGATAACTTCAGCCCGCAGAAATTTGAAAATATATTTTGTTATAAGAACTTGTGACGTATTATTGTTTAATTCTTTATTTACCTCCCGATATTGTGCCAGGCCATGAGAACTATATCTCTGGAACTTTAGAGCTCTTTAAACTTTTTGGTCATGTTGGGCAAAGTAATTTCCCAATTTTCGTCCTAATTCAAGACCTTTACAAATAATTTTAGTTATCAGTGCAACCATAACTTACTCGTTTTCACCTGAGTCATTATTATTTATTTAAAACCAATGATTTCATTATATAATACCCTTTGAAAATAAAGTTCTCTCAGGCATTTTTTTTTTTCAAAATAAACCCGACTCGTCAGCATTGAAGACTTGATCAGGAGTATATGGAATAATATCGGCGAACTTTTCTAGATATTCTTCTGCAGCATCAACATCAGCAAATGATTGTTCCCCTTTTAGTTTTAAATTATGTAAAGAATGCCTTTTTTTAAATTTTCAAACCAACCATGACTACCTGTAAAAGATTATTTTGCTGCTAAGGATGTTGATGGTAGCTCATCCTTAACTTATTCGTAAATCCGAAATGCCTTATTTGTAATTACATTAGTGTCAATTGGAATTCGCTTTTGGGTTAGGTCTTCAATCCAAATCATAAATGCCTTCTCCGTTTTTTCAATTATAGTGTCCCGAACGTACGAAGTTGTACGCTTAGATACATTATACCCAGCTGCTAAACTTTTCCTGATAGCGTTTTCATTCTTTTTTATAGATCTAATTGTGGCTTCATGAATGGTATATTTTTTAGAAACTCTTTATAATTTTTCTCCTTTGCGGAGACAATCCAAAATTTTAATTTTGGTTTCTAAAGATATATAGTTATTCTTTTATCTGCTTCTTTACAATTTTTTTTTTTGGCATATTTATTTTTATAAAATATCGATCGAGTTATAAAAGTTATATATATATATATAATTCGATTTATTTGTATAAATTTTATAATATTTTTTTTACCAAGAAACTACAGCTAGCGGACTTGTATGGTAAACACTGACTGATTTATATATATATTTGTATATTTCTGAAATTTTGATTTTGATTTGATATATTTTGTATGTACGTGCATAAATTGATAATTCCCTTTTTAATTTATTGTCAATGAACTTTGTGTTTTATTCGCATATTTTAAAAAATTAATTAAAAAAGTAAAAAAAAAAAAAACAAAAGTTCACTTGTATATTAATTTTTTACTAACGTGAATATGTATACTAAAGTTTTTTAATTAAATAATTACAAAAAAAAAAAAATCGTGTAATTCGAGGGAATTTCCATATTCCTCAATTTACACGAACAATAAAAAATCGTGTAAAAGTGAAATCGTGTAAACAAAGTATGGCGTAAATCGAGGGATAGGTGTATTCTTTTTGTGTTAATAATTATTTTTTTTACAATGCAAACGCACATGCATAAGCTGCATTTTTAGTCAGATAAGGATATTTTAGTTTTAGTTAGTATATAAGTTAGTTAAATTTTGTAAATAAAAAAGTTGAGTTCTAATAACAACATCAAATCGTCTCGTTGTGTATTTTGTCTCGCGCGTACCCGATTAGCTATTCAGTGAACATATGTTGTTAGTGATATCCGATGAAGGGAGTATTCCATATCTAAACAATTTTGAGTTTATTTAAGGAATAAAAGAAATAAAAACAACATGTATTTCAAAATATCGAATTTTTGAAATGTTTAATAAAAATACCCTTTTATCAAAAATGGATCATGTTCGTCATAAATTCGGCAATGGTCCACGTTGTCCAAAAAAAAACACAGATTTCTTGCATTTGGAAAAATTTTGAATAAAACTGGATGTAATGACAAACCTATTTTTAAGGGACACCCTAGCAAATATGTATGTTACCAGTAGTATAAACAAAAGTTTAGCCGTTGCTTAAATTACCAATATTTTTTTAGATTTTTATAATTTCTACTCATAAAATATTGTTTGGGTATTATGGTTTAAAAACAGTTTGAAACACGGATCATATATCACCGAAACATATATTTCTTATGTGTACACTCAGTGAACTTCTGCTGTAAATGTTTGTAGTTGTTTGAGTAGTAATCGTAGTATTATCTTTATTTTCAAGTGAAGAAGTGACCAGGCAAACGTTGTTTTGCCTTCAAATTTTAATTGTAATTAATTCTTTAAATCAAGAAATTTCTTTTACGCAAATAATAATATAATAATAATATATTTTTTATGTTAAGTGTACCTGTTAAACATGAATTGTTACTTAAAACCATATCATAAAATTTATTGTTTACTTCTTTACCTTTTTTATTTATTCTAGGACTATGAGGAACGCTAAAACAATTTTTGAACAACATTATTAAATAAGCTTGCAAAAAGTCTTGAATGTGATAATTTATTTTAATGCTTATTTGTTTTTTGCTTTTGGTACCACGCCCATTTATCCCATTCCGCCCATTTTCAGTACGACTACTAATATTTGTAATTGATGGACTCGTACAAAATTTGAAGGCTATATAGCTAATATAGAACCCTAGATATTTAATATTAATATTAATTTTGTATATGAGCTAAATAATCACTTTGTATGGGAGCTGCCACGCCTACTGGTATGATCCCGCCCAATTTTCCCATGACTATTCATAATATAATCAACGTGCACAAATTTCTAAGACTCTGGCTTTTATAGAACTGTAGATATATGATATTAAATATTTACTTTGTATGGGAGCTGACACGCCCACTGGTCCGATCACGCCCATTTTTCTTATGACTATTCACATTAACAAATAATCAATGTGCACAAATTTCTAAGACTCTGGCTATTATAGAACTGTAGATATATGATATTAAATATTTACTTTGTATGGGAGCTGACACGCCCACTGGTCCGATCACGCCCATTTTTCCCATGACTATTCACATTAACAAATAATCAACGCGCACAAATTTCTAAGACTATGGCTATTATAGTACTGTAGATTAGGGTAATAACTTTTTGCATTTTTTGCAAATATCAAATCTCCCCAGACAAAATCGTGTAGTGCATGGACAAATATTAAGAACTGCGGTTTTAATTTTTCGCTATCGTTAAAAAAGGGTACTCACCAAACGCGTTAAAATTTCGAATCAAACAAAGTTAAAAAAAAAACTTTTTTTGATGCCTCAACGTCTGACCATCACATCTATATAATTAAGGCATGCTGATTTCAATAGTAATGTCCATTTTCGAGTCAATGGAATAGTTTTCTTCCAAGTTTGCTTACTTACATATGTATAAACCATATTTTAAAAAAATTGTTATTAAAAAAAATTTAAAAAATATATATTAAAGGCATTTTAGAAATCGCTGTCGGTGCGTACGGTTTTTTTACCAAATTGAACTGAAATAGTTTTTTTATCATTAATACAATATTTGCCATTAGAAAACCCCTGGGGAGAATTTTGTCCAAAAAAAAGTTATCACCCTACTGCAGATATATGATATTAAATATTTACTTTGTATGGGAGCTGCCACTCCCACTGGTCCGATCCCGCCCATTTTTTTCCTGATTATTCAAATCAGTAACATAACATGTTTCAAAACTCTTGCTATCACAATAGTCAAGATATATGATGTTATTCAATTTATGTGGGAGGTGCCACGCCCACTTGAAATATATATAGCCGAAAGCCTAATTTGGACTATAACCTTTCAAATGAAACCGGTTTAGGCCAAATCGGTTGGATAGTTTTAGAGTCTATAGAGGACAAACATACGAACATTGTATTTTATATATATAGATTATTTTTATGTTTCCGCTCATAACTTTAAAAAAAAAAAATCAGAAAGATATATAGCCTATGTCCATCCTGGAGGACCAAATTAAATATTGGTAAAATAAATTTAGAAATCGTATGATTAGTTACGGAGATTACTTTCTACAACAAACAAACAAACAGACATACAAGCATTACGTCTTTATAATATTAGTATAGAAGAAAAATCACATCAAATTACTGTACTATGAATTGGCATTAATTTTATCAGTTTTTTTTTTTTGTTTTTATTTAAAAAATAAAACAAGTAATTTTTTACAATATTTGTGGCTGATTTTTAATACATTTGTGCTTCATTTTATTTTATTTTTTCAAATGACAATGTTACTTGAATTTAATGTAATGTAAGTCGTCCTTTTTCTCAGTGAAATATTATATGTTTTTAGCTACATTTGCAGTGCTCTTTAACTACAAAATATTGTAAGTGTTAATGACTTCAGCAGAACCCAACTTTATTACAAACGTTAAGCCAATATAAAAAAATTAAAACCAACATTTGGACAACAATTTAAATTCCAACAAGTACAAACATTTGATCTCAAATTTTAGTACCGACTACCGAAAAGTATACTTCCGCATAAATGATTTGTACGTCTGCATTTTAGCGAAATTTGCTTTAAATATGCAAAAGACTTGAGTATTTACAAAATTGTATCAAAAATTCGGTCAATTGCGATATAACATTTTTAAAGAGTTATTTTTACTTTACATTTTATTCAAGATTTATTTGTTGTAATGGCTTGAGAAGGGATTTTATTTTTTATTTTTAAAGAGTATATACTTTATAGAAAAACTATACTCGGCACGGTTCTCTCAATAATTTTCAAACTCCCACTCAACTCACACCAATATTATTTTTTACGTATATCAAAATAGTGTGCCTCTTACTACAATATTCGGAATGCTCTATTTGTTTGCCTTAATTAACATGCGACATTTTAGTAGGTATATAACAATTTCGGATTCTTCCAATTTATTTTGTTTTAAAATATTTTCCACTACAATCACATGAAAAAAAGAAACTTTCATAAAGCTCTATTTACTGTATAATATTTAAATATTAACAAGGAAAGTAACTTTAAGATGAACACAACGAATTTTATAAAAGTTGATGTTAAGATAAGATAACTTCCATTCAATGAGACGAAAGCATCACTTTTGTGTTGTTGTTAAACAAAAATTCCGCGGAAAAAATTTCGAGGAAAATAAAATTACGGAATAAAATTTCGGGAAAACATTTCGCATAAAAATAAATTCTTTCAATCGATACAATATTTATCGTTTTTTTCAATAAATTTTTTGAAACAAATTCGCAACAAAAATTTAAAAAAAAAGAAGTTTCGCGAAAAAATATAGAGCTTTTTTCAATCGATATACATTTCAGAGTTTTTGTAAATAAAATATTAAGCATTTTTCAATCGATATATAGTTTTTTAAACCATTTTAAGGAACAAGAATTTCGCGAAAACAAATGTCTATTAAAATAAATTTTGCCTAAAATACACATATTATGTACCCTATTTAACTTAAATGGACCAGTATTTTTTATTCGTAATTTGAAATTGAAAGAATTATTCCCGAGGGCTTCTTTTGGTGCAACTTGACCAGCCTTTTTTAAAACAGAAGAATTCTGTATATCAAACTTATTATTTTTAAGAAACCATTGTCGTTCTGCGGAGACTAACAAAAATATGGCATGCTATTCTTATATTTATTTCCTTTATCATACACTCACAAGAACTTTTCCATAAAAAATCAGTTATTTAAAAGTTTAATCGGTAAAGTTGTTTCAATGGAATATACAGTTAAATTACCAAAGAAATATATTTTTTAACGTTCTGTCTGTTATTCAACAAAAAAAAAAAAAAAACAAAAAACGGACTTTCCGTAATAGTTAAAAAATTCAGTTAAAATTTTCTTTTTAAAACAAAAAGTTGTTATATTATATTGAGTATTGAAATAAACGAAAACAATCTATTGTTTTTATGGATTTTGTCAATTAATTTTTCAACAGTTAAAAATAAACTAAAAAATACAATTGTTTTAAACGAAAAGTCAGTAGTCTTGTTTTTAACCTGATTTTCAGTTAATTTAACGTGTATATTCAGTAGTCTTTACGGAAAAAATATTGTGAGTGTATTTATGATAAACTTGACTAAATAAAAAGAAAGAGGGATAAGCGAGGCAGAGATATATTGAAGTTTAAAATGTGTTTTCTGCAAACTAGTATTTTTGGATTAATGATTGTCTTCTAGTATATGAGCACTGTATAGAGTATATAGTGCTTACATATTTTTTTTCTCTAAAGTCTTTAGCTTATGAGTAATATTGAAACAAATATTTCATCTTGTTTAAGTAAATTTTTAGGTGTAGTCATTTGTAATTGGCCTGTTTGCATCCGAGAAGAAAAATTTTCTTTAATTTCAATTCAAATTATATTTTACGCCAAACCTACATTTTTCTGTGGGGCGGGGAGCGAAAAATAAAGTTTTTGCTCAGATGAGTGCTCCACAGTGCAGGGTATAACAAAAATTGTTAAATTCAAAATTATTGTCCTACTTTTGTAACACATAATATATACCAGCAAAAAACACATAATATATCCCACAAAAAAAAAAACTGGATTTGGTAAGCAGTAACTGCATTTGTATGCTTCCAAAATAGCGCTTAACCGCCTTGCATACAATAAAGCAATTAGGGAAGGTATATTATTGTGCTTCCCTCAATGCTTTCTTTGAGGCAGTGAATAATGCATACAATGAATGGGTAAAGGATGTAATCAATGCAGCATTAATGTTGTCAATACTCCAAAAAAAAGCACTTTTCATTGCCTACGAAGGCAAGCATTTATTGCTTCATAGAGCACATGAAAGAAGCGATATTCATCTGCTTAAAAGAGACATACCAAATGGGACATCGTGAACAACTATCATGCCTTCAGGATTTTGCTTTGGCAGCGCTTGGCAATTAAATAATGCCTTCCAAAACGGATTCTGCGTAAGCACTATTTTTGCTGGGATATTTAAATATAGAGTTCCCAAAGATTATTCAAACATGTTACGAAGTCAATGAAAAATTTAATATACTATTCACTCTAACCTGTGGTGGTGGTGAATATTAAAATGTGAATATAATAAAGATTATATATTTTTTAAATGTACTCATATGTAATAAAAAAATGTACATAAAATATATCTTCTAAAATCAGGTGTTAAAAATTGTATAAAATATGCATTGTTAAAACATGGTAAAAATTATGTTAGGCTTAACAAAGAACATAAATTTTATATGAACATAAAAATAATATATGAGACTTTCCAATCCAAATAACCAACCACAAAAAAGTTATATCGTATTAATCTCAAACTTACAGTACAAATTATTCTAGCCAGGGCATATTAATAAAACATGAAAAAACTTTTTAAAGTTTTTCAAAATATTTGCGAAGTAGAAGTGATAAAATATTCACAAATTTTAATTTTTTTTTTTTTAATATTAATTATTATATTATAATTTAGAAAATGTAACTATAGAGGTATAGAACTTTGAAATGGATTAAAACAAAGAAGATTTTTTTTTAATTGACATGAAATTTACTTTATTCGAAAGATAATCTTTTGGCATTGTAATTTAAATATGACTTCTGGCATATGACCGCCACGGCTGGCTCGGCCGTGTACGGACCAATGATTCCACCAGCCCATAAAGCACACCAAACAGTCAGTTTTTCAGGATGTAACGGTGTCTCAACATACACTTGAGAATTATCATCACTCCAAATACGGCAGTTTTGTTTATTGACGTGTTCATTTAACCAAAAGTGAGCTTCATTGCTAAATAAAATTCGCAAAATTCGTGCGCGATACGTATTACAAACAGAACCATTATTTGTAAAAATAAATTTGCACAATTTGGAAGCGTTGCTCAGGCGTCAGATTATTCATGTTCAAATGCCAAACCAAACCAAACATAAATCACTTGACAGCTGACAAAATTGCCGCCAGTTAAAAAAGTGTTGCCAGCGTAAAATTCTATACCTGTATAAAAAACACCCTTTGGTTATTTGGGTTGCTAAACAGGTTCTTTAATTTTAATGTAAATGTCTGTCATTTGTAGAACAAATTACATTTTTGCCTAATCTTGTAGATCATTTAAAAAAACAAACCACACCAAATGAATGTTTTATGATTTTATATTAATTTTTTACAGTAGTTTTTTGTTATTTAAAAAAATAAAAAAACAGTGGACATTAGAGTGAGGTAAGTTTCTGAAAATAGAACCGTTGTGTTATTGGAGTTGTACTTCTGAGATTATGTATGCAAGAACAAAAACACCGTGTATTGAATAAAACTAGTTTTAATCACAACAAAACTCGACCTGACAATAGATCCGTTTATCTATACCACGGTCAGTGATTGCACAGAAAATTTCATATAGACGCAATCGAACAAATAACAACATAACAAATAATACATTATTCAAAAAAAAAAAAAAAAACAACAGGATCACTGATGAAGGTTCAATACCAGAAACTGCGCAGTCTGATTCAGAAAATTGAAAATTTAAAAAGTAGTTATGATTTTTAGAAAATACACTCATTCTTCTCTACCACGCCTTTCACAAAAAAAATAAATGTTTGCATATTTTTTACTAGCATATGGACAATTCCATTCGCACACTTTTCCAAGAGAACAAAATACTAAATTCGGTAATAGTAATGATACAACTTTGACTAAAAAAAAAACCTAAAAAAAACCCATAACATAAAGTTCACTTCAAGTAAAGGTAATAAGAATACCAATAATGAAATCGAAATAAATTTCCATATTCTCACTTAGGTACTCTAGGATATATAAACGTTAATAAAGTTGTATTTTCTTAGTTAATTGTAATTTAACCTCAATGCTTTCGTTGTCGAAATACAAAAATGAATGCAGGCTTTTAATCCCTGTAATAGTTGAACATTCTGCCACAGCTCAGCCAGTGCAGGTGAAGAACCCTCAATTTGTTCTGTCGATATATAAAAAGCTTAACTACATCAATATTTTTCCTTGGACATTGATTAAACGATAAAGCATCTTTGAGAGCAATATTTTTTTAAGTAAGGTAATTGTTAGTTGGAAATTTCTAAATAACAAAAATAAAAATAAAAATGTTTTATATAAATAGGACATTTTTGGTCTTCAAAGTTTAGTAACGTCATGATGCTTGTTAGGAAAAGACCTAACCACGTGCTGGACTACTAAGACGACAATAATGGAGCAAAACTGATGATTAAGAGGTTTTTTGTTAAAGTTCTGCCTATTATAGAGGCTCTAGCTTTTCTAAAACTTCGGGTTCTGATGAGATCTTTAGCCATATCGAAATACTAGTATCCACCTAGCTAATATGTTTTATTTGCTTTATTTTTGTAAATATATTAATTTAAACACTCTTAAAACACATAAAAAATAATTAATATAAATCGGAAAAGGGCTCAACAAAAAAATGTTGTGCAGTTGTATATTTCGGCAAAGAAATGAGAAAAATTAAAAATGCTTTTATTTATTTATGAAGTATAGACCTTTAAGCTTTATTATTGAAAACAAATAAAAAGTTATGTGCACTTTGCATTATTTACTCGTGGTTGACCTTTTTCTGGAATCGCCCATATGTGGTGCATTTTTTACTACAATTGTGGTTCATTTTAGAACATTAAAAAACAAATAACAATGTTAGTTGAATTTACTGAAATGTAAGTTGTCCTTTCTTTAAGTGAAATTCCATTTGTTTTTAACTACATTTGCAGTGGTCTTTACCGACATAGTATTCTAAGTGTACGGTTGGATGAAAATCTGTTGAGACAAACGAATTTGTTATGTGAGTGTAGTTTCAGTGCAACGTAAAACAAAATTTTCATGATTTTCCTATAAAATTATATAAAATTTCGCAAAATATACGAAGTAATAGGGTGAATGATGTAAAAATAAAAACCGCTATATTTCCAAAACTTCAAATGAGAAAAACAAGTTTTTGCCATATTTGCATTAAGTGCACATATGTCTATTAAAAAATACGGGTTTCAAAGAGATATTTTTTCTTTTTTTTTTAATTTTTCTATATCTAACAGCGCTCACTTCGCTCTTTTTGTGAAACAATTTTAAAATCTGCACCACATTTAATTTACATATGTATCATATAAAAAAATAAATACTGTAAGTTTGATTCTAATACAATTTACTTTATAATGGTGCCGGGCAGTTGGCTTGTAAGACGCATATGTATATAAAATCTTATAGGTATAAAATAAAATCATTTATAAATCTTTTTATGTATACAACTCTAGCATAAATGTTTCTTTATTCTATCACCATTCACACCAACCATCAATCATCAAATGTATTTGGCAATAACGAACAACACATACATTTTTATAGCCAAACAGTGCTTTTGAAGATGTATGACCTTTTTCTCGAAAGAAACAACAAACATAAAACAAATAATCCTTAACTATACTTTACCAGCAATGTGGCCATTGTAACCAAAAATAAATCACGGCTATTAAACATTTTCTTGAAAATACACATAAGGCAGTGATAAGAAATCTGAGCTATTTGATAAATATTGAATGAGAATCGAAAAATTATATCTAAAACTATATGACATAAAGGCAAAACTATATGTCAAAAATCATGGTTTTGAGATATTCAGCTTGATACACTATTTGGCAGTGCTGGAGATACGAAATGTAATTTTTAAACAAATAGTGTTATGTATGTGAATTGTGTTCCAGAAATTAGTTTTTTGATATATTTAAATAAAATTATAAACTTATTACTTTAAAAATGTTAAGTTTTATTTTATCTGCTTTTATTTTATTTTTCTTAATTTAAACTAGCTTAAGATCATTTATGTACTAATTATTTATTTCCAATATTTCATTTCCACATTGGGTGACTTCTTCAGGGAACAAATATTACAATTCGAAAAACATGACAGAAAATATTTTTGATTTCCCGCTTTTTTAAAAAAAAAATATTATATGTAGATAAGTTTTTAATTATTAAAACAAGTATTTTAAATTATAATATTTGCTCCCTGAAGAAGTCGCCCAATGTGGAGACGAAATATTGGAAATAAATAATTAATAAATAAATGATCTTAAGCTCGTTTAAACTAAGAAGAACTTATTACCAAAGGTAGACCTCGCACATAACAAATAAGTTTTCAATTTAGTTTTGATCAATTGTGATCATCTTTAACTTCGAGCTCAAATACTAGTTCTCATTTAGTGAGAAAACTAGTTTATATGAAATTTTGATGTTTTGCATGGGATTGTCGCTTCTTTCAAAACGTGTTCTGATGATGGGAACCTAGAAAATTCCCGAAATAGATCTATCAACACATTCCTGAAAGTGGTCAATTAATAAATTTGAAAACAAAAATTCTATAGATTATTTGTTAGGACAATATCCTAATACAGAAATATAGAGAAGGCTTCGAACTTGAATAATTTTCATTTTCATTGAACTTATTGCTTTAACCTACAATACTGTTTAACCAATTAGGGGTATAACTTAAAAATCCGGAGTTCAGAATAAGCGTATCTTTTACACATGGTCTGTGTCTTTAATAGCTTATATAGCATTTTGACACTAAAAATGCATCGGTCATGCGACTTATCACTTCTGATAGATTTTAGGACCTAGGTCAAGACTGTGAACACCAAATTTTAATTTAGCTCTGCACCTACAAAACAGAATTGGTAGTAGCAACCTTATTTGTAGTGAATCGAATGTTTCGGCTGTAGATACCGAATTTTTGGTAGCTATACCGAACTTTTGTTGAGGCAATCGAAATTCTATTGTCACGTCAGAATTTCTGTTGTTTCAACCGAATGACTGTTATCACAACTGAAAAATTCCGTCTCAGCAACCGAAGCATTCGATTGGCAACAAATACACTCAGGGAACTTCTGCTTTAAAAATATGTAGTTGTTTGGGTTGTCATGTAGTTTCCTTATTTTTAATGTAAATGTCAGTCATTTGAGAACAAATTAAATTTTTTACTTACCTTGTAGTTCATTTAAAAAACAAACCATTTCAAATTACTGTTTAATGATTTTACATTCATTTTTTGCATTCCTTTTTTGATATTTTAAAAAACAAAAGAAAATAAATGTTCGTTTATTTTTTTACTAACATATATGATTCATTTTTACCACAATTATGGTTAATTTTTTGAACATTAAAAAACAAATGGCAATGTTAGTTGAATTTACTGAAATGTTAGTCGCCCTGTCTTTAAGTGAAATTTCATTTGTTTTTAACAACATTTGCAGTGATCTTTACCTTCATTGTATTCTAAGTGTACCGAATTTGTTTTCTGGGTGTGTTTTTGAAATATTCTCGAATTTAACTTTTACCAAAATTCAAGTATTTTCTTTAAAATTTCTTGCCTATTCATATACTTGAATAAATTTCGAATTACTTTTAATACGGGTTTAAAGTAGGTACTTTGAGCAATTTAAACCATATCAATAATTTGCGATTGGAAGGAAGGATGAAGAATATCCATGCAATTAAAGTAAAATTTTCACTTGTTTTTTTTGTGAATATTATAAAATCCCTTAATTGAAATCGAAAAATGTTAGCACATGATGGTAATTTATATTCCACTTAATTTATTTCCTCAAAATACAATTAATAAATATATCAAAATTAGCCGCAAATTCAATCTGAAATTAAATTTTTATAACTTTTTTATTAATTTAAAATCATTATATTTTAGAAAGCGCATCTCAATTAGTTACAACTTGGTTGGCATTGATTAAAAAACATGTGTTTAACATACTTGAATGTTTTCATCTAAATTTTTTTAATTGGGATTTGTCACAGACTCCATATTTTTAAGGCATAACAAATATATAATTTTTTTTTATTTTAAACTATTATTTTCTTAAACTAAAATATAAAGTACGCAATTTTATTCATAAATTTAGTAACCCGTGATGTTTACTAAAGGTACATACATTTAGAATGTTATGAAGGTAAAAACCACTGCAAATGTAGTTAAAAACAAATGAAATTTCACTTAAAGTAAGGACGACCTACATTTCAGTAAGTTCAAGTAACATTGTCATTTGTTTTTTTTTTAAGTTCCACAAATGAACCACAATTATAGTAAAAATTAACCACATATGTTCATAAAAATAAATGTAAAATCGACCCCGTGTAATTGAAACTGGTTTTAAGCCACAGCAAAAATCGACCTGACTTTAGATCAAGTGGTTAGAGCCTCTGTTTAAAGTGTAGTGCGAAGTGCATGTGGCAAAGAAAGCAGGTTCAAGCCACGGTCAGGATTGCATTTAATAAATAAACATTTCATATAGATGCAATAAAACAATAAAAACCATAACAAATAATTACAGTATTGTCAAAAAGGATTACTGATGAAGGTTGTGTTACCAGAAACTGCGCAGTCTAATTCAATAAAAAATTTACAATGTAGTTATGATTTTTAGAAAGTATGTATGCTTAATCTTCTCTACCACGCCTATCTCAAACAATTGAAAAATATGTGCATATTAATTATAGTATTAATTGCACACTGTCTAAGAAGACGATGAATAAAATTCAAAAATCCCCAATATAATCAAACTTTCACTTTTTTATTTTTTTAAATAACAAAAAACTATCTTAAAAAATGAATGTAACATTATAAAACAGTCATTTGATGTTGTTTGTTTTATTCAATAAACTACAAGGTTAGTAATAATTTGTTCTACAAATGGCTGACATTTACATTAAAAATAAAGAAACTGTATTACAACCCAAACAACTACAAATTTCTAAAGCAGAATTTAAAATTTTTAATCTTCTTTTTGTTGTAAGTTTTTTAATAGCAAAATCGTGAGAAATTTGTAAACTTAACTTTAAATATATGCATAGGGAATATTATCTCATATTTCAAAACAAGTAATATATCAAATTAAAAATCATAGTCCATACTATTTGAATGTTGGAAAAAACTAGCATTATTATTTTAAATTTTGTATTTTTTGCAAAAAAGTTTGTCAAAAAACTTAAATTTTCTAAAAAAAAAACGTTTTTTGCAAATATTTATTTAAATGTATCTAACATTAAAATTCTAAGGCCATATTAGTGAATTGTGTCATAAAGTCATTTGAAAATGAAAGGTAGCAACGCCGATGCATGAAATATTTTTGATTTTGTTGAACAGTGTAATTATTGCTCTTAAAGCTGGAATTCACATTTTCAATTGATTAGCATCACTTTATGGAACCCAATATAAATATTCTCATTGAACAAAATATTGTAAACACCAAAATCATTTACGGGAAGTTTTGCAATTTGAGCAAAAGATTTTTTAATTTTGTAAAAATATAATATTATATTTAAAGTCCATAATCTGAATTTTTTTTATATTTAAAATAATTTATGCATATAAATTAATTTGTTGGGCTAGTATTCGGAGAAAGGAAATGTTTCCCAAATCCGACTCAAGTCCCTGACGACTTACACCTAAGCCAGAATGTCGGCTTGTTGTGCGCTCTAAAAAATCGGTCCTATATCACATGCCTACCCTAGAAACTCCGTCGCACTGATGAAATTCCTCAACCTCTTCCATCCTATGCCCCTAAGAACCCCCAATGTGGATAAATAAATTTGTCAACCATCATAGTCTATAAGATAAAAATCCCTAGACTGAAATAAATGATAATAATTTCCAAAGTCCAGTAAAAGCACATCGATTGCTTACCGAAGCTTATCCTGAATTATGTTCCATCGTTTTCAACATGCAAGAGGTGGTTTGCGCGGTTCAGAAGTGGTGATTTTGACACCTCTCCAAAGTAAAACAACGTAACGAACTTTGAACTAAAAAGCTTCAACGAGTTCGCCAACTCTCCATCAGATGGCGTGCAACAATTGCTCAAATATTTATTATCTCGCGCAATAGCAGTGTTGTTTTGTTGGAATCCATTCATGTGTCCACCAAAAAGGGTCCTATCTATTATCAGCTGCTAAAATCAGACCAAACGATCTCACGGGACCTATACCAAAGACAATTGATTCAAAAAACGACCGGCATACGAGTTACATATATAAATACTGCCAAAACCCCAGACAAGTTCGACCAATTCTTAAACAGCATTGGTAGTGTTGTTGAACCATAAAATAATTATTGCATTGTCAGCATTTTCACTTTAATTTGATTTCGTCAATATTTTTTTAATTTAATTTTGAAACAGAAAATAACTACTAAACAATTCCTATGAATTGTTTACAGCCAAAAAATGCAACTTGACATTTAATTTCGGCCAGACAAAATTCATAATAATTTCAATTTTCACTTTAATTTGATTTCGTAAATATTTTTTAATTTAATTTTGTTTAATCAACAGTCTAGTTTAAATTTTAATTACTAAAAAGTTTTATATTGATTTCCAAAATTTCACAATAACTTAAAATATTCTTTTGCTGACAATACAACAATTACATACTTTTAAGAAGTTAGTTGATAAGAAAAATTAAATTGTAAATTTAGTCTTAGGCTTGTCTCTTGTTAATAAAGTTTACTTTTTTTTAAAAACTCAATAACCGGGTTAAATTATTAAATTTACGCGAAAAATTCACAAATTTGTTAAAAATCCCCCAATTTATGTTATACACCTAATGCTATCATTGTTTAAAATTCTCTTTGTATTGTACCTACCTGGAAAGAACAAAAGACTACATTTTCCTATTTATACCTTCACTTCAGTATACATTTTCCTGCACGCAATATCTGTTGAATTTTTTTTTTTTATATAGTTATTGAATTACTTTTTTTTTTGCAATAGTGAACCCAATTTGTAAAAATAGCCATGATATGATGATATTTCTATATAGTAATATGTTATATTCTAAAAAGATGTGTTCCTTTACAGAAGAAGAATTTGCGAAGAAAAAAAAGGTATAAAATATAAAGTGGCATCTACAACCATTATCAATTTTTATTGTCAGATATTTATGGAGTGGTTTCCACGTGATACGTACATGCAATATTACTTTACATTTTTCTTAAACTTGAATTTTTTTACATTTACGAATAAAGAATGAGTTTTTTTTTTCTGATGAAAAATCGTAGTAATAAATTAAATTTGTTTAAAAAAACCCAAAAAGAATCATTGCGGTTAAATATAAAATTAAGTTTTTGTTTATAAAGAAAATAAAAAATATGATTTTAAAGAAATTTATTTTACTAGAAAAAAAAAAATCAGAAGTGACTTTACTGACTTTTTTTTTTGATATTAATAAAACTAAAAATCTATATAATATCCTTTAGTTTACAAATGTTGATACCACGGTCAACTTAGAATAAGTAGCCAAACTTACTTCCACTTCCACAAACTTACTTTCAAACCATTTAGAAATCATTTGGCATATGTATTCGAAGTTGTAAAAGAAAAATGGAGCAAAATTGATTATTAATAGGTTTTTTGTTAAAGTTCTGCCTATAATATAGGCTCTAGCTTTTCTAAAACTTCGGGTTCTGATGAGATCTTTAGCCAGATCGAAATACTAGTATCAACCAAGCTAATATGTTTGATTTGCTTTATTTTTGTAAATATACGGAGGTTGAAAGCTCGTTATAAATTGAAAATAACATAAAAATAATCTCGATGTATATAAAAACAAAAAACTAATATAACTGTAGAAAACTTTAGTCTTAGTGAACTTATGACCATTGTTTTCTATAACCCAAAATAAAAAATTATCCATTCAAAAATATATTTTTTTGTATTTAAGACAAAATTTAATAAATTCAAAATCTTTTTCTCACTGTATACACTGATAATAATCCATGCGTATAATTACGAAAAAATTTCAAAATAACCAAATTTTTTTCTAAAATAAACAAAAATTTGTATATTTTACGAAATTTTTTGTAGTTTTGACAATAATTTCGTATTTTTATGCATCAGAAATATTGGAACAACGGAGAAATCAAGAAATACCAGGGCTGATATAAATGTTGATGATCTAAATAAAAATTTACAGATTTACCAATGCCTACCGCAGATGTTGCACAGTATAGGAACCAAACAAGTATTTCAATTCAAAGCCAATTTCATTTCAGCTGTTTTACTGAATCTGAAATATATAAAAGCTTCCTTAGTATCAAGTCAAATGCAACTAGCTTTGATGGTGTTCACCCAAGATTGATTATAATTGTATTTCCTACTATATTACTAGTTCATATGATTACAACTAAACCAACGTATCTAACTCAGTGGAAGCTCGCCAAAATAGTTCCTCTACCAAAAACAGAAAACGAGTTTCGCCCAATAGCTATACTACCCTTTCTGTCTAAAGTACTTGAACGTTTAATGCACAACCAGCTTAGTAAATTTATTCAGGATAATAACCTTTTAACCTCTAGGCAATTAGGGTTTCGACCCCAACACAGTTGTGTATCTGCTTTGATTGATGTAACAGAATATATTAGATCTCAGATTGATGATGATAAAATTTCTTTTTTAATACTATTGGATCATTCAACACGGAAATTCTAACGTTAAAGCTAAACAAAATATTTAATTTATAATTTACAGCTACTAAATAGATGAGTTCATATTTAACAGGCAGATCACAATCGGTTTTTTATAATGACAAAGTGTCAAGTATGGTCGAACTAACAAGAGGTGTACCACAAGGCTCTATCTTAGAACCATTGTTACACTCTGCTTACGCCAATGATCTTCCAAATCAATTGCAATACTGCAACGTTCAAATGTATGCAGATGATGTTCAACTCTACATAAGCTGTAATACTTCTGAAGTCAATAATTGTGTGAAAAAAATTAACGCTGATCTTGCAAATATTATCACTTGGGCTAAATGTAACGGATTATGCCTTAATCCAAGCAAGTCAAAATGTATTTTGATTACCAAAACATCACAAAATATACCATTTATTTCTAATTTAACACTGGGTGAGTCAAAAATCGATATTGTTAATAAGGTTAAAACTCTTGGAGTGACATTTAATAAGTATCTACAATGGAATGACCACGTTCTTATCACTACCGGGAAGATATATGGGATGTTAAGAAATTTATGGTGCACGCAATGGTTTATACCTCTTCAAGTCAGAATGCTTCTGGCTAAAACTTATTTAATTCCAACTCTTCTTTATGGTTGTGAGCTGTTTTCAAGTTGCGATGCTTCCAGTTTTCGTAAATTAAACGTTGCATATAACAATATTGCACGATATATTTATGGAATTCGACGTTTTGACAGAATCTCTCACTACTCTAAACAAATCTTTGGAGTTTCTTTTGAAAATCTTTTAAAATGTAAAGCATTAATATACCTTCATAAGATAATCTACTCACGTCAACCAAAATACCTTTACGAACGACTCACTTTCTTCAGGTCCGCGAGAGGATAACGTATAATACAGACAAAGCATGGAACTACATTCTCTGATCAACATTTTTTCATTAATGTCATTAGAATTTGGAATCAGTTACCCCCTTATTTACAAATAATAAGCAATGCAATGCAATTTAAAAAACTGATATATGAATATTACAAATAATATATATAAAAATTTATAATTTTGTCTTTTTTTAATTTGAACATATTGTTTTGTAACATTATTATTTTGATTATAGTATTACATATTAATTATTTATAGATGTTTTAAATTATATGTCTTTTTGTTATTATTTTTAAGTATATTCTTTATGCATATTGTGTAATTTTAAGATACTTTGTATTCAGTGCTCCTATATAAGATTAAATCTTTGCACTGGATTATAATCAAAATAAAATAAATAAATAAAATAAATATTACTATGAGTGTACCTAGTGTAGAAAAAGCATTGCCATATAAGTGCCCAAAGCGAGGTTTTTGGACTAGTTTTATTGATATTTTTCACTAAACTAATGAAGTTGTTTTCCTAATAAGAATGATACACTTCTTAAACTTTATGATAAAGCTTCATAGTTTTAATGAAGCTATTTTTAATGCACTATTTTCATTAGTTAGTCGTATGGAGTTTTGAATAACTAAATCGAAATTTTCTTTAATTTTATGCTAAACTGCATTAATTTAATAAATAATATCTATTAACAAGTTCCAGTAGATAAATCTAAAACAAAAATTCATTCATATCATACCAGACTTGGGCGACATCAATTATATATCACAATCATTCACTTGTGAAAATTTTCTATGTCATTAATAATATCAGACCTACGCTCAGACTTGGTAGCTTAAACGCTTAATTGGAAAATTTGTAAAATTTTTGGGGATTAGTAACAACATCTCTATATTTAATTGCAGGGCAATTACTCAATTACACCCAATTACATATAATTAGTCGTAACAAAGCAATTGGCCTGTAATTAAATACACAAATATAGGTATTATGTCCCATGTCTGCTGTTGACAATATTGAAAATTTTTCAAGAAAGCGTTTAAGCCCATAAGTGTGAAGTATGAAATTATTAATGAAATAGAAAAATTTCACAAGTGAATGATTTTGAAATGTAATTGACGTCGCCCAAGTCTGTATCATACAGACAATTCTGTCATTACTTTTATATTTCATGCAAAATAATGGCACATCCTTACTAAATACCTTACGAAGAAACAAACAGTATTTGAAAAAATAATAGAGACGATTGCTTATATATCAAAAGTTTGATAAAAAACTTTGTTATAAAGCCGATTTTTTTAAACCTCTAGATTAGGTATAAGATATTACGCTTCAGTTATACAAATAATTTTACCCAATTCTTTTCATTCAATGAACCAAATCTGCAAAATAGTTCCAATTGATCATTGGCATCACTTACAACATATGGGAAAACAGTAGACATTAGAGTGAGGTAAGTTTCTAAAAATAGAGCTGTTGTGTTGTTGAAGTGGTACTTCTGAGATTATGTATGCAAGAACAAAAATACCGTGTATTGAATAAAACTTCTTTTAATCACAACAAAACTCGACCTGACGATAGATCGGTGCGCTAAAGCGCTCTGTCTAACGTGTAGTGCGAGTGCATGTGCCATTATAAATCAGTTTATCTATACCACGGTCAGTGTTTGCACAGAAAATTTCATATAGACGCAATCGAACAAATAAAAACATAACAAATATTACATTATTCAAAAAAAAACAGGGTCACTGACGAAGGTTCAATACCAGAGACTGCGTAGTCTGATTCAGAAAATTAAAAATTTGCAATGCAGTTATGATTTTTAGAAAATACACTCATTCTTCTTTACCACGCCTTTCACGATCGCTATTTGGTTGGAAAAAATAATAGGGACAATTTGTTTTTTTCAAAAGGCATGTAAAATAGTAAAAACTAAAAGAAAAAAGAAGATTCATAAATGTTTGTTGCATTTTCATGCTTCGTTAGTTTTTAATTTGTAGCAGAATATGGGTTATGAATTTCTATGAATTACTGCTAAGTTAAAAGTTGTTTCAGAGCAAAAAAATAATAATAAATATGGTACGAGAAATTGATTTTATTAAAAATAAATATTTGCATGTCAAACGTCTAGGTCTTGGTAGCCTGGACAAACCGCTAAAGCGAATGCCTTGAAATTCGGTATGTTGGCTGCTAATATTCTTACGGCAAGGGGCACTAAGGCTTAAAGTTGCTTCTTTGAGGATTGGTGAAACCATTAAAGCGAGAAACTTAAAATTTATTAAGTGGGTTCCTTATCCAGCGAAGACAACCGCAACGACAGGATTTATATAAAATTTCCATGGTGAGCGCTACGAATGAAAAAGTCACAATATTGAAGGCCAGGTCAAAACGCCAAGGAAGTTAAAATTTAGTTTTCTGCTTAGACAGTATTTTTGAAGATCTTTACGGGGTGGAGCAAAAAGAGACGTTTAGCAAAACCGGTTAAACGAAGATCTTCAAATTCGGCTATACCGTTTTTATAGACAAAATTAATGTTAAATATGTGCATGAGTTAATCATAAATGAAATACCTGCGTTTTGAAACTTTCGACAGAAACATAGTAAAAAATTATGGTGAAAAAGTGTAAAAGTGTCCTCTTAATTAAAACTTGTATAAATGCTGAAATACAAAAATTGAAATTGAGATGAGACAATTAAAATAAGACAATTTATTAAATCTCCAAGAAAAGCATGGTTAAAATGAAGGCAAACAGAGAAAAAGTTTCCCCTTAGTCACACAGTGCAATATACTGGAGCTACGAACTTTAAATTTTGAATGAAGTCATATGCCAATGTAAGACTTTAGAAAATTTTAACGAAAAGGAATTGTGAGAGAAAGTTTCTCCCTTAACACCCATTTCTAAGGTATTTGTTTCACTACAAATGGAATTTTTGATTTTTTTTTCTATATATAAATAAATATATCCCGATATATAAATCCACCGATAGCGAAGTATCGAGCATTTAAGCTCGTACTTAAGATGAAGGAATTAACAACATAATTTATTGTATATATAATTTGTTATTGCTCTTAAGAATTATCTTATTAAAGTCTGTAGTAACTTATCCATTTCAAAATAAAAATGGTTATTTTTAATTTTTAACGAGCTTCCAACCTCCGTATATTTACAAAAATAAAGCAAAGCAAACATATTAGCTAGGTTGATACTAGTATTTCGATCTGGCTAAAGATCTCATCAGAACCTGAAGTTTTAGAAAAGTTAGAGCCTCCATTATAGGCAGAACTTTAACAAAAAACATATTAATATATTTTTTTTTTTAAGCTTTAATATAATAAACCGCCAATATATGATAAAATATTGAGGCCGCTAAAAAAATTACACAGTATAGTATTTTGTTGTTTTTGAAGCTGTTTTAAATGAAAATATAGTTAATTTATAGTGTGCGACCGTACAGTTCGACCAAAAAACTATATTTTGTCGGTTTTTTGATATCTAGAGGCAATGATGACAAATTTTGGTATTGGAAACATGTTTGTTGAGCCGATTTAATTCGATTTTGTGTATAAACTTTAAGAGAAAAGCCGAAGTTTTGCTATAAAGTTAAAAGTTCGGCCGCCGAACTATTTTTAATTTGGCCGAACTTTCTGAGGCCGAACAGTGAATTCATGGCTTAACTACAGACTTTTCTTCAAATTTGACACTCAAAATAGCATCTAATCAGCCCAATAAACATTTTTCCATCCGCCAAATTTGTCCATAATGCTTTAAAATACCGAATACAGACCAAATGCATTTTCTGACCGAACTGTTCGGTCGGACACTATTAATTTAGTTGCAGTTTTAGGTGAATTGTGATTTTTTTTTTTTTTTAATTAAGCTTGTATGATTTGCATTTTTTATCTAATGCTAATAACGGGTACAGTGAAATAACTCCCAAATGAAATAAGTCCCAATGAAATAACTCCCAATGAAATAAGTCCCATCAAAAATGAAATAACACCCAATGTAAAAAAATGAAATATCTCCCAATGAGAAAAATGAAATAAGTCCCAATTTTTGGGAGTTATTTCAAAATTTAAAAATAAATCCCAAAAAAAATGAATTAACTCCCAATGAAATAAGTCCCAACAAAAATGAATTAACTCCCAATTTTTGTTTGTTTTGTTTTTCTGTTAGAGAACACTTTTTATTTCATAAGTATATGTAAGCATAGGTGGAGTGCAATAATGCCTTACGAAATAAGGCCTTTAAGGCTTTATTTCACTTTCAATTGAGAAGTAAGGCCTTTATTTGCAAAAAGTCTTTATTGCACTTTGAAAGTGAAATAAAGCCGTAAAGGCCTTATTTCACTTAAATTTTTTTTTAAATGAAGCAATTAAATTTCTTATTCTTATTCTTCTTATATTTTATTGAACAATTATAAAAAAATTTCATATTAACAAAAATTAATAGAACATTAATAATTCAACAAAAAATTTAACTGCAACGATATTGAAAATCTTTGCTTTATAAAGTTTTTCTGCGTGGCGGCCTGCGGCCGCTCTTAGGGGTTTTCTCCTCCATGGGACGCGGCAGGTGGCTTCGCTGAATAAAGTTTCCCTGCGCGCGTCACACTAGGGAAGATAATGAGACGGGCGCAGGAAAACTGTATTCAGCGAAGCCACCTGCCGCGTCCTATGGAGGAGAAAACCCCTAAGATCGGCCGCAGGCCGCCACGCAGAAAAACTGAACAGTGTAACAAAAGAATCAAAAAATACAAAATAAAGGCTTTATTGCACCATTGGCTAAATTTAAATAAAGGCCTTATTTCACTTTCAAAGTGCAATAAAGCCTTTTTGCAAATAAAGGCCTTATTTCTCAATTGAAAGTGAAATAAAGCCTTAAAGGCCTTATTTCGTAAGGCATTATTGCACTCCACCGTAAGCATATACATAATATTAATAATAATTATAATTTGATAAAAAAATTAAGAACCGTTACAAAACCATCAGAATTTACTAAAATGCAATTTTAAGAGAAATGAAATAACTCCCAACAAAAATGAAATAACTCCCAAACGTAAAATTGTGTTTGCAATTAAAATGAAATAAGTCCCAACTGCGATGAAATAAGCGCCAATGGTAACTCCCAAATGAAATAACTCCCAACAAAAAAACTGTTGGGACTTATTTCATTTGGGAGTTATTTCATAATGAATTAACTCCCAACAAAAATTATGAAATAAGTCCCAACGCATTGGGACTTATTTCATAATGAAATAAGTCCCAATTTACATGGAAAATTTTTTGGGACTTATTTCATTTTTCCATTGGGACTTATTTCATTTGGGAGTTTTTTCACTGTACCCTAATAACGTAGTTTGCAAAATTTCAGCTGGTAACTGGCAAAAACATTCATTAATAAATGAGATATAAAGCTAATTTTACACTCGAAAATGTTATCGAGTTGCAATAATCTAACTATTAATTAACTTTAAGCTGCGTGTAATAAAATGTATGCTTAATTTTTTTGTTAAAAGTTTATGTTAAAGGTTTAATGTTTTAATGTGAAACTTTTAATTTTATTACGACGCTTTGAAAAATTCAACAAAAAATTGACGAAATGTAGGGAAAAATGTAATAAATATTTTGTTTTTTTCATTGAAAATTAGGCCCTACTAGCTTATGAAAAATAAAAAGTTGAAAAATTCAATTCGCTTGCGCTAGCTGGGTAATTTTTAGCATATATGCATTTCGAAACATATGCAAACCATATCGATATTAAAAAAAAAAGTGAACCTTTTACTGTATAAGTTTCTCCGGGCTACAAAAAATACTTAAACAATATAAAAAATATAAAAAGCTGGAATGGCCGATATATTTACATAACTTGAGAAAATAATTTGTTTAATAAATTTTGCTCAATTGTCAAAATGACCCCTTTAATTACAACAATCTTATATTTATTTATGAGTTTTTTCCATCTAAACACAAAAAAGCATGATAAAGGGATAGAATTATGTGTTTAATAATAAGATATTTTCATATTTACCTTTAGGCTGATAAGAAGAAAAAAACGTTTTGTTGGGGCTTTATCAATTAAGAGACGGCAGCCAAAGTTCTTGTAAATTGTTTGCCTTTCTTTTTACATAAAAATG
Organism: Delia radicum; assembly: GCA_021234595.1. NCBI lineage: Eukaryota > Metazoa > Arthropoda > Insecta > Diptera > Anthomyiidae > Delia > Delia radicum. Next base: position 59,205,423 of record CM037853.1, read on the forward strand.
TAGTAAGTTAATACTTAATACCCAGATTATTAAAAAGCTTATATAAAACTTAAGTTATAATTTTGGAAATTAAATTTATACATTTTGATTTTTATCAACAATTTGGGATGGAATTCTCATTACAAGATTTTAAAGGCAGCCCACTTTTTTTATGCTACGTAAACAGTTTTATTAGATTTAAAACAATTTACGTAAAAAGCTTTGAAATTTTGGGGTTGTTACTACATTTTTTTTTTTGCTGATTTTAAGATATGTGTTTGTATTTAGGTTTAGTTTTTGACAATAAACAATATTCAATACTTTTAAATTTTATATTACACCGTGCTACAGTAGTTTCCATACATGGGCAAAACAATATTTACGTGCAAGAAACCATATACACGTCAAAACTCCTTTTACAAAGAGTTTAAAGTTTCAATATTTCAAAACAATATTAAAATTACTTCTACTCAGGATATAATTTAAATGGCGATATCAAATGAAAAGTGAGAATATTTCTTTTTTTTTTTTAAATGTTTTATTTTTGATTTGAATTAGTTCTATTCTTCCAATTTTGTTTTTTTTTTTCTAATCGGGTAAATAAAACAAAACGGGTACAACATTATAATTTGGGTAAATCTTCTACCCCTCCAACATTGGTCCCTGGTCGGTGACGCGAAATGAAACATGTAAGGGCCTGTCAGTAGATAAAGTCTGCTTTAAATTAGCGGATGAAGAATTTTTTAATTAATAAATAAACATTTTACGTCTTTTAATTTACCAAAAAAAAAAATGATTTTGAACTTGAATAATCTTGCTCACATCATAATTTATGATAAAAGATCGACATATAAACTTTTGGTTTTAAATTTTTTAAGATTTTGATTAAAATTTTGCGGAATTAAAAATTTCAAAAATGTACTGTGACTTTTTATAAATTTGTCTGAAATAAAAACTCTCTATAGGCTTGAATATACTGAAAATATACCCAAATTTCATCAATCTAACTTTTCTGATTAATTTCACCAACAAATGCTAAGTTTTTTATTTTACCTACCACTACTATAATCAAAATTATTGATGTAATTTGTAAGTAACCAATTATTAAACAAATAAAAAAAAACTTATAGGGTAAAAAAAAATTTACCTCTGAAGCCTGCTAAAACAATATTTTATTCATTAAATGCTTAGAGATAAATTTGAACTCAAATATTTACATTCGTTAACCGAATGAAACGGTTGCCAACCCTGTAACCCAGCAAGAACAGTGACGGTCATATGACCGGTCAAATGACCGGAACTGCTGATGGAAATATCCATCAGCGCGTAGAACAAAGTTTCTATCATTTTCTTAAGGGCAATATGAAAAAAAGTGATGGAAACTTTGTGTATGTGTGATTTTGCATCTCCCTCTAATTTATAAATTCATAAGTTAGAGGAAGATGCAAGATTTGCATGTGTTAGTTTCGGTCATCCATTTCTTGTAGGGATGACATGCATAACCTTTTTAAATACACAACAGTTCTTTCTTAAGCAAAACAGTCCTGGCGTATGAGTGTTTTTATTTCATATGAATTAAAAGCACTCATACGTACAGTATGCTACACCGAATTTTAAATTTATTTTAAACAGGGCAAGTTTTAAATGACATGCAAAAAAGTTAAAAATGGTATGCAAGTTAGCACGAAAAATCAGCAGAAATGTCAATATAAAAGAAAAAAATGGCATGTCAATTCCATATATTTCAAAAAATATCAGATGATTTAAGTTTTTTTTTTTTTAATTTCAGTAAATAACGACGGAATTAAAATTTAAAGTTCTTTATGTTATTGTATTGTAATTAATTAGTATGATTTTAAAAGTTCAAAATTTCATTGCTGTAAAATAAAACATAGGGTAATTACGCAATAGTCGGCACTTTATCGTTTTCTTTTTTTTTTTTTTTAACTAATGTCCTTACGCATATGAAGATGCTATTGGGGTGAAACCAGATATTCCACTTTAATAAGGGTTATAGTTTTCCCAGTAAAAAATTTTCGTGTTTTTAGAAGCAGGATAAAACAAATGCGCTGATGTAAGTGCTTACCATTACATAATACTGAGAAGCAGCAAAAGAAACGAATAATTTTCGTATAAAAATAACCAAAAAATAATTTTGAGCTTTCTGATTTCCCTTACAAGAATGCAGGTTGTAAGCAGCTTACCTTAATCCCTTACAAGGATGCAGGTTGTAATGCAGAAAATTTAAAATCGTGGATTATAAACGATCTGTAACTGTTTTACCGAGTGATTTCCGATCGTGTTTGGAGTTTTTGAGTATGTTTTACAAAATAAATAGTCATTAAATTGTTTCTGAAGAGCTAGCACGTGGTGCGGAAACATGAAATTATTATATTAATATGTCTAAAATTTTAACAACAAAAAATTCATAACTGCAGAATTTTATGTAAAATAAATTATATAATATTCATATTATTACTTTTAATCGTAATAATCTAGACATGAAAAATGATTTTACTGAAAGTCATGAAACCACAGCTTTTTATAAGCGTTAAAATCAGCGCGTATTTTGCCAAAAAGTAATGCTTCCAAGTGGGAATTCGCCATATAAAAATCATGGCATATGTAAGCAGGATTGTAAGGGATTCTTTTTGGCTTACTCCCTTACAAACCTGCTTGCAGGTAAGCAGCGTTTTTTACTGGGTTTAGATCTAATTAAGTATTTTTAAAAAAATATTTATTAAATTTGACTAATTTATGTATTTTGTAAAAAGCATCGTATTTTCCAGTAGTCGACATGTGATTATCCAATAGTCTGCACGACTTTTTTGTTAAAGAGAAAATGAATTTGTACGGAAATTAAAATTTTTATTTATTTATTAATTTAAAGTAGTTTAATATTTTTATGTAAGCAGATGAGATTTTTAAAATTGTAGTCCATTTTTAAGCGCTTTGATTGCATAAAATAAAAACTAATAAAACAAGGTATTAATATTTAGAAATGATCAGTACACTCAGATCAGTACGTTTTAATTGAGCTGCTATAACGTAAACTTTGCGGTTGAAAAAGATGATCTAAAAACGTATAAAAAGTTCTTTGTTTTAAAAACCCAAAAACCGTTTTTTTAATCGAATTTCAGATTAATATAATTTTCTATTTCACTAAAAATTCAGAACTTGTTAAGACTGGAAAAAGAACGTCTTTCATTAAAGTTTTTCATAAAATAAGCAATTTTTATAGTCAAATATCTCGCATTTTCTCATTTCAGCAAAATTACACACGAGGACAAAGCGTTAATTTTTAAAAATTAATAAGGTTATAATCACCAATTATATATATTTCAGGTATGTCAATTTCAACGACGTACTTAATTTTTCAATGTATTTTACAGTTTTGACTTTAAAGTTTGGCGCTTTAACATGCAATTTTTTTACATACGAAATTTTTAAAATGCAATCAATCTGACCTCTTTCTTTTGAAATATAATGCCAACTCCTGTAGTCTTATTAAAGGTGCCTATTTGATTCACAAAACTTGAAATTAAACCTGCTGATTAACAGTTTTTCTTGTTTTTTTTTTACTTTTTAAAGTTTTACCTAAGTTTTCAGCTAAAGTTGCAATTGAGCTTGCCAAATGGTCATGCAATAGAATGAGGCTCTTATGAATAAAATAATTTTTTTTAATTGTTGATTCATATGCAAAATGCTCGATTTATCAGAAATTTTATGAGGCAGCATATCTGAACTTAGAGTCCAAAAAAAAAAAAACTGTATGTTTGAAATATTTGAAAACTATATGTGCAAAATATTACATAAAAATATATAGATTTGCAAAAGTTTTTCTAAAAAAACCATACTTTTTTGACAAATTTGTACTAAAACGTAGGTTTTTGTTTGGAAAGCTTTTGCAAATGCATTCTACACATACTTTTGAAAAGCACTCACATATCATACTTAAAGTTGGACCTTGAGGTCATCTAGAAAAGTCATGTAAAATTTTTAATAATTCGAGAATTTATACCAAAAACGCATAAAGAAATAACTTTTTCGTACAGATATAAATCTTCCTTCCTAATTCTTTGCACTACATGAACTTTTGATTGTGTCGACTGATTATTTAGCTATTCGAATACCAAATATATATATAATCCTTTAAATTCCTAGGAGGAACATAGGGCCACAACAAATTTTTTCCATTCCGCTCTGTCTTCGGCTATGTGTTTGATTTGGCTCCAGGAATACCCTGCATCTTGAATTTTCCTTAGCGTATTTCGTCTCCAGGTGTTGCTCGGACGACCAATTCTTCTACTACCCTGGGGGTTGAACTCAAGCACCTGCCTTGTGATGTCATTTTGTGGAATTAAACTTGCGACCCGAGCAAGCTGGTTTCCGGCCAAACAGATCTTGCGTGGACCACATAAATAGTCTTCGTATTATAGTAGAGCAATCTGCCGAATTAAGAGTCCCTCTGTATCTTGTTTTTGTGGACTTCAAACGTGCTTTCGACTCCATCAATCAATCTGCCATCTGGGAAGCCTTGGAGTGTAAAGGTGTACCCTTTAAAATCATCAGCTTAATAAAAGCTCTTTACAGCGAAGCCCGATGCATAGTTCTCCACGAAGGCCTAAAGAGTAATTGCATTGACATCAGCGTGGGTGTAAGACAAGGCTGCGTTCTTTCCCCCTTACTTCAATGTTGTCCTTGATCTTGTAATGAGACATTCCATTCCGAACGAGGGCGGTGTAAACTTGGATATCAATGCCAAACTAAACGATTTAGACTATGCAGATGACATTTGTCTTATTTCCCATAACTTCAGCGAAATGCAACGGAAGCTTGACCTAATTAGCTCATATGCTGACACAGTTGGTCTTAAAATAAACTCATCTAAAACAAAATCGCTACGTCTAAACACCGATAACACTCGTCAATTTAAACTTTCTGATCAAGATTTAGATGATGTAAAGGAATATCTCTACTTAGGCTCTATAATTGAAAAATCTGGAGGTAGTGCTGCCGACATCCAATACCGACTGAATAAAGCTCGACAAACTTTTGGTTCGCTCGGCAAAGTTTGGTCATCCTCAAATATATCCATAAGAACGAAAGTAAACATCTTTAATTCAAATGTAAAATCAACGTTGTTATATGGATGCGAGAACTGGAACCTGCCAATAAAAGAATTTAAGAAAATACAGTCGTTTGTAAATAGATGTCTTCGACGTATCCTGAATGTGTTCTGGCCGAATATCATCAGCAACGAAGAACTGTGGTATAAAACTCAACAACCACAAATCGCTGAAACCATAAAATTCGAATACCAAATACACATAAAAAATGTCATAAAAATCGGTCAATTCATTTCGGAGGAGTTCAACTGATATTAAATCCAGCTTTTGTAAAAAAACGAACAAACATTTAACATTTTCGGTTAAGTTTAACTTTAAAAATAATAAGATTTTGAAAATTTTTAAAAAATTTATTTAGACGCTTAAGAATAATTTAGAGCACTTGTTATACAAATTTTGCATTATTATTGTTTCCGGACACTATGGATTACCCCATATTACAGTATGGATTACCCCATAAAAATATAAACATTCTATTCACGAACAGAATCTAGTTTTTGCTAGATTATAAGTTAGTGCAAGCACTTTTTAATAAATGATAATTAACGATATTATAAACTATTTTAAATGAATATTTTTCGACCACATATCCAATTTCGTTGGATTTCTTCCGTCATTAAAAAAACCATTTGTATGTAAATATTTTCTGCACAATTGTTACAAAGTAAGCAATATAAAAAATAACTTTTGGAATTAGTTTAATTTTCAATTATACGTCAGTTGAATTGTCTATTTAAAGGACACTTCAAAAGTATGACTAATTGAAATATCTAATTTTCTTCCTCACTTCCTGACACTTTTAACAACTCCATGGATTTGAGACACATATTTTTTAATCTACGTAATCTTAATTTAAACAAACATATACCTTTTTGCATGTCCGGACACTGTTCTTAATATTTTTGGCTAAAACTGGATTAAAAACGTTAAATCTTGGCATGAAAAAGTTCACTACAACCCAGCCAATTGACTTCGCAGCATACCACTTTTATATTAAATTCAAATTTTTAATAAAACACACATTTTTTATTATTTCATCAGTATACCTTCTTCATAAATCTGTAAAAAAATATGTGATTTAAACCAAACAACTGTTCATATCCAGTTTTCTATATTTTTATGTTTTGTGCTTTCAAAATAAGGATAATATTTTAAGGCCCAAAAGGTTTTCACTGTAATCAATATTACACAATAGAAAATATATAATAAATTAAATTTTATCCTGAGCAATAATACTCTTAAATAAATAAAATAGTAGAAAACTTAGTAAAACGTCTTGTAAATCAGGTATACTATTTTTCAGCAAATTGTTTGCTAAAATTATGTTTTCTGCTAAAATTTTACTTGTTCTTATTCAGCACTTAACTGTTTTGAACTAATATTTTACTAATATTGTACTAATGTTTTACTAATTTATTTTGCTAAAAAAAATTGTGTTGATTAGCACATCAATAGTGTGAACGATAACCAGACTGAAAGATATACTCAGAATGAATTAGATGTCGCGGCATGTCAAGATGTAGTAGTGACGAGGAAAATTATACTAAAAAGTACAACTCTAGTAAGACATAATATAAAAAAAAATCAACCATGGAAGATTTTTGTATCTGGTTTTTATACATAAAACAAAATTGTGGATTAAAACAACTTAAATTTTACGTCATCACCGGCTTGTGAAAGTAATTGTCTATTAATTAAATAAAAGACAAAATAAAATATTTAAATTTAATAAAAATTAAATGTGTATTTCTAAACAAAATGTTTATAGAGATTAATAATCTAGTGTGGTCAAATTGAAAACAAATATACATACAGGTAAACAGACAAAAGCGAAAGACAAAGACACATATCTTAGGTATATTTTATGTTTCATTTTTTTTATTGCAAAAAAGGGTTGTATATGTCATATTTACTTTTTTTCTTTTCGTTTATATAATTATTTAAGATTTTCATTGTGGTGTAATGGTTAGCGCGTTGGACTGTTACACAGTTGGTCCCGGGTTCGATTTCCGGTGACGACAACATCAATTTAGAAAAATAATATGTATGAGCTTTCTAGCACTTATATGTATCGCTGAGCCCTCCTTCGGTGTTCCCAAAGCACTTAACCCCCCCCCCCCCCCCCCCCCGAAGTAAAATAATGAATCAGGGCTATGAAACAAAAAGCTTCAATAAATTCGCCAACTCTACTTCGCCAACAATTGTTCTAAGACTTATCATCTCGCGCAATTACGGTGTTGCCATGTTTGATGCCCTTCATCTTTCACAACCTTTCATCTATCCACTACCCCCGTTCCAAAGAAAGCAACACATTAATTAATAGGAAGAATTTTCTGAGTGTTGGTTCTCTTTAAAAAAAAAAAAAAAAATACGAATAAAATTCTTTTATCTGCGGCATTTACTTTAATTTAAAAGATAACATCATTTAGACAATCGTTGATGTAAGTAGTTGAAAGATAATTTTGTTTATGTTACATATAATTATTTATATATTTTTTTTTAAATATTACATTAATTCATGTCGTCAATTTGGAAGTAAGAACATTTTTATATTTTGCAACGTATTGTAAACAAAAAATATATTTTCATCAAATAAATTATATAAGGTATAATTTTTCTACAAATATTTTTGAGGTTTTTTCAGGCTACTAATATTCAGCAAAAATTTTAGCAATTGTTTTTTATTTTCCACTAAGTGCTAGCAAAACATTTGCTGAATCTACTAATTGTGTCAGCACGTTGATTCTCAGCAAAAGATTTTGCTGACATTAGCAATTTTTTGCAAGCACCCTCCCGACTACAATTTTGTTCACTCGGCTAAGTTTTTAGCTGACTTTATTAACTTTTTTTTTGAGTGTAGCTTTTGCACAATCCGAATTTCTAAATGGTAATTTTTGTTCGTTTCCACCCTTTAATTTCAGCGATTTTTGGAATAATGTCTTCACCGGTGAAACGAATTGACTGAATAGTTGAAACCACCATCACATACGCAGATCTTCAGCGTAAACCAACAAAACTAACGTGGCGTATGAGTGTTAGTATTTAATGTGAATTAATAACATTCATACGTACAGTATGATACATGGATGTATAAATTTAATATTAAATTTTAGGTTTTTAATGTCCCGCTCATCTGTATCAGTCATTATGTGGTCTAAATTGTAAAACTACAGTTTCCAGTTGGTTTTAAGAATACCGATGGTCATATGTTGACAACTTCTATCTGATAATTTGTATAAAACTTGAGATAAGCATTTCAAATATTTTCTGTACAAAGAAAAAGTTATTTGTAGCATTGAATTAAAAATGTTAAAAAACTTTTCAGCTACGAGGTTGCAATTTATAACCATTGATATATATTGCTAGTAGCTTTGTACTTCGAGTATAAGTTGAATATTATATATACTTTATTAAATAAGATTTTCTTTAAGATTTCTTTAATCAATGTTTACCAAAACCTTTAAGCTATAATTTTTCCACTTTACAAATTTATTTATGTTTCATTAAACTTGAACAACGTCAATGGTGTAGCATTCCTTATTTAAAAACGTTGTCTATCTGTGACCAATCATGCACAAAAGTACCCTTTTCAAATATGAACGCACAAGTATTTAGAATAAAAAAAAATTTATTAAACAGCTATTAATGATTTTTTTTATTTTGGCTAACTAAATAAAAATTTTGTACATAACTGTGAACACTTAATGCCACCACCAAAAGTAAAATATAATTTTATCGCTGTCAAAGAGTAATGTCATTTTAGATAAACATAATTGGCATTTCTATTTTACAAACGTTTTTTGGTAGTAAAAGTACATTCTCAAACACTTATCCTTTATTAAGTACAAAATTGACCAGTTAAATAACTGCTAAAGACATTTTAATAAAACATTTATTAAACATATATTAAGAATTAAATGCTAATACTAAAAAAAAACACTCCGAGGAGTAGTATCCAACACCAGCATATATTTTTGGATTAAATATACATTTAATACCATGAAGAATATTCCAAACGATTTCAACGCTTCTTCATCGCTTATTATTTATATATCCCAAAAGGTAACCGACGAAGCTGAAATATCGTATAAAATAAAACAGTAAAAATGATTTAAAAACTTTATATTTGAAGACGAAACTACGAAATTTTGCAATTGAAATTCCACAAAGTTATTTAAATTTATTTTTCAAAACTGCACATAGAGAAAAATTTAGCTATTTGCCAACTGAAATTCGGTTACTAGAACTCAAATTCGGTTATTACGAATTTCAGTGGGTGGGTACAACTGAACATTAGTATTCACAACAAATTTCGGTTAATTCAACTAAGTTCTAGTTGCTACACCCAAAATGAAATATGCACTAAAAACTTTTAAAAACTTCCATAGAAAAGCTTAACACTTACACTTTTTTATTCAATTGTCATACGTTTAAGCATAACTATATGCGGCTAAGCATAACTAACCAGCCAGAAAAATACGAGCGGCAAAGCATTGGCCCAGTGCTTTCATCGGTGGTATGAGCGTTGGCAGAGCGTTGGATATCTGAAGATTTAAGTGCTTTGCCAACACCAAAATGCCATTACCAAAACTATAATTTTAAAACGTTGCCAAAGCATATAATAAAGTGCTTTTTTACTAGTATAATAAGTGATTTGCCAACCCCAAAATAATAACACCGGGCAGGTCTTAGCCGTTTCTTTTTTAAAACGTTGGCAAAGGACTGGCAAATAAGCGCTTTGCCAGTACCAAAACCAAAACCGACCAATAAAGTCCTACTTAGTAATTCACTTCAGTAAAGAGTTGTATTATTTCTTATTGAATGATTTTGGTAATTTGAACAGAAATAACAAAAGGCTTGCTTCAGCTAAGTTAATTACAAAATAACTGAATATTTTATTTTTTAAAACTATTTTTCTGATAAGTTAGCACGATTTTTTACTACAATTTTACTAAAGAAAGAAATTTAAAAATAAATTTCTTAAGTAAAATTTTAGTAAAAAAACTACTTTGTGCTAATAGGAGATATTAATATTCTTAACTTGAAATCATAAATTGCAATTTAGTTTTGAATTTTTCCACTCTTGTTGTGAACAAGGGATGTTCCTCTGTTTTTATTAAGTTAACGGTTGAAAATTTTGTAAATAAGTACTGGCAATGCACTTTTTGCCAATGTTGGGGAAGCGTTCTAAGTCAGTACCGTGCCAGTGCTTTTTTATTTTTACGATTGTAAATTTTGTAAATCAAGTACTGGCAAAGCACTTTCTACGAACGTTAGCAGAGCATTCTAAGCCAGAGCTGTGCCAGTGCTTTAATTGTTTTTACTGTTATAAATTTTGTTAATTAAGAAGTGGAAATCACTTTTTACTAACGTTGGCAGAGCGTTGTAAATCAGCGCTTTTCCAGCACTTTATTTGTTGGATCAATAGCAAATAGTGCTCTGCCAGTGCTTGATTTTTCAGACCATTGGTAAATTCTGGATACATATATCAGGAAAATGTTTTGGGAGGGAAATTAGAGTATTTTTTTACTTATATTTTTGTTCTGATTTATATTTTCGTATTAAAAAAAATACTTTGGGGGATTATATGCCCCATTTTCCCATTGTTAAGAGTTTTTTTCCGAGGAAAAAAAAATACCTATGGTCTTATGTTTTTTCATATTAAAATATATTATAATATGTGATTATATTTATATGATGTCATGCATGACCATGCCTGATTGTATATTTCTTATGTGGTATTAACATACCTAGTAAAGTAGTAAGATCCAAATAACTGGTTGCAGAACAATTTATACTGTATTATAACAGGTTCTAATTTCTGTTCTGCAACTGGTTCGTTTTATATGGAGTTTGTCCTATTTGCAATATGTTCTTTACCTTCAAACAAGAACAGGTTGCATTAGAACCGGTTGTAGAACCAGTTATAGAACTGGTTCTGGGACAGTGACTCCTTAAATTTCGACTCTCAGGAACCTGTTCTAGAACCGGTTCCATGTAACCGGCAGTAAAAGAAGTTGTTCTAGAACAGATTCGGAGGTAATCTTTTCTAAAAATTTTGCTGGGTACATAATGAGATATGACAGATCTGTCATCATATATAATACATCCTCATATACCTGACAATATGCAATCATATATGGCAACATATAAGCTATATAATTTAAGATATAGTAATATATGCTGTCTTATAAAAAATATTTGAGTGTGTTATATAAGATATGCTTATATATGATGCCATATGAATAATGCAATTCAAGATATAATTATATTTGTTATTAAGATTAGATTAACAATTTAGTTTGACATATGATTACATATAGTTATAGTTCAATTTAATTAATAGTTTCTATGCGTATACGACAAAATTATATATGCACAGATGTCCAAATTATTTTTCTTTAAATTTTTTTATAGATATTTCAATAAAAATTATATATGTCATGGGATATAAGTAAATCCCATTTAATTTCAAAATATCTCATTCTATCCAGCAAAAGTTACTTTTCTTTTTGGATCAATTAGATCCGAACAGGATCTTAAAGGAGATATTTTGGGATATTCTAATTTTGAGATTAATTTTGATCTAACTTAATCCAGTAATACATTTGAGAGATCGAATATGATATAACTGGATACCCCAATTTACAAATAAACTTGGATAAAAATAAATATCAAATAAGATCTGATGGTGTATTTGAGATGTGACATTTTGTTGATCGGGTCTTTAATTTGTTAAAACGGTGAAATTCAAATTAAAAACTTTTGTCGGTATATCTTTTGTAATATTAAAATAATATTGAATAACAATTTCGATAATTGAACCAACATTTATCGTTAGTTAACGTAATCGATAAAATCATGAGAAAAGTTAGAGAATCGCACTACAGAGATAGCTTACTATCTCATGGTAGATTTAAGGTGTTAATAAAACATGGTACGAAGACCTGTAAAGTTTTGCCGATGGACGTGCCAACGAAAAAGAGCACTGTTTCAGCACCAGTGCTGATAAGCCATAAGGCACCGGTGACGTGTTTACGTTGAGATCCGCAAGAACACTTTTGACTGCCCGGGCCAGAAAGAAAATCAAAGGCATAGTATTTCGAGATTAGTTTTATCCTTATAAATTTTATGGTTGTTACAAACAAAGAAAAAGAAAATAAATAAAAAAAAATATATTAAAATTGCAAATTCATTGAAAATTTCGAGAAATATTTAGAAAAGAACTTCAAATTTAAACTAATTTTCCAAAAAATATTCTTCAAATACCAAATTTTTTGCAGAAAATGTCTTTTATTTTACTAATATATATTTTCTAATATATTTAGTTACCCTGAGTCTAAATCTGGAAAAACAATTTTCTCATTTGTAGTGTTAATATTTGCGATATATACTCAATTTTGTTATATAACATTTTTTTTTTTAATATTTCACGATATTTTCAATGGATTTGGAATTATAATACAAAAATGTGTTAATCTTAAAATAACCATCGTGAAAAAAAAAAAATGTTTACAAAATTGTTACGAGAAAGAAATTGTAATGAGAAAAGAAAAATTGGGCTAGAATTGGATTCACCGTACCTAAGTCTATTAAAAAATATGCATATCAAAGAGAAGTTCTGTAATTAAAAACTGAAATTTGTTGCGTAGTGTACTGATTCTAAAATTTTTTGAAAAATTTACCTAGAGTATAAAAATACAAAAACTTGATGAGGTTTCCGGCAATCCCGAAATCAAATCCCTTATAATAAAGAGCATCAAAAGTGGTCAAATAACAATTAAGTTATATTTTATACGTTTTGATATTAACACATATACCAAATTGATTAAATAATGATTTAATTGTTCTTTGTGTCATCGTCATAATTACAAAATATTTTTTTTATCATTTTTAATGTAAATAACTTTGTATTTATATACAAACATAATTAGTTTCTGTCCGTCATATTGGTTATATATTATTTAAGTTGACACTCATCAATTTTTAAATGTCGAAAAATTACAAAAAAAAACTGCGACTATTTTAAATTCAAGTTTTTGATGTTAGTAAATATATTGGTATGTAAAGAAAGCCCACATTCTTGAGCAGCGACTCAGCGCGACCTATAACGAATTTTGAAAACAGAAAAAAATACGTTAACTCCGCATTAACTAGGAGAATGTAACTGGATAGTTTTTTTTTTTTGTAAACCGAATTTGGGTATCAAATCGTAAGTTGTCCAGCAAGTTTAGCGTTTCCAAAGAAAAACTTCGGAACAACTTACTCCAACTGAACATGAAACACTACCTGAGGAAGACAGTACCCAAATATGGGTACGCTTCGCGTTTTTGATTCTTGGGATTGTACTGAGCAAAAAGTCCACTTGACCATACGTCTACAGTGAAAATCGAGCTTCCAGATTTTGACTTTATAGCCGTATTTTGTGAAAGTAACAATGTGTGAGATGGACATATCTCAGGAAGTATGAGGAGCTTTTCCAAGATTATGGTATCAATCTCTTCTTTGGTAGATTCTCTAGCAGATTAATTCATCAATCATATTTGTGGGTGGGTTTAAGGGGTTAATTTTTAATTTCGAAATAGGGTTTTTTTCCCGTATTTTGTGAATGTAACAATGTGTGGGATGGACATATCTCAGGCAGTAGGAGGAGCTTATCCAAGATTATGGTATCAATCTCTTCTGTGGAAGATTCTCTAGCAGATTAGTGCATCAATCATATTCGTTGCTGGGGCTTAAGGGGTTAATTTTTAATTTCAAAAAAGGGCTTTTTTGCCGTAAAGTCTGGAAGCTCGATTTTCACCGTAGACGTAGTGGACTTTTTTGCTCAGTACAATCCCAAAAATCAGAAACGCGAAGCACCCATTAAGATTTTTTTCCTTCCATACTAATCGCCCCCCCCCCCCCCCCTCCTGGTGGGCAGCCATTTCGGCAAAAGGTATATCAAAACTTTACATCCAGGATTCGAAAGCTATGGCTGCAAAAGCGGATATTTACGAGGGCGGATCAATAAGTCCATGACTTTTCGAACTTCCCTCGTAGTTATATGAAATACAACACTACTCCCATCAACTACCACCTGTTAATAGACTACTGTCAAATTTTGAGCAAGTTACGTCATTTACTTTGCGTTTAACAGCTGTTCAAAACATACATCCTCGTGAATTTTTTAACAGTGGCAAAAGTTAATTTTGATTGCTCATTAAACATTATTTTTTGCGAAAAAAAACCGTCAATCAAACCAAGGAAAGGCTTGATAAATACTATGGGGACTCTGCACTATCGATTTCAATGGTAAAAAGTGGATTACTGACTTTCGTTGTGGTCGAACAAGTACAAATGACGCTGAATGTTCTGGACGGCCAATTGAGGTCAATACACCCGAAAATGTCGAAAAAATCCACGATATGGTATTGTCCGATCGAAGAGTAAAAGTGCGTGAGATTGTTGATGCCATAGGCATTTCATATGGCATTGTGGTTTCGATTTTAAATGACCAGTTGGGTGTAAGAAAGCTGTCTGCAAGATGGGTGCCGCATATACTCTCAATTCACCATAAACATAATTGTGTGACAACTTCAAAGGATTGTTTGGAGTTGTTTAACCGCAATTCGAATGAGTTTTTGCGGCGTTTTGTAACTGTGAATGAAACATGGATCCATTACAACACTCTAGACACTAAGCAGAAGTCTAAACAATGGGTTTATTCGGGTAAACCGGCTCCGAAGAAGGCCAAGGTAAATTTGTCGGCCAATAAGGTGATGGCAACTGTTTTTTGGGATGCACGCGGGATAATCCACATCGATTACCTTCAAAAGGGAAAAACAATAAACGGCGAATATTATGCCCACTTATTGGACCAATTTGACGAGGACTTAAAAAAAAACATGACCCCATATGGCCAAGAAAAAAGTTCTTTTTCATCAAGATAATGCACGGGTGCACACGTGTGCAGTCTCAATGGCAAAATTAAAAAATTATTTGCCGAACATTTCAGGACCAACAAATTTAAAAATGCCGTTTTAAAAATTTCATCCTTCAATATCGTTGATTAATTTAAATTGGTTCATCAAAAGAAAAAAATCAAATGCAATAGTTTTTCTATGGCTCTTGAGATAGTTTTATAACAGAAAAACTTAGAGTTGGTTTTTTTTCATTCAAAAATAAATGCTTATTACTAAATGTTTCAGAAATACCTTTATATATTTGACATATATATAAATTGCAAATGGTTTAAATTCTTATTTTATTTGTTTAATTTTTTATTTTTTTTTTCAGCGACCCAGCAAAAAATTTCCAAAAAGGTAAGCGGGTTTGTAACCAAGCATTTCGCGCAGAACGCATTCCTTACTAGATTACCTACTCGATTCTTTTAACATGGCGTGAGACTAAAATAATTGATTCTTTAGAATTGATTATAATTTTTACCGAAGAACCATTTACTTTATATTTTTTAGAACTATATACATTTTTTAATAAAGAAATAGTTCCATTTTAAAACTACGAAGTACTTACACAAAAAATAAATAAATAGTTCCCTAGAAAAAATAAGAAGTACTTACATTTAAATGAAAAAATAAGTAGTTCCATAAGTAAATAAAAAGTGAAACATCGAATTGTTATGATAACATGGGTTTGTCATAATTTTGGAGCTATAAACCACGAAAATATAAATTTAAAAAAAAAAATAACAATTCAAATTTGAAAAACCAAAATATGACTTACGCACTATCACCCTCGAAAATTTTGTTTACACTTACTCACGATAACTTCAGTAATTTCAACTTCCGCTCACAATTTTGTGCTCACGTGCTCTTCCCTAATTTATACCTAACCACAGTTTAACAAAATTTAGACAACATGCAATTTCTGTTTTTAGTATTATTTTCCTGCAAATAAAAATTTGCTTGAAAAAATAGATAAATTCTTGAGATAAATTCTTTAAAATTGTATAACTTCTTTTTTCAAAATTAGGAACTACTTAACGTCCTTTTATTAAGAAAAAGTATATGATTACTTCTTGAGTACAAAAAGTTATACATATAAGTTAATAACATTGTTATTTTCTTTTCAGTAAATAATTACTTTGTTATTGAGTTCATGCTTTCTGGTTTAAGTTTAAAGAATTGATTACAATACTACTTGCTTTTTTGACTCTATCGTTGGAATGAGTTTGGTATTGCAGTTACTAAATTTGGCAATGAGATATGTAAACAAGTGTGGTCATCACCTTCTTTTTGGAATGTGTAATTTTTTTCTGGGGAGGAACCCCATATTTTGAAAATTTAGTTACTTTACACGTTACAAATAAAAATGTTTTATTTATCATCACAAACCCCAAAAATTTAGAGTATTTTATTGGTAAAAACTACTTTTCCCATTTAAACTTTGGCAAGACTAAAAGCCGGACTAAAAAATATTATTTTAAATACATTTTAATTAAATAATATTTCGAAAACAAGAAATAGATTTGCTTCACAGAAAAATGCATGTTCATTTAATTCAATCTTATTATATATTTTTTTGCTATACTAAAATATTATGATTGCGATAAAAATTTGAATGTTATCTTCATTTTAATTTCCCCTAACCAAAGCGGAAGTTAAAATATACCGCTTGCTGCGTTTTAAATTAGATTGCTTTTTACAAAGTACGTATAAACTCACATATCCAAAATTGTATGGCATCACTTGTGCCAACAATATTTTTTTTCCCCCAATTCACTTTCAGTTATTTCTTGAAGATGTGGCGTTTTTTATGAAAAAATATATTTTTGAATATTTTATTTTGCTGAAGTTTTGACTCTTGGTTTTTTTTTAATTTTTTCAGTTATATTGATGACAATTTCTCTAAAAATACTTTTATTTCGCATTTATACTTTATGTTTTAAACATTTTTAACACACCGTAATATTAATTTCAAAATTATTATTTATGTAAATTTTTATATTTAACGTAACTAGTTTTCGTCCGTTTTTAAACACTGATATCCTTTCATTAACAGCAACAGTTTAACACTAACTGCAATAGATGAGCAAACAGGTTTTTTTATATGTTACTTCATATAAAATATCCTGTTATGTTATAGTAAATAAATTTATATCCTTTGTACTCTTAAATTTTCTCTTAAAATTTTAAACATTTTAATAACATTTATTTAAACTTATTCTCTTTAAATGTTTAAAATATATATTTTTTTTTGCGTGATATTATGAATGAATTTTTTTTTGTATTTCATACTTGAAGGGCTAGTTAAATGAAAGGTATTTCTTTCAACATTATGAATGAAATAACATTTAAAAGATGGTTTGGAATTTTCTTAGAAATGTTTTGTAAAAGAGCATTTGAAAGGTGTTTTGCAGAAACCATCGACAGTAAATGAGTTTTATTGTATTTTTTTTTTGTGTTTTCTATAAATATCTTGAAATGTTGTTAACGGAAAATCACAAGTCTTCAAGATTGTATTACAAAGTAAACTTTTGTTTATTTCTAAGAAATTTTTTGTTAAGAGTTAAAAATAGTATTAAGCACTTTTTTTAATTTAAATTAGGAACGATTTTTTTATTAAGATTTAATTATATTATTACATATTTTATGTTAGTAACTTATTTAAAAAAAAAAAAAAAAATGTGAAGTAGGTAATAATAGTGATGATGAAATCCGCTGAAAGTTCGACAGCTGTCACTTGTTTTAATTGTTGGTTATGCTGTTATAGCCAGCCTTTTTTTAAATTCTTTGCTTTCTTTATCGAAAAAATGTACATCACATTTTTTTAAATTAGTTTCTTTTGAATTTGTAATATAATTTCTAAAGTTTAATTTTAATAAGTTTATTAAAGTTTAAGCTGTACATAAATTTTCTTTTAAATTTAATAAACTATTAACTGACAACTTGTATAACCATCAGTTTCCAAAAAAAAAAAAAAAAAAATGTTCATAAAGTGAAAAAAAAAAAAAATATTAAAAGTGTGAAAACAAAAACTATTAAATACGTTTTTGCAGCACAGAGTTATATTAAAGATACATATTTTATGCTACACCCTATACATGGCTTTGTTACATGGCAATGCATACGTCGCTTTAAGGATATTTGTAATAAACAAAATAAAGACTTACAAGAGCTGTAGAATAACAATTAGGGTTTTTATTTTCCCGGATTTTATCATTCCCAGAGATCGCGGGAATTCCCGCCCAATTAAAAACATGTTAAAGTAACAGAATTTATTTTAAAAATACATTTTAATGTTATTTTTTTATTTAATATTTATTTATTTTATTTTATTTAATATTTTTAATTACTTTTTAATCTTTTTTACATTTTGTATTGAAAAATACCGTTTTGGGGGTGGCGGTAATTTCCCATTCCATGAATTGGGCTACGAATTGGTACCTCATCCGAAATATTCTCAGTGACTATTTCTTATTTCCAAACATAAAGAATTGGCTCGGTGGAAAGAGATTTAGCTCCAAAGATGAAATTATTGATCAAACAAATGACTATTTTATGGACCTCGAAAAATCCAATTTTTTGGAAGGGATACAAAAATTGGAGAAACGTTGGACTAAGTGTATTGAGGTAAAAGGAGATTATGTTGAAAAATATTTTTTTTTTTTTTGCAAAAAAAAATGTGTTTCATTCAAAAAGTCACGGACTTATTGAGCCGCCCTCGTATTGACTCAAAATTGCTTTAAAAAAAGTTGCGTACAAATCTTGTTATCTTCGGTTTATTGGTAAAATTTTTCAATGTTTTGATGCAGAATCAAACAATTTTAAATATTTTAAATATAATTTACATTTGAGGCAAAATTTGAACGTTCCATTTTTAGTTTTGTTAATGAAAAGAGTTACAAATACAAGTCTTTTCATGAAAATCCATTTATAGACGCATCGAGACAGATTAAAAAAAAAAAAAGAAAGTTCAACTCTCTCAGTAGCTGAGAAAAACTAGGTGTGAGGACACAATTTTAGCATAGGTATATTCTTAATTTAGATTCCCAATAGCGATGTCATAGAAAATACTCAAGTAATTTCAGTTTATTGTATCAAAGACCTTAAAACTGATTTAAGTCATTTGTTATAGAATGACTTTGAACTTAAGATTGCGTTTTCATTAAATACTGTCCATTGCAACATGCAGAGAGTAAATTGGTTCGAATTCCATTGTAATCAACAAAATGTAATCATTATTCAATAATTTTATTTGTAGGTACTTGAAATTCTTCATCAGAATAATTAAACTATATTGTCAACAGAAATAATATAAAATTAACCAAAACACAGTCATATCATTCAAAATATTGGTTCTGCTAGTCAATATTGAAAAAAATATTATCTTCTAGATTACCTCTAATACCAACAACCAATCACTTTTCGGAGATTTTATCCCTCGATTAAAATATCTGCCGTTAAAATCGAATATAAGTTTCGCCTGCAAAAAAACAATCATTCTATCTAAAATATAAGTTTTCGATACCAATTTTAAAATAATATAATAGTTTTGATAACTCTAACAAAATATTAAGACTGGCAACCCAATTTCTGTTGTAAATACAAATCTATTTTAAGACATTAATATTTTAACTGGAAAGAAAACAAATATTCAAGGTTGAAATTTGAAAATACAAATTTAACTTGAGTTTAGGCTAGAGGTAAAGCAATTGCCTGACAAGCAGAATGTCGCCGGTTTGAGGCAAGTTCGCAGAGAAGAACTTTTTGTTAATAAAATAATTTTAAAATAATATAATTTTTTTTATAGTTTTGGTAACTCTAACAAAATATTGATATTAGCAACCGAATTTCTATTGTATATACAAATATATTTTTAGACTAATATTTAAATTTTAAACTAGAGAACATTCAAGGTTGAAATTAAAAAAAAGCATATATAAATTCGGTTTTGGATAGGGGTAAAGTACTTGCCTGAGAATCGGAAGATCGCCGGTTAGAGCCCAGTACATATTTGTTTTTTTAATAAAATAAATTTTGTTGAACGCATGTGAATCTATTTATAGAATATTATATATTATATAAAGGGTCCGCCATCTAACGTTTTTTTTCAACTAGTGCTTATTTCGTGAATGGTAACACTTAGCTCATGTCTGATTTGACAGATAATTAGTTTTATCCTTCCGCTGAACGAATATGGTCCGTATGTTCGTTATCTTGTGAAAAAGTGAGAGAAACTGGCATCCTCATCGATAAACCAAAGCGTGAAAAGCCAAAAACAGTACGTACACCCGAGAATATTGCTGCTGTGGCAGAAAGTGTGCGTGAAGCGCCATCAACATCAATTCACCGTCGTTCTAAACAATTGAACATTTCGGAGACATCATTGAGAAGAATTTTGCATAAAGACCTTGGTAGGACGCCATACAAAGTCCAATTGGTTCAGGAGTTCAAAAAAAAAAAGTTATTTGGCGGACCCTTTATTATAAACATAAAATATTCAGTTGTTACAATATAAATTCGAAATTTATAAATAAATATCGGTTGTTACAATAGTATTAAAATTTATTAATAGTGATAGTACGTGGAACTACAAAAATTCGGTTGGCAAAAAATTGGGTTGCAACTACAAAACTGTTTTCTGTGTGTATCATTGTCAGTGCTGAATTATTCTTACTAATGGTGTTTTCTTTTCTGAAAAAAAGTTTTGCATTTTAAAGTGCAAACATTTCACCCTCGCCCCAATAAATGCTTAATTTTTACAAACAGAATAGAATAAAATTTAAAAATTTTTTTTTTATACAATATTGTTATTGCAGTCCCGGCCCGAATCTCAGCCAACATGAAAAATTTTTTTTTAATAACTATTTTTTTTAATTAAGTTTAAAGTTAGCTTCATTTTTTTATAATTTTTATTATAATTTGGTTTTTTTTTTAACGAATTTTAAGTCAAAAATTATTAAATACTTGCAAACATGAAATGAAAATGAATAAAACTCCTAAATTATAATAAAAAAAAAATAGTGGTCCAATGACGGTTTGAACCTATTACCGTATGCATCAGAAGCCAGCACACTTCCCTACGGCTACCAAGGTGAGAGTTTTCTCGCAAACAACTTTATAATATATACACATGAGATTGTTAGATCGAAAAAACAGGGCAAAAACAACCCTGTAAATAATTTGAGGGCGCTAAAATTGCACTTTTTGCCTTTTTTATGGCAACATTTTTAGAAAGAAACATGGCACGGCACTGAAAAGAACACAAAAAAGGAAATTTGAGGGCAAAGCACAAAAAAATGTGACAAAAATATGTTCTGTTTATAGAAGTAGAGTTTCTAGGTCATTTTAAAGCATATTTTGAACTATTGCATTATTAAATAATTCACGATTCTTCAAATATCTTATCCGTTTATACAATTTTGAATTTCTACTCTTTACAATAGTATATTCATGTATAGCATTACAAAAAAAATTGAGGGAATTACCGAAGTATTTCCCGGGATTTCGGGATTGAAATATGTCGGTAACTTCCAAGAAATCCCGTCCCGGGAATTTCTTAGAAACAACTCTAATAACAATGGACACATTTGACTCAATAAATTAAGCATACAATGTTTAAAAAAACGATGTTAACTCGTCTCTTTGAAAGAAATTGTAACTGTGGCAAACAAAAGTAAGCTACAGTTTTGTTTTTTATTTTAAAGAATAAAACTTTTTAGACTAAATAGTATTGCTGATCATTATATTACAAAAATTTTAAGCTGTATTTGTTTCAGCTTTTTTAGCCTAGTTTTTGATTGTTGCTTATTTTAGCTTATTTGGTAAATATAAGCTCTTTTTTACCAATTATTCCTTTGAAGCTTAGAGTAATTGCCCATTGGATAATTTTAACTAATAATTCTTCACGAGTATTTTAAAATGTATCGAATCATGGACGATAAAGGTAAACCGACAAAGTGATGTGCATATTTTCGAATCGACATGATTGTTTTTATTGCTTTTTTTTTTTTGTTGCCTAAGTAATAACTTTTGATTTTGTTTACAAATATAAAATTTTACCTATTTTAGCCATAAAGATCAGAAAAAAAATATAATTAAAAGTTATATTATTTTTTTCGCGGTTTTCATAAAAAAACTTCCCACATGAACCAACCTTTTCGAAGTTTGGCAAATTTATTTTGTTTTATTAAACTAAAAAAATATAGTTTGCTAAAATGTTAAAGTAATAACACTATAACGGTTCATATTGCTCTTAAATGACACAAACGGGTTTCAATTCAACTGTTTTCGCGGATTTTGATAAAAAAAAAGAGTTTTAAGTGTTTTCCGCGTTAGCGAAACATAACGTAAAAATTTATTTTAAAAACTGTATGCAAAAATTTCGGTTCACTAATGCATCTTTAATTGTATAAACTTTAATAATATGAAATTTTAAAAATTGCACTTGGTATGTTTTTAATTCACAATGACCGAAAAAGCGATTTTTATTATTGACGTAGTTTGGACCATCCCATGGTTATAGGTACAAATTTTGAAAAAAACGAATTATAACTTTAATGTCAAAACCTAACTTGAGCAAATTAGAAAAACCTGTATTTTTACACAATATTCGGAATGCTCTATTTGTTTTCTTTAATTAACATACGACATTTTAGTAGGTATATAACAATTTCGGATTCTTCCAATTTATTTTGTTTCGAAATATTTTCCACTACAATCACTTGAAAAAAGAAACTTTTATAAAGCTCTATTTACTGTATAATATTTAAATATTAACAAGGAAAGTAACTTTAAGATGAACACAACGAATTTTATAAAACTTGATGTTAAAATAATATAACTTAAATCCAATGAGACGAAAGAATCACTTTTGTGTTGTTGTTAAACAAAAATTCCGCGGAAAAAATTTCGAGGAAAATAAAATTACGGAATAAAATTTCGGGAAAAACATTTCGCATAAAAATATTTTTTTTTTTCAATTGATATACACTTCTTTCAATCGATTAAAGATTTTGCGTTTTGTTTTTCAATGCACTTTTTGAAACAAATTCGAGCAACAGAAATTTGGAAAAAATTAAGTTTCGTGAAAAAATATTTCTAAAAAAATATAGATTTTTTTTCAATCGATATACTTTTCAGTGTTTTTGTAGATAAAATATTAAGCATTTTTCCATCGATATATTTATTTTTTTTTTAACAATTTTAAGGAACAAGAATTTCGCGATAACAAATGTCGATTGAAATAAGCTTGCGGAAAATAAATTTTCCAAAAAATTTACATATTTTGTACCCTATTTAACTTAAATGGACCCGTATTTTTTATTCGTAATTTGAAATTGAAAGAATTATTCCCGTTGGTCTCTTTTGGTGCAACTTGACCAGCCTTTTTTAAAACAGAAGCATTCTGTATATCAAACTCATTATTTTTAAGAAGCCATTGTCGTTATGCGAATTTTATTTAATTAGCAAGTAGAAAGAGTACCAAAAATTTATTATTTCCCCCATAATTTGTCACCTTTATTCCTAAGAGGCCAACAAAAATGTGGCATGATATTCTTATATTTATTTCCTTTATCATATATTCAAATTTAATACAAATCGCAGAGTTAAGCTTGGAATGATTTCCTTGTCAGTAACTGGAATGGAAATATAACCATCATAAACAGGAAGAGAATTTCATAATTAAAATATATTGAAAAAAAATAATAAAACTTATAAAGAAAATATGTTGTTGTATGCAGTTTTGATATCCTGCTGATATAAAAATGTAAAATAAACAAAATTATACAAGGTAATTTCATATTTTGAATATATAAATAATTTCGAAAGGAATTACATTATTCAAAACAATGTATAAGGAAAAAAATATAAAAGAAAAATTTATTTCAACCAATAAGAGTAACTTTTAAACATTTAAATGAAAATTTAAACATTTAACCTCTTATGCATGACAGATAATCAGTATATATATATATATATATATATATATATTGGCCATTCCACCGAAGAAAAGCATAAAAAGATAAATTCTTGATCTCGGGTCTTCCGATTGCAATTAAATTTAGAAACTCTGTGGAGCCACTTAAATATTGGCGTTTTCAAAACTTCGAAAAATTCAGGGTTTTACCCAGCAAAAAATAACCTGGATTTGTTAAGCATTTGTATGCTTCCAAAATAGCGCTTCACCGCCTTGCATACTATAAAGCAATTAGGGAAGGCAATCTGTCGTGCTTCCCAGAATGCCTTCTTTGAAGCAGTGAATAATGCTTACAATGAAGCAATAAAGTATGCATACCATGAAGCACTAATGTTGTCAACATACATAAAAAGCGCTTCTTAGTGCCTAAGAGGGCATGAATTTATTGCTTCTAAAAGAACATGAAAAAGCGCTTTGAAAGAGACATACGAAGTGGGACATCGCGAACAAAAATCATGCCTTCCTTATTTGCTTTGGAAGCGCTTCGTTATCAAATAATTCCTTCCGGAAGCGCTTCTGGGTAAGCACTATTATTTGATGGGTATTCAAAAATAATTTTTTTTTTGAAAAATGAGAATTATTATGTATTTTCTTTAATATTCATCGGCTCATCACCATTTAAATTGCATTGGCATGTTGCACTCCCGATTTTTTTTATTACGAAGTAAAATTTTTTTTTCGGAAAAATCAAGTTTTACCCAAAATATACATGAGGCCATAAAATACGAACAGCAGCTAAACTAGCAAAACCCAAATGGGGTTTTGTTAGTTTCGATAAGTCAGGCGCGGTTCCAGGGGGAGGGAAAATAGGATATTTTCTCCCCAAAATAATATTTTTCAATTTCAGAAAGGTTAAAATATTTTAAAAATAATCTAAGTTCGTTCCCCAAAACCGTTTCCTGGATCCGCGCTTGCGATATGTACTTCGAAAAACAGCACACGAGTAGGAGTTTACATTTTACATTTTACATTTTATGTTTTTTTTTTTTTTTTAATTTAACCAATACTCAGGAGATGCCCCCTACTCATAGAATGCATTGTATTGATCAGGAAAATAGGATATGGGAAGGAGGAAATAGGGAGTAGTGCTTGTGGATATTTGATTTAAATTTTTCTAAATTGTAAGTAACAGGGAAGACTTCTGCGGGAAGTTTGTTCCACATACGAATCGTTCGACTAATTGACGAATTTTCTCTGTACTGCGTTGTGCTAAACACAGGACAATCAACTACAAACGGATGTGCTCTACTAGATAAGCGAGTATTACGAATAAAAACTCGGGCTCGAGGAATAAGTTCACTTATCTCAGATGAGCACCTCCCATGGTTATATCGATAGAAAAGGGTCACAAAACCCACATTCCGACGATGCTCCAATGAATCAATAGAGCTTGATACACTACTGTCATTGACAAGCTTCACCGCCCTCCCCTGAACACGGTCCGGAAGCTTCAGAATAGACACTAAAGCCCCTGCCCATATATGAGAATTGTATTCCATTTTCGGCCGGATCTCCTTACTATTTATACATACCAGCTATGTATAAATAGTAAGGAGATCGGATGTAGTGAAGTAAGTCTTGCACCGTTTCAGAAAACCGAGACACTTGAATGCCTCTTTCGACACTTGAAATACGTGCTTATTCCAGCGGAAATCCCACTGTATTTTCATGTCCAGAACATCAAGAGTATCCGATTGCTCAATACATATACCATCCATAGCTACAGATGACAATGTTAATTCCACAGCCCGTCTGTGGGTTAACATACAACGTTGGGTCTTGTGTGCATTAAAATCGACCTTATTCGCGCGACCCCACTCAGAGATTGTAGAAAGGTCTTGATTGAGTGTGTCATTCATGTTCTGCCGCATGGCCTCTATCTCCAAAGAGCTTGGCCTGTGATCGAATGAAAATGAATGACAAATGTTGCTGTCATCTGCAAAAGAGTAGATAGGATTGAAGGTCTGACCAAGAAGGTCATTAATAAAAATAAGAAAAAGGGTAGGAGAAAGAACAGAACCTTGCGGTACTCCTGAACAACAACACGTATAGTGCGGTCTCTGAGGAAACTCGTTATAAATCGAGAGAAGACATTACATTATTTTTATAAATATGGAAAAAAGTGAATTTCGAGTGCTCCTTAAATACTATTTTTTGCGAAAAAAAAACCGTCAATCAAACCAAGGAGCTCGATAAATAATATGGGGACTCTGCACAATCGATTTGTTTGAATGGTAAAAAAGTTTTTTACTGAATTTCGTTGTGGTGGCACAAGTACAAATGACGCTGAACGTCTTGGTCGACCAATTTAGGTCAATATATCCGAAAATATAGAAAAAATCCATGATATGATGTTGGCCGATCGAAGAGTAAAAGTGCGGGAGATTGTTGATGCCATAGGCATTTCATATGGCAGTGTGGTTTCGATTTTAAATGCTCAGTTGGGTTTAAGAAAGCTGTCAGCAAGATGGGTGCCGCGTTTGCTCTCAATTGACCATAAACGTATTGGCCACGATTACGTTTATGGTCAATTGAGAGCAAACGAGGCAACAGTTTTTTGGGATGCACGAGGGATAATCCACATCGATTACCTTCAAAAGGGATAAACAATAAACAGCGAATATTATGCCAACTTATTGGACCGATTTAACGAGAATTTAAAAAAAAAAAACAACCACATATGTCCAAGAAATGCATATTTTATGGATCTCGAAAAATCCTATTTTTTGGGTATACAAAAATTTTGAGAAACGTTGGACTAAGTGTATTGAGCCAAAAGGAGATTATGTTGCAAAATATTTTTTTTTTTGCAAAAAAAAACTCGTATTATTAGTAAATTATTGAAAAAACACATTTTTTTTTTTAACTAAAAAAATTTAATTCAAAACTGAAGTGTTAATGCGCCGTTTAAATGTCTCTCTTTTAAAAACTATATATTTAATTTCTAAGAGTTTTTCTAAAATTAATAAATAAACGAATCTACCGAAATATTATATTTAAAAAATTTAATTTTTAACGTCTTCAAAGCCACGATTGCTTTATCTGATTTATCTCAGAAAAAAGGGATGAAAATTGTTAATTTTAACTTCTTTAATCAACATAATATTTCAGTTTGCATATTTATTTACCACACAATGACCTATTTTTACAAACAAATACGTGGTCTTTAAGATAAATGCATATAAAAAAAAAACTTCATTCCATTTTCAAATAAATTTCCTATAAATATTTTAATTAAATATGAAAATGGCTTCCCGAGTGAAAATTTTCATATATCTTATTTAATATAATATTACATGAAAAAATATAGCTAGATAATTTTATCTCGGATTTGATTTTTCGAAAATTTTTGATATGTTCCCATAAATATAAATATCTTAATATATATCGACTGATATTACATCAGATATGGCAAATGGTATTTATTATTTAGCATGATTTCATATATAATTTTACATCGCTTAATACAATAATAATATATTGAAATTTTATTTAACATCGAGTCTGAAGTGTTTAATTTTGTAAACCTTTTAAGCGCGGTTGCTTTAGTTTTTGTTTTTTTTTTTCCTTGAAAAGAAATTCTCATTGAGTTTGTGATTTAACCTATCAAATATCACTAGAAATTCTGAGAAGATTGTACCCTTAGGCAAGAATGAAATCCGGATAGGGACCAGCCTTCATCAAATTATTTTCTACAATTTGTTAAATATTTTTTGAGATTTTAGCACATTTAATTACTATAAATGCAATTAATGTTTGTACTGCCATTTATAAATTAAAAAAAAATCTTTAGTTAATTTATAATTTCTTTATTTACAAATGAAATTTTTCAATATCAATTGCAAATTTTCTTCATTTCATAAATAAAACTTTCATTTATTTGAAATTTTCTTGATTTTAAATTAAATGGGAAATATAACAAACTTGTTTGAATATTAAAAACTATAACAAATTTGATGTTCATCATAGTCTTACCATATTTACAAGTAAAATGTGAGTTTTTATGAGAAGAATTAATATTGTTTTTTAAATTGAAAGAATCCATAAGATATTTATATTTCAAATTATATATGTACCATATTATATCCTATTATATTAAATTAGATATAATCTTTTAGTATAACGTATGATCTGATAAAAATTGGATAAAAATTGGTACAAAATTCGGGCAAAACTATATCAAATAAGTTTCGTACAGAAAAATGTTGAAAATGAAATGTATAACTTTTTAAACAGACATTTAATAAATCTGAAAATAAAAAAACGTTTATTAAGAATATTGTTTTACCTCAAGTCCAAAACTCTAATATGATATTGTCATATTAGCTTTTATTAGTTGCTTTTCAAACATTTTTATAATTTTCATGTTAGACAATACAATTGTTTCATTGGCATCACCCAAATCTTCAGTTGTCTGTAATAGAAAAAGATAACTGGCTTAGCTCAAACCGATACATTACATACAACAGACAAAATGAACTCTATGAGAATCTTTTTATCTGCCAGATCTGGTAACCCTAATTATAAAATAAAACTATTTGAAAAACAACAATTTTACATGTCGATGTACTTTGTATGTCAGTACCTGTATGTGCGTTTATTGTATAATAATTTGTAATTGGAGACAACACTAATAATAATCCATGCATAAATATACCAATAAATGTCAAAATAACCAAAACTTTCGTAAAATAAACCAATATTTGTTCATTTTACGAAAGTTTTTGTTGTTTTGACATTATTTTCGTATTTTTAGCATGGATTATTATGAGTGAACTGAAGATTTGCGTGATATTTAAAAGAATGGAGGGTAAATTTAGATATTTTTTGTATAACATTTTTGTTGAAAACAACGGTACGAATACTGAGCGGATACGGCACTCAAAAACGGTGCGTTTATGCCATGCTTTCGGTCTGTTTAATGACTCTGTTTAATTTAATGACTCTGTTTTTACCTAACATAACGGGCCGTAAACGGTCCTTCATTGGCGGACTTTCAACGAATTCGAATCCGATTCGATGTTATTTAATATTTGTTTTCTGGTACGTTTAAGAATCTAGAAATCGGTACGTATAAGCAGTCGGCTTTCATTAATGCCGTACAGTAAACGGTCCGAAAACGAAACGTTTTGTTTTTAGGAATGCTTATTTTATTTAACCGCGATTGTGTCTCGGTTTTTTTATCAAATTTTCGCAATCGTTCGGCTTCAACACTTTTATAAGCCATATATTAAATATTTTAAATAAGGGGCAGCCATAGTCACAC
Source organism: Delia radicum (assembly GCA_021234595.1). Classification (NCBI taxonomy): domain Eukaryota; kingdom Metazoa; phylum Arthropoda; class Insecta; order Diptera; family Anthomyiidae; genus Delia; species Delia radicum. The sequence continues at coordinate 59,234,721 of CM037853.1, forward strand.
AGCATATACAATATCGGCATGAAAATTAATACTAGGTACAAAAAAATCTGAATATCCTAAATTTTAAAGATGTTTTCATAAAAAAGTATTGTAATTTGGACACTCCCAAAACGTGCCATTGCGCACCTAAAAAAAATAGTTTCGCAATGAAAATGAAAATTATTCAAGTTCGAGGCCATACTCTATATTTCTTTATTATGATATTGTCCTAACAAATAATCTATAGAGTTTTTGTTTTCAAATTTATTCTTTGACCCTTTCAGGAAATTGTGTTTTCAGCTAAGAGTTTTGAACTAATCTTTTACTTATAATTTACTAATGTTTTAATAGTTTGGACCAAAAAGAGACTGAAAAATATACGCAGAATGAAATAAATGCGAGTAGGAGGAAAATTATACAAAAAAGTAAAACTCTTGTAAGACATATAAAAAAATCAACCATGGAAGATTTTTGTATATATTTTTCATACAGAAGGACCACAACAATGTTTATTTATATAAATTACTGATCTAATAAACTAAAATATTGTGTTGATTCCGGCTTGTCAAAGAAATTGAGTATTGATTAAATTTAAGACAAAATTAAAGATTTAAATTTAATAAAAACAAAATGTGTATTTGTAAACTAAATTTTTATAGTGGTAATTTATGCAACGAGGGAAATTGCAAACAAAAATGCCTTTAGGTAGTCAGACTAAAGCGAAAGAGAAGGACTCACATCTTATATATGTGTATGTAATTTTTTTTTTAATTTTTTGTTTTGTTTTTAGAATTATCTACGACATTTAGCCTCAGTTCAAAATGTCATCATGTAAACAGCCATGGATGTAAGTAGTTGAAATATATTTTTGTTTGTGTTATATATAATTATTTCTATATACTTTCAGATATTAAATTAATTCATGTCGTCAATGTATGGACATTTTTACAATTTTTATGTATTTTAAATTTTTTTTAAAGAATCAATAAATTTTTTTTTTTGGATTTTCAGCAAATAAAGCATAATTTTTCCAGAAATTTTTTGAGTTTTTTCAGGATACTAATGTTCAGCAAAAATTTGAATTTTTAATCAACTAAATGTTAGCAAAACTTTTGCTGAATTTACAAATTTTTTTGGTGACATTGGCAATTTATTTGCAAGCATCCTACTGATTAAAACTTGACTGACTCAGCAATATTTTATGCTGAATTTGCTGACTTTTTTTTTTTTTTGGAATGCAGACATGTGTAAAACATGATCGCAAGGCTTTTTATTTACCCTTGCGATCATTTAGAAAAAAATTTTCTCAAAATGTGCAACATATACGCAAAAATTGAATATTTGAAGGTACACTCGTTTCAAGGTACACCACTTTCCCCCTATTTTGAATTGGAAGACCCAAGGTCAGATTTCGGCCGGTTTATCGTGGAATAGCCGATATTTATTAAATTTATCGAATTAAAACTTTTGTTAAATAACAAAGTCATAGTTAATTAATTCTGCAATTTAATTATTTAATCAATATTAAATTATTCAATTAATATTGAAACTTTTACACATAACAGTCATCGTATGTAATATTGATATTTTTTTTTTTTTTAAATCAGTTACAGAAATGACCAACTATAAAGAACTAGGATGCACAGACCGGTGCGCTACGCGCACCTCATCGTGCTAACGCGCCAACACCCCAACATGCCAAAGCGCACAAAGGCAGTTATGGAGGCGACACAATTTTAGCACAGTGGTTTTTGTTATTTTTCGATTTTTTAATCAGAATTTTACTAATATTTTCAATTATGAAATTTTAATTAATATAAACTATTTTCAAAATATTTCGATTGGAAAAATGCAAATGTCTATTATGGTATGAAAATAAATAATATACGCAGAAAGTCATAATTTCGCTACTTAGAAAGGTCCCTTAAAAAACCCACACAAACAAATTTACGACATGCACTTGTGTCACAGTGATATCATCATTTTGTAATTTTGACATTTGCATTTTGCCATTCGAAATATTTTGAAAATAGTTTATATTAATTAAAATTTCATAATTGAAAATATTAGTAAAATTTTGATTAAAAAATCGAAAAATAGCAAAATTTGCAAACTACACTAAAATACACTAGATTGGCCAATTAATTTTTAAAATAGTTTAAAAATCATTTTTTTCTATTATATTTCTATTATAAATCGAAATAGCTTAAAAATTACTAAAAAATAATTAATAAATAAATTATATTAATAGTGGGTAACAAAAACCACTGTGCTAAAATTGTGTCGCCCATAACTGCCTTTGTGCGCATTGGGGTGTTGCCGCGTTGGCACGATGAGATGCGCCTCGCTCACCGGTCTGTGCATCCTAGTTCTTTATAGTCCTTGACAGAAATAACTGAAAATGACTTTGTTATTTAAAAAAATTGGTTTAAAATGAAAGCCAATATGAATATCAAACAAATGACAACTAGATGATACTCGTATGTTATAGGCTGCAAAATTCTTTCTTTTGTTTTAATTTTTGTTTTTACAAAATAAGTTATAATATGACAATTTTATTGAAAATATACAAAATGTGCAACAACAAATGACAAAATATGCTTTCAAATATACATTTATAGGAAAATATGCATATATAATGAAATATCCAAAAACAAATCTATGCAATTTTTCTGCAAATTCTTTGATCAGAAAAAGTATACAAATATACATTTGCTTGAAAGTCACTGCTCTGGTGGTGATGTATCAAAGAACTCATGATACTTTTTCTTTGTGTGTTAATGTCGCCATACATTACGCAACATTCTTGTGGAACTTTTGCTATTATGCTAAGTACTGCCAGTGTGTATATCATATTGGAACACTGAGAGAATTATCTGCATGATATCAATCAATTTTTGCATTTGGTCTATGAAATGTCACTGGAACTCGTCCATTGAAAATTTTAATTAACTTAATGCAGTTTTCCATTAAAAATTTAATGGAAAATTTAATTTTATTTATTAAACATTTCATACTACTTATGAAAAAGTTTCATTAAAAATAGTTTCATTAAAATTATGAAGCTTTTTCGTTTAGTTTTAGAATTTTTTCATTTATATTGTGAAGAAAACTTTAACAGTTTCATGAACAAATTTCATTAACACTCGTCCAAGAAATTCTCTCTGTGAACGTTTTACTATATATTGGAAGAAATCAAAAATGAGATCTTTAGCCAGATCGAAATACTAGTTTCAACCTAGCTAATATGTTTGATTTGCTTTTTTTTTTTTGTAAATATACGGAGGTTGAAAGCTCGTTATAAATCAAAAACGTTTTGATTCCTATTGCGCAACTAAAATATGTGAAAAATATTTAATAGTGTGTTGGCCACTTTGTGCAATTTTTATATCCCTCCACAACAGAACAAATAAGTGGTGCCATATTTTGTACAAAAATATTGTAAATCTTATTGCACTGAGTAGGACAAATGAACAATAATACTGGTAAAAAGGTTTGCAATAATATCGCAAAGTGTATGGGTACCTTTAGATTTACATTTTTGTTTGACGTTCTTTTAATGCATTTGACTATTAAATTAAAAAAAAGGAAATTCTGCTTAAAATGGGTTAATGGTTAGTTTATAGTTTTTTCGTTTTTATTTTATGTATAAATAAAAAGAGAATTCCCTTTACTATTTGGTTTAGTTAATAATATTAAACAAGAACAAAAAAACTAGGTTAAGCGATAATTTAATTAGTAAAAAAAAAGTACAAAATTATGTTTATTCATTCCTTACAATACCACAGAGACTGATACTTGACATTATATTTGTATTTAAAATAAAGGGATACAGAAATCTATAAATAATGTTTCACATGAACAATATAGCAAAAATAAAAAAAAAAAATAATTACTTTTTCCTTGTATTTTTTTGTTCCATACACAATTTTAAAAACATTTCTCTCTCCCTTTGTTACTTTTCATTTTAGTTCATTAATCACAAAATATATCTGGTATAATTTACAATCTTTTCAGCAAACTCTATATCTAGCGTTCATGGTGCTGTTGTTAGAATTGCAAATTATTGTAGCATAAGTTTAAGTTTAAAAAGGCACTAGCATATACGGTCAAACCTTTCAATAATGGACAATAGTTCTGCAGTGGCAGTATAAATCAAAATTTTAGAATTAAATTACCTCCCAGTAGCGGAACCTTACTTAATCATTAGCGAACCATGTTTGAGCCATGATTGGGGTTTTAAAATGTCTTAGATATTTTATAACAAATTTTAATAACAACAGTTTTTTTTTTTATTCTCATACTACTGTTTTTCAATAACATCAATCAGTTTATTAGTAAAATTGTTAAATTGACTTAAACATTTTCGGCATAATTGAGCAAAGCGTATACTCAGAAAGTGCTGCAGTTACTACAATATTGTTATCTGTGTAGGTATGCGGTTGCAGTTATTCTAATTGTAATTTGAGTTGTTTTACTTGAAAGGAAAATGTATATTTTTGCAGTTGTTTTTTATTCTAATTACAAAAACGACTGCATTTAAGCTAAATTTACTTTATGCAGTTGTTTCGAAATTTTTCACGACAAAATACAGACACAATAGTTTTTAACCCATTAATGCCTGACCCCCGATTCCATTGTCCAATATCGACGAAATTTCAAACATTCTTTACTTAAGGTTTTGGAAGTTATTTGATATAATTTTCTTTTCGATTTCCATTACTTGGGACTTATGAATTAACCACTGATATAAAATAATTCCTCTGTATTTTATTAATTAAATTATTTTGTTATGCTCTTTCATGTAAAACTCTTCATTTTTACTTGAAAATAATCGATATTTCAAGCAAGGGTACTTCATAAAACTGTAAAATACATATTTTAATGGTCATGTCATGAAATCATACCTGTAGCCCAAGTGAGTGGTCCTACCCAGCTGAAAATTTTTTGCACTTTAAAGAATACCTAACACTATTAGCCAACAATAAAGTTTTCCGATATGTCGCTTCTCCAATTTTTCAGAGGCAATTTTAATTCTTTCTTTCAATTTTTCAGAATATGTAAATTTGCAGACAATTGAACAGATAATTACCAAACCCCAATTTTACACCAACATTTTCCTTAAGTATTTTTATCCTTTCTCCACCTACCTGTAAAAATCAATTTGATGCAACTCTTACCTGGCTTTAGCTATAAATTTTTTTAAGATGGCTTCTTTTTGGGTATTTAAATACCCAATAGGCAGGAATAAGTTAAGACGTGTTTGTCTATCGATTAAATATCACGCAATCAAAAATAATATGGCCCTAGTTAAGTAATTTTTAGGAAAATAATAACAGTATAACATTTCTTTCTCTTGTTTCTCTAACAAATAAGAATGCTTAAGATAACAAAAGCATATAAGTAAAATTTCGCAATTGTAAATTATATTAAATATATCAAGTAATATTATATTTTTATTTTTTCATTTCTTTCATATGAGCTTCTCAGAAGCCAATTGAGCCAACTCCCTTAGAATAACTTTTTAGAAAAATAATCACAAAGTAAATTGTTTTTAAAAAATTATTTGCGTTATATCAACTAAAATTTAATAGTGGGCGTTGTGGTGTACTGGTTAGCGCATTCGACTGTTACACAGATGGTCCCGGGTTTGATTCCCGGTGACGACAACATCAATTTAGAAAAAAATAATATGTATGAGTTTTCTATCACTTATATGTATCGCTGCGCCCACCTTCGGTGTTCCCATAGCACTTAAACCCACCGAAGTAAAATAATGAATCACTGCTATGAAACGAAAAAAGTTTCAATAAATTCGCCACCTATACATCAGGTGGCGAGCAACAACTGTTCTAAGACTTATCTACTCGCGCAATCACAGTGCTGCCATGTTTGAAGTCCTTAATCTCTCATCACCTTTCGTCTCTCGAGTATCTCCTTTCCAAAGAAAGCAAGATAGGAAGAATTTCCCGAGTGTTGCTTCTCTTTAAAAAAAAAAGTAGTGTTTCCATAGCTTCAAAGTGCATTTCACAAAATTCAATTTCATTAAAAATTGTTTTTACATTAAAATATAACATATTTTTCGACAGTGTTTACAAATAGACACACAGGAAAAAATATGATTAAACATGATAACCGACAACAAATTATATGATAATGATCCTAACAATCATAAAGATGATTCTGGCTGATCATATTATGATCACTGACAACGATTTTATAATCATCTGGAATAATCATATGATTATGGGTATCATATTATGATTGTTACGTGTTTAAATCATAACATGATGCTCTTAAACTATCCTAACATGATACCTTTGTACGGCGCACTGTGGTCAATATTTTGAGATAGCGGCCAAAACTCCTTTTGGTTTTTGTTCTCCAATTTTAAAGTTATTAGACTCATATGAAAGTAGACAGTAGTAAACCTCGGGATCCAAAAAATTAGAACTCTATTTCAACTATTTCACTGAGAACAGGGTGGTCCAAAATGGGCTTTTTCAGAATTTAGTAAATTTATGATATTTTTAGTTAATTTTTAAAGTTTAAATGATCATAACTTTTTTGTTTTTCAAGATTTAAATAATAAATTTTGTGTTGTAACTTAACTTATTTCCTATTACTGGTAAAAAAATTGAAGCTCTACTGTTTTCAGAACAATTTAAATATTTTTTTCAAAAAAGGTCAAATTTCTCGGAAATTTCCTACTTCATAGAGCACAACTCCTGTGAGTCAAGCTGAGTCAAAACACAAATTTACTATTTTGTAGTCCTAACTCTCCCCTACATTATATATACATGTCCATGCATCGGGACTGCACTTTTTGAGCTACAGCAATTTTTCTGACCCAAGGTAAGATATTCGGTACAAATGCACGTCATATTTTTTGAGAAGTTATTTGTATGTGAAAGTGGCTATTATGCATATATTTTGATGAAATTTTGTACAAGAGTTCTTATTGACCCAAAAAATAATTGTGTTGAAATTAGGAGAAGTTGACCCATATTTGGACCTAGTCCACATAGAAGGGTGTATCAAAATTTTGACAAAAATGTCAATAGAACTCTCAAATTATGTGGTATCTGGCAATTCATTTGGAAAAGGTAAAACATGATTTTATTGCCACCTAATATTACACAACTTAAATACCTGAAAATTGCAAATAAATTTAAAACCAATGGAAATAACTGGTAAAACCAAGTACCTGTTATATTATGTTTCGAAGAGGTAAAAAATATCATGTTAAAACTTCGAGCAATAGTATATTAATCCATGCATTCATTTTTTTTTTCTTCATTATTGTTTAAACAATGGCTAAATTCAGTTATAGTGTTCTATCTGATATATATTTTGAATGGAAAGATGAAAACGACATTATTTTACATATAATGAATAATCCATTCTTCAAAATATGCGACAAACAGGAAATTAAAATTCATAACTTAAAAATAAAAAACTTTTTAAATACTTTAAGAAAACGGTACAATCAATGTTACAGAAACAAGAAATTGTTTTACTACGCAATCAAGAATGGCTAAGAAATAAACTTATTTTTAAAAAGCCATCAGTAACTACCACGGAAACTCGAAAAGATGGTCGACCAGCAAAGCCAATTGATAATTGTAGTCAAAGATCACAAAGACGCAAGCTTAAACATATCAATGAAGAAGTTTCTTGTAGCATCATAAAGGATTCATTTCTGCATCAAATTCAACCATAGAAAACTAAAAAGAGTAAAATTACTATCATTGAAAAAATAGTGGAAGCAAGCCCCAGACGCACAAAAAGGATTTTAGAAAGTATGCCGACACCAACTGAAGAAAATAAATTTACTCCAGAAGAAGCATTTGCACTATTTTTGGATTTGAAAATGACTAAAAACCAATATACAGAATTGCGGAAGCGAACCAATGAAAAAAATTGTGGAATTTTTCCATCATATCGAGATATAGTTTCTGCCAAAAAAGATTGCTTACCTTCACCAACTGCTATTAGTGTAACTTCAAGTTCAGCAGAAATAAAATTGCAGGATCTTCTTGAACACACTGCAGAACGATTATTAAAGACATTTGATGCTGACTATTTAAAGAAGTTTAAAAATTGCAGCATGACTTTAATTTCTAAATGGGGATGTGATGGGTCCTCTGGCCAGAAACAATACAAACAATGTAATGCGGAAAATTCATCAGATGCCAATTTATTCATGATTTCTTTCGTTCCATTACGTTTAACAGAAACTTATATTGGTTCAGAGCCGTCAACTAGTAGAGCTGCAGAGATAGATGTATGGAAGAATGAAATTCTCTCGTCAACAAAATTTTGTAGACCATTAAAGTTTGCTTACAAAAAAGAAACTAAAGATGTCATAACTGAAGAAGTTGGCAAAATAAGAGATGAAATTAAAGAACTTCAACCAGTGATATTTGAATTTAATGACCAATGCATCGAAGTTAACTTTAAAATGTCACTTACAATGATCGATGGAAAAGTTGCACAAGCTTTAACCGAAACAAAGTCTTCGTCAAGCTGCACCATATGCAAAAAATCATCAAGTCAATTGAGGCAACCACCAACACAAGACGATAGTTTTAATGAAGCATATGAATTTGGAATGTCACCTCTTCATGCTAGAATTCGTTTTATGGAGCATATTCTTAAATTGGGATACGATTTGGAATTTGGCCCGTTAGGCGAAACAGTGAGAAACAACAAAGAAAATTTGGAAAAAAGAAAGCAAAAAAAAAAGATATTCAAGAAAAATACCGTGAGATAGGCCTTATAATTGACCAGCCAAAGCAAGGAGAAGGAAATTCTAATGATGGAAACACAGCAAGGAGATTTTTTTCCGATCCAGAAACTGCAGCTTCTATAACTGGAGTAGATTATGATTTAATACGACGATTCCAAATCATATTAGCAGTTATAGCATGTAGCAAAAAGATAGATGCAAAAAAATTTGGTCAGTATGCTAATGAGACAGCAACCCTTTATAACCAAAAATATTCTTGGAGACATATGCCAACCACAGTTCACAAAATTTTGTTCCATGGGGAACAAATAATTCAGCACAATATGCTTCCAATTGGAGATCTCTCAGAAGAAGCGCAAGAAAAAAGGAACAACGACTACAGATTCTTTCGCGAGCACAATACAAGAAAAATTTCCAGATATTGTACTAGTGAAGATCTTATTAATATTTTGTTGTTCACATCAGACCCATATATGTCCAGTATTCGACAAAAATGGAAATCCACCTCATTAGAGTTAGATGAAGAAGCTAAGCAACTACTGCAAAATGAAAATCAAAGCTATTTGGAAGAAATTTTTACTAATATTGTTTAATTAATACTAGTTAAAAGATTATAATTTGTTTCTAATTTTAATATAAATTTTTATTAATACATTTAAATAATATATATGTGCACTTTAAATCAATAGTAAAAGTTTACTTAAAATTTTATCGATGTTGTGTTCTGTATATAATATATCCAAATGGTATTGATATTGTTGGGAATTTCAGTGTTATTTTTCAGTTTAATCCTCACAAGAATTAGCTTTCTTCCAAAAAAACCAACCTTTGGCCCCTGTGAATATTGAGACTAAATAAATGTCAGGGGCCAAATGTTGGCATTTTCTGACCAAAATTAAGTTTAGGAATAATAAAGAAGTATTGGTTGTAAAATACGATTGAAGAAATTAAGAAATTATAAAAAAAATACCTATTTAAAATGTCAAAATATTCAACTTTTACATGGAAACTCAACAAAAAATTAAAATGCATTTTTAACTCAACATTACTTACGTTCCTATCAGTCGATTTTTACGTTTGAACACGCAAATTGAAGCTTAAAGTGCCTCCTATTGAACAAAATAAATTGCGTAAAAAAATACCAATCCGGTCAAAAGTTATAGAGTTTTGACCGCTATCTCGCGAAATTGACCACTGTGAGGCGGCGTAAATGGTCTTGTGGAAGAAGCTCTTGTGTCAACTGAATCTTAAATGGAAACAAACGCAAATCCTTGTGCAAAATTTTATCCAAAGTTGTTCTCTGAAGACCAAGCTCCTGAACATGGCGTTGAATTAAGGTTGATGGATTGTTTTAAACACTTTCTTGAGCAGCAGTAATGTTTTCAGCCGATCTTGTAGTACGTTGTGATCCATGCTTGGGCCTATCACCTACAGACCCTTTTTCTTCGAAATCATTCACTACACGATAAATAGTGCGTTTTGTTGGCACGTTGTTTTTCCAAAAATTTCACGTTACTTTCTCATCGTCACAGTAATCGATGATTGATTTTGATAAAATGTTTTAACGATTAAAACACGTTGGTTTATAGAATATATTTCCATAATAAATTTGCCACAATTGCATAAAAAATGCAGTTCTACAAGAAATATACAACTTAAGGAAATGTAGGAGAAAAGTAGACACTAGTACAAACAGAAAGAGCATTGTATAGTTCAGATGTGATAAGAAATCGCTGATATATACCAGATCAAATTAAAACTGGTATTGAAGTTGTATCTACCTAGCAAAAAATAGTGCTTACCCAGTAGCGCTTCTGAAAGTCATTATTTGATTACGAAGCGCTTCTAAAGCAAATAAAGAATTGATGATTTTTGTTCTCGATGTCCCACTTGGTATGCCTCTTTTAAGCAGGTGAAAAGCGCTTCTTTCATATGCTCTTATAAGCAATAAATTCATGCCTTCTTAGGCATTAAGAAGCGCTTTTTTTGTATGTTGAAAACATTCAAGCTTCGTAGTGTGCATTGTAATATAAAAAGTATATCATGGGGCGAATGCCAGTTCGCCTTGTAATTCCAAAGAAATAAAGAGGCGTCTTGTTAGTCTGTTAAGAACTGATTTTTTATTTGAAATTTACCCTGCTTATAAAGCTAACATGAGAATAACGCTTAGCCTAAAATTGAGTTACTTTCTAAAGTCACCCAAATAACTTAAAAGTAATTATATTACATTGGTTCTATATTTGTTTCTATGGCATTGCTAAACATTGGTATTAAGTTCTATAGAGTTATTGAACATTTCTACCAGGGTCACATGATTTTCAATAACCAAAATATCAAATCATCGATTTGATATTTTGAGTGCATTTCAAAATTCCATCGATCGGGTATCGACTGCATTTTAAATATTGAGTGTATATTGAGTGTAGTTCAAATTCCACCAGTCGTATGTTAAATGCATTATTTATATTTTGTGTAGATCAAGTGTCCCCAGCTCATTTGTTTATTTCGTTCTATTTTGGTTTCTAAGTGAAACCCAAAATCTTTGACCCAATTATAGAGTAGAACGTTGAACTGTTTAAATATTTGTTCAATATACTGACCTTGAATAATACCAATGTATAGTCATATAGTACATTCATATTTTTATGCTTTACTGTTACTTTTACTTGTAGTGTGTGTGTGTATTTTTTTGAATGCAAACGAACACAATGAATGCATGACTAATTGTCATTTGTTTATTTCTTTCATGCATTCACTACAGCATTCTTTATTTCTTCTTTGTAAGCATTATTCACTACTTCAAAGAAGGCATTCTGGTAAGCACTACAGAATGACTTCCCTAATTGCTTTATAGTATGCAAGGCGGTGAAGCGCTATTTTGGAATCATACAAATGTAGTTACTGCTTACCAAATCCAGGCTATTTTTTGCTGGCTATTGGCTTCCCAAAAATCTAAAATAATTTTTTTTTAAATTTTTCTAAAATTTCTCAAAAATAGATGTTTTGGGCAACAAAAAGTGAATATTAATATTGGAACTTGTAGTAAATATTATAAATAGCACTAATAAATAAGGTCGAAAGGTAGACACTAGCACCAACAAAATGAGTCCTGGACTGTTCCGATGACTGAGATATAGCTGATCAAAATTAGACTAGTATTGGATTTGGCTCAATTTGTTTCGGAAAATATTAAAAAAAATGTCTGAAGTATAAACAAAAAATACGTGTATGACATTTTCCTAGTATAATGGAAAATGTCATAATGACATGCACATAAGTTGGTGATAAATAGAGTAGTCCTAAGCAATAAAACAGAATTCTGAAGAAATTGGATTTGGCTCTTTTGGAATCTGAGAAACTCATATCTAAATTAGGGCAAAATATTTTCAAAAAAATATGTTTGAATTACCTTATGTGAAACAGCGATATAAATTAGCGGCCAATAAATTTTTTTTGAATATATTAAGGTAGACTCAGGGAACTTCTGCTTTAAAAATATGTAGTTGTTTAGGTTGTAATACAGTTTCTAAATTTTTAATGTAAATGTTAGTAATTTGTAGAACAAATTAAATTTTTTACTAAACTTGTAGTTCATTTAAAAAAAAACAAACCACAGTAATTTGCTGTGTTATGATTTTACATTTATTTTTTCCATTCGTTTTTGTGTTATTCAGAAAAAAAAATGTTTGTTTATTTTTTAATAACAATTTTAGTTATTACAATTGTTAGTAATTTTTTTAACATTAAAAAACGAATGACAATGTTAGTTGAATTTACTGAAATGTAAGTCGTCCTTTCTTTAAGTGAAATTTCATCTGTTTTTAACTGGATTTGCAGTGATTTTTTACCTACAAGTATTCTAAGTGTAATTGTAGTTTTTTTTTTTTTTTTTGTCATGAAGCTTAATCTAAAATGCACCCTTATAACACGGACGTTAATTCCAAACAAGTATGTGGTTCTTTACATAAAGTAAAAAAAAAAAGTCGGTAAATAGTTGGAATAATTCATTGCTTCACTGAACAAATTAAATGAAATTCGAAGCGTTTTGCGTTAAATCCATTTCTTGTAATATTTTAAATTGTACATAAAGACCTGAGGTTTAAAATTCCGATTAGACTCTACATTCCGTTTTCTCTACAACATATTTCTCTACAACATATTAATAAAATCTGCGGAAGGTTTGCTTTATAGATAAAAATTACGAAAAATGTTTCAAAAGGTTTATTTTCCTCCTTAAATTTTGCGTTAATTTATTTTAAGTTTTCATTAAACACTTAAGGGGTATCTTCTTGTTTGGACGACTGAATTTGAGCTGTTTTTTAAAAAATTGTGGAAAGTAAACGGAAAAATATTTTTTAATTCTGTTTTTTGTAATTTGTTAAACAATTCATTTAAAGAATAAATAAAAAATAAAACAATTTGTCAATAAGTGTACTGTTTGAAAAGTTCTCGCCCTTCAAAGAGGGTCTACCAAAAAAAAAAAGGTGTGTTGTTGATGCGCAGCTTTCCGGCACTTACTTTTATCTGAAAACAAAACAGGGAATTGGCTAGTATGAATGCTTTATCGTACCATGCTCCATCAGAAAAAAAGTGTATTTATAAAAATGTCGGCCGTTTGAAAATGAAAAATCAATATCTCACCATTTTTTTGTAGTCGAGTGTAAAAAATAAATACACTTAGGAAATTATGTGTTGTTCAAAATTAGAAGTGCCGATCACGACACGTTTATTATAAAAAGATGCCATATTACAATATAATACAATACATGAATTACCAACTTATATTTAATTATGACACTATGGGCCTGCATTAATATATACAACATCTCTCATCTTAAGAACTAAAAATACAAAAATTCAATTTGGTTTATAATTAAAAAGTTTAAAAAATGTTTTAATAACATGTAATTGATTTCGAATAATTCAAGTTTGTGCAAAAGTTACAATTTGTTATTTAAGTTATTAACAAAGTATACTTAAGAGATTTATAAATATAATTACGTTATTAAACAAATGGTTTGTTTATAAATTCAATCTTTCAGGCTGCTTAATAACTCTACCCTTTCTTGATACATATTTATTATTTTCATTATCCTCCGCAGTTCCACCACTAGATTTCGGAGTATCTTGTGGTTTACAAATGTTCTTTTCCTTAATTGATTTATTTTCTGGCGTCTTCCTTATATGATCTTGGTTTCTCCTGTAAAGAACTCCATTATTATCTTCAACAACAAATGATCTTGGTTCATTACAACTTTCTACAATTCTTCCCGGAAACCAACAGCTCGTCGGTGTCCTTTTAAACATAACTTCGTCCCCTTTTCGAACAGGTTTGAATTCCCTAGCAGTCCTGTTGTAATATTCGGAATATTTGCTAATGTTCGTATTCAGCTTATTCCTATATTCCCTACGGCTAATGACTTTCGGCCGATGATTTCTACTTATTGACGGAATTTTCGTTCGTAATGACCTTGACATGAGCAATTGGGCCGGGCTAGGTAAATTACCCTTAGGTGTCGTTCTATAATGTAGCAATGCCACATACGGATCAGAGTTGTCCTCAGAAGCTTTCAAAAATAATTTTTTAACAGTCTGAATGGAGCGTTCAGCCAATCCATTAGATCTTGGTAAATATGGGCTCGACGTTCTATGCTCAATTTCCCAGGCTTGGCAAAATTCTCGAAACTCCTTCGAATTAAATGGTGGTCCATTGTCAGATACCAAGATGCATGGGATTCCATGTCTTGAAAAAATAGATTTTAGTTTGAGAATGACCTGTAAACTAGTATACCCTGAACTCAATGACTCAACTTCAACAAATTTTGAATAATAATCCACTACAAGAATATATATTTTCTTATTAAATTCAAACAAATCACAGCCAAGTTTAAACCACGGCACATCAACGATCTCATGAGGCAACATTTCAGATTTTACATTGGAATTTTGATATTTCATGCAAATTTCACAATTCGACACCAGATTTTCAATTTCACTATATATATTTGGCCAGTAAACAAATTGACTAGCTAAATTTTTACATCTCTGAACTCCCATGTGGCCCTCATGAATTTTATCCAGCATGAAACTACGTAAACTTTTTGGCATTAGAATTTGATGATTTTTTAATAAAACATTATTTAAAATCGAAATTTCATTTTTAATTTTGAAGTATGGCATTACTTCTGGTTCAACATCCTTTTTGTTGTCCGGCCAGCCGTTATTTACATACTGAACAATTCTCTGAAACACAGAATCATTAACAGAATGTTGCTTTAAAACGTTAAGATTTGTAAATGGTATTTCCATGTGCGAAGCGACAAAATTACAGTGTAATGAGATTTCCTCATCCATTTCCTTTAAGGCCGTTTCCATTAAGGGAGCCCTGGATAAAGTATCTGCAATTTGCAGATATTTGCCTGGCTTATAACTAACCGATAAATTATAGCACTGTAGACGAAGCATAAATCGTTGTAATCTAGCAGGAATCTTGTAAAGGGGTTTTTCAAACAAGCTGACTAATGGTTTATGGTCGGTCTCTACTAATATTTTTGACCCGTAGACATATTGATGGAATTTAGTACAACCAAAAAGTATGGCAAAAAACTCCTTTTCAATTTGTGCGTAGTTCCTTTGTGATTCTGTTAAAGAAACGGAAGCATACGCAATGGGATTTCTTCCATGCATAATTGTTGCGCCAAGAGCATAATTAGATGCATCCACAGACAACGTTAACTCTTTATTTGGGACAAAGTATGTAAGTACAGGCGATTTTGTAATTTCATGTTTAAGATTTTCAAATTCATCTTCATGTGCAGATGACCAATGCCATTGAATGTCATTTCTCAATAGTTCCCTCAGTTTCTTATTTTTTGAAGACAAATTTTCAATGAATGAACCCAGATAGTTAACCATACCCAGGAATCTTTGTAGTTCCTTGACATTAGTGGGCTTAGGAATATTAACTATCGATTTAATTTTTTCATCATCAGGTCGAACACCTGATTTGTTAAAAACATGACCCAAAAACTTTATCTCATTTTGTAAAATTTTACATTTTGATTTATTAAATTTTAGACCAACGTCTTTCGCTCTCTGAAAAACCTTTTCAAGAATTTTCAAGTGCTCTTCCAGAGTGGAAGAGTATATTAAAAAATCGTCTATATAAATAATCAAGCCTGATATGTCGCCAAACATTTTAATCATCTGAGCATGAAAAATTTCTGGCGCAGCGTTTATGCCAAACGGCAACCTCAAAAATCGATAACGGCCAAAAGGCGTGTTAAATGTACAGAGTTTTGAAGAGCTTTCCTCTAAAGGAACCATCCAAAATCCACTGTTTGCGTCCAAGGAAGTGAAATATTTTGAGCCATTTAGCTTAGCCTTGCAGTCCTCAATGTTTGGAAAAGGAAAGTGTGGCCTCAGTATAGCCTTATTTAAATTCCGAGGATCCAAGCAAAGCCTTAGACTACCATTAGGTTTTGTAACGAGTACAATAGAACTCACCCACTCTGTTGGTTCCGTGACCTTTTTAATAACATTCAAACTTTCCATTCTGTTCAATTCATTTTTCAACTTATCATAAAGTTTAAACGGAATTTTCCTAGGCGGATCAATTACCGGTGTAACATCCTTCCTAACCTTAAAACTACATTCGTGTTGTAAGAAACCAAGACCACCAAAGACATTTGAAAATTTCCCAATTATGTTATCAACAGATAAGACATTTACATTTCTAACTAGACTCATGTCTCTAGCAGATTGTAGCCCTATAATGTTATTACAATCAATATCTACTACAAAGAATTTCATTACATAAATTTTCTCTTCAAAAGCTACTCTTAAAAATATTTTACCTAAAACTCTTAATTTTTCCCCACTAAATGTAAAAATATTAACTTTAGTTTTTCTCAACAGATCATTCACGCTTAACAGACCTGCTGTTAAGAGATAATATTCGCTTGCGCTCCTGTATCTATTTGACATACTAATTTACTACTGTTAACCATTACCTCAATGTTCCATTCGGCAGATGATGATTTTGCATTTCTGGAAAGTGCACCGACAAACAAATTCTCTTCGTCGTCATCGTCATCAAAATCGCCATTTTCTTCCGCATATATATGTTTTACCACTTTATTTTTTAAAAAACACATTTTAGCAAAATGTCCTATTCTACTGCAATTATGACACTTTGCTCCTTCTGCCGGACATCTGTTTCTGTGAGTCTGACCACATCGATTACAATTGTTATTTGGTTTTGTTTGTTGTTGATGATTGCTAGTTGTTGTTTTAGAATTTTTTCTTCTTACGACGTTGATTACCGGTTCGGCCTCATGATTATTTTCAAACATTTGAGCATTTTGTTTAGCCATTGCCATTGATTTGGCTATACTCACTGCCTTGTCTAGAGTAATTGCACCTTCAGCCAACAGTTTTTCACGCACATTGCCCATTTTTGCCGACAAACCACATGTGAAAATGTCTCTCACTAAATCCTCACGAAGACCACCAAACTCACAATTTAGACTGAGATTTTTTAAAATGGTAACGTACTCGTCTATTGATTGTTCCAGCTGCTGTCTGCATGTAAAAAATGTATATCTTTCCATTGCTATGTTCACCTTGGGAATAAAAAACGATTCCAGTTTTTGAACTAGACTTGTGTATGTGATTGTATCTAAATCGACATCAAACGAATTATAAATTTCCAGGCAGTCACTTCCAAGGTGATGCAATAGTAACGCCACTTTTCTACGGTCTGGTTGACTTTCCAAATTGGAGGCTGTAAGAAAAATCTTAAATTGGGTGTACCAAAATTTCCATTCTTTAGACAAATTTGATGCCTGTAAATTTAGTGGTGACAATGTAGTTGTAAAAAACTGCCCTTCATTTGCCGGCTTTGTGTTATTCACGTCTCGTTCCTTATCCGGCATTTTGTTTTTTGTTGGTATTTAATTGCCAGAATTTTATTTTATTATTTTTTAGAAAAATACTTTGATTTTATCTTTTTTTTTTTTTTTTTTTTTTTTTTTTTTTATTCTTTAAAGACCACTTCTGACACCATGTTGTTCAAAATTAGAAGTGCCGATCACGACACGTTTATTATAAAAAGATGCCATATTACAATATAATACAATACATGAATTACCAACTTATATTTAATTATGACTCTATGGGCCTGCATTAATATATACAACATTATGTTGGTAAAGACGACAGCAATTGTAGTCAAAAACAAATGAAATTTCATTTAAAAAAAGGACGACTTACATTTCATTAAATTCAACTAACATTGTCATTTGTGTTTTAATGTTCAAAAAATGACTATCAATTGTAGTAAAAATGAACTACATGGTAGTAAAAAATAAACAAACTTTTATTTATTTCTATTTTTTGAAATAACAAAAAACAACTGTAAAAAATGAATGTAAAATCATAAAACAGTCATTTGATGTAAGTTGTTTTTTTAAATGAACTACAAGGTTAGTTAAAAATTTTATTTGTTCTACAAATGACTTACATTTACATTAAAAATAATGAAACTGTATTACAACCCAAACAACTACATATTTTTAAAGCAGAAGTTCCCTAAGTGTAGTAAACAATTTTTTTTAAGATGAAAACTGTTCTGCCAAGGTATGAGTCTAATTGAGAATTTTCATCGGCGAGTTTAACATTGGCTTGTCATAGGAAGAAATCGCTCTTTAAATACTGCAAAACAACTTCCAAGGAATATTTTATGCCTAAATAACTTCCAAGAAGTTGTTAAGGCAGAAAAACTTTCAAAAAATCATATTTGGAATGATTGAATTCAATGACAAGCCAATGTTAAATTTATCGATAAAAATGCATAATACGAAGAGAGAAAATATTTGATGTGCTACGTAAATTCTGTGTCGACTAAGCCCTATGTCATCAAAATCGGTTGAATAGAACTTGAGTGCCAGTTTGAAAACTAGTTTCGAAAAAACCAATTTAAGAGAATAAGCCCAATACAATTCAAAATGTAAAGAAAAACCGCCACGGAAAAATGAATAAACAAAAAAGCAACGGAAATGGAAAAAAAGATGAAAAATCAATTTCAATTACTCTACACAACAATTTTTAACTTTTTGCAGAACTTGTCTTTGAAGTACATATTTTTTTATAGACGTAGGTATGCTGAATACAAATCTGTCAAAATTGTATTTCTTATTTGCAGTTTTTTAAATATATTGGCTATTATCCATAAATCATTCGCCGAATTTTTTCATATATTTTGCTTAATTTTTCGAAATTTAACACATAATCATAAAATGTTTTTAAATAATATAAATCTACACGACATTATCTTTCATTTGTGTCTAAATATTTGCAGAATATAAAAAATTATTTAAAATATGAATTTCTTTTCTAAATATTTGAGGGCATTTTCCAAGGATTTGCAATTTTAATAAAAAAAAAATTGTTTACTGGAATATCTAGTTCATGCACAGTAATAATTTCTGTTTTAATTTTTTAGCATACATATAATTTATAAGGATAAAGCCAAAAAAGTACAATTTTCAGCTGCTTGGCAATACCAGTAAGATATCCTGATACGGACACCGACATGATTGTATTCAAATTAAAGATTATTTTGGGAAGATTTATATTTTTATTATATTTCTTCTTGATTTTGGTATAACATTTCGAAAAATTAAGCAAAATGTACGGAAAATTGGGAGAATGATGTAAATAAAGAAACAGCGTTATTTCCGAAACCACAAATAAGAAATTTTTTTTTGCCTATTTTGATTCTTAAAAAGCTGGGTTCCAAAGGCAGGTTTTTTGGGCGCTTTTATTTATTTTTTTAACCATTTAAAATAGTGTATAATTTTGTGAAAATGTGGCAACATTATAGTACAACAATTTGATTATAAAAACAAGAGCATACCAAATTTCGGTCAGAAAATAAAATAAGTTTTATCTCTCACGGAAATCGGTACACGAAACCAAATGTCAAACTGTATACAAAAAACCTGCGACCTTTGCGTTGTGTCTATACTAGTGCTGGTAAAATAAGGAGTATTTGGGTATGGAGTATTTGTCTATTTTTGGGTTCTCGATGCTTTAATGTAACTACAAGATACTTTCAGAGTTGTATTTTAGAAAGAAAAACAATACAAAATGCGGCTAAACTAAAATAATTAGCATTAAAACACAACTCTGCTAGAAGAAGAACAAGATAAAAAAATACAAAACCATTAAATAGTTTGTAAAAAAGTATAAAAATATATTTTTAAATTTTGAATTTTCAATAAAAGTGAAAAATTTCATAAAATTTTTGTAAAAAATTAAAGTGAAAAAAGGGTGTATTATAATCTACCAAAGGTAGAGCTTGCATATAACAAATCAGTTTTCAATTTATTTTTAATCAATGGTGATAATCTTTAACTTCGAGCTCATATATTAGTTCTAATTTCGTGGGATAACTAGGTTATATGAGTGTTTGATGTTTTGCATGGGATTGTCACTTCTTTCAAAACGTGTTCTGATGATGTGTCCATAGAAAACTCCCGAAATAGATCTATCGACACATTCCTGAAAGTGGTCAATTAAAAAATTTGAAAACAATAACTCTATAGATTATTTGTTAGGACAATATCCTATAAAGAAATATAGAGTATGGCCTCGAACTTGAATAAATTTTATTTTCATTGCACAATTAAAGGTCGAAAAAAATAATTTTTATTTTTTAATAAAAATTATATCAAACGTGAATTTTAAATTTAAAAACCGTGAAAAGTATTGAGTATCTAAATTAAAAATATCTAGTAGTATCAAGTATTGAAAAGTAACCGCATTTAAAATCGTCCATACTTTCAGTTTTAAGTTCAATTTTCTGGCACACAATGAATGCTTCATTTAAGCAAAACTTTTGCTTCAAAAAATGGCTACATCTCAGAAACTGATTCGAATTTCAAAAAAGCATTTCAGAATAATATTTTTGAATATCTAAGGTTAAAAAAATGTGCAAAAAAATCGAAAAAAATAATAATTTGTAAAATACTTAATTTTAGATTATGTTGGCCTAATTTTTTTTTTAAGTGTGGTACTTTTATAATATAAACAAATCAGGTATTTTTCTGGTTTTCTCTTTTCTTTTCAAAACTAAAAGTTAAACTTAAGTGATGCATACAACTTTAATTAGTGTAAAGATATATAAGTGCAGATAATGGAAAAAATTAAAAAAAAAAAATGTAAATGCAAAATGGAGAAATGATTAAGTATCTAATGAGTTAAAAAAAAACTAATGAATTATAAGAAAACTTATCCTTAAATTGGTTCAAAGAAATAAGTGAAGCAATCATCAACATTAAATAAAAGTCTATTCGACTTTTTATTAAATTAGTTTTAAATTTTTACCAAAATTTCCAACAATAATGGACTTTAAAAAATATTTAAAAATATTTCATTAACAAGGAAGCTACACACAAGCGAAGCATCCCGATGGGTTCTATTCGATTTTAATGAAACATGGCTATATGACATAGAAAAAAAAGGCACGTATTTGTTGTTACGGGGCCCAATTTCACGATTAAGGGTGCCAAAATGATTACTATACCATACAAATGGAAACATATCTGAAACTAATGAATTTCAGATTTGATGAACTCGAGAAAACAAAAATATGCTTGTCAATATTGTCTATGTAGTGTGTTACGGTTACCATTTATTTAAAATATGGGTTAAAAAGCTCTTCGAAAAAAGTTGTATATAAGCCGATGAATAACGAATGTCAGAAAAAGCTTATATTACATATATTTTTGAAAAACAAAAATACTTTAAAGTTATAAGACACGTTTCGTATTTAGTTAATAAGTACCTCATTTGTCTAACATTTCTTTGAAACAAATCGAATTATGCCGAAGAAATGAAATATTTAGTCATATTTGGCCCCACATTTAATAAACATGAGATTGGACCGCTAAAAAAAATATGTGTCCATTATTTTTTTTTTTTCATCCATTAAGATCCGACGGGACCCATTGGAATATTCCCCTTGCAAGCAGAAAATTTAATTTTACAAGTCACATGTAAAAAGCAAAACCGTTACTTCGAGTTGCAAATAAGGAAAGTGAAAAATCGGAATTATTTCGATAGAAAATTTGCCGCATCGCTACAACTATGCAAGAAATAAAAAATTAAGTTTTTTTCTTACAAATACGCCTTAAATATTAAATTTTAAACATGAATCAAATGGTTTTACAATTTTATGATCAATTACACTTACCAAATTATAAATTAAATCTGCCAATGTAGATTAAACGTGATTACACTAAATTTCTGAAAGAAAACAAAAAAAAAATATTAATTTAAATCACACTATCTTTTTTTTTTTGTTCATAGAAAACGTTTTTATCATAGAAACGCTATTTTTTAATCCCAAACCGTTATTAAGCACCTTTAACGTAATGACGCATTTATTTAATTTTAGGGTAAAAAAAACAAATTTTAATTACAAGAAAGAGGTGAAATGGAATCGTTTAGCTAAATATATTGATCAACATTTGAAGATAAACAATAGCAAACAATAACTGTTATATCTGCCCTTCCACGAAAGATCTCAAGAAAACCACGTTGTGTGATCTTGGCTCTTGCGATTTGAATTATAATTTGCACGCAGAAACTTTATGGAGCCAATTAAAGATTTGAGTTTTTCTCCTCGATATACGAAAACAAACACGGTGTAATTCGTTTTTTTTTTGGAAAATATAAATACTGCAAAACATTAGGAGTCCCTTTAATATTTATGGAATCATTACAATTTAAATTGCCTCTAGTTTTGTACTGTGAAATATATTTGTACTTGTGCGACCACAACGAAAGTAAGGAAACCGCTATTTTACCCTTGAAATCGATGGTGCAGAGTCCCCATAGTATTTATCAAGCTTTTCCTTGGTTTGATTGACGGTTTTTTTTCACGAAAAATAATGTTTAATGAGCACTCGAAATTTACTTTTTTCCATTTAAAAAAAAGTCTACGAGGTTGTATGTTTTGAACAGCTGTTCAACGCAAAGTAAATGACAAAACTTGATCAAAATTTGACAGTAGTTTATTTTTTTTTTTTTAACAGAATCAACACTCAGGAAATTCTTCGTATTTATTAATGTGTTGCTTTCTTTGGAAATTGAATAGTGGAGAAATGAAAGGTGGGGAAGATGAAGGGCTTTAAATATTGCAAGACTGTAATTGCGCGAGATGATAAGTTTTATAACAGTTGTTGCTCGCCACCTGATGGAGAGTTTGCGAACTTATTGAAGCTTTTTGGTTCATAGCCCTGATTCATTATTTTACTTCGGTGGGGTTAAGTGCTATGGGAACACCGAAGGTGGTAGCTGCGAGACATATGAGGGATAGAAAACTCATACATATTATTTTTCTAAATTGATGTTGCCGTCACTGGGAATCGAACCCGTGACCATCTGTGTAACAGTCCAACACGCTAACCATTACAATACCACAGGTGGTGCTTGATGGGAGCAGTGTTGCATTTCATATAACTACGAGGGAAGTTCGAAAAGTCACGGACTTATTAATCCGCCCTCGTACCCTTAGGACCTAAGGACTTTTTTATGTGTAAAACCTCTTATATTGTAAGATATTTTCCATATAGCAAAGTTTATATCTTCTAAATACTTTTTGTTATAGAAAAATCGATAGAATCTAAAGATTTTTGAACATTAACAATTACTGGTGTACGTTTTGTTAATTGTGATAGTTTTTTTCTTATGAATTTCTTTTTTTAAAAATTTTTTTTTTATATTTTTAATGCATTCACTTTATTTTAAGGGTACATAATGTACAATATTAATTTTATAAATATGTATTTTCTATCGTGTTTCTACACATCTTAAATGCAGGTTCATACATTTAATACAGCGTTTTTTAGAAACATCGAATTTAAATTTCAACAAAATTTCAATGTTGCTGAACCTTTTTGATACTTATAATTAAAAAGGTACTTAGACACAATTATTTTTAAACATAATGTGTTTATATATTTTGATTGTAGGCATTTTGTATATTTTTGGCCAATTTTTAGTAGGTTACAAGTTATCTACTTTTAAAAGAGTAGATTTCAACAACTTTGTATTGGAGTGCAGAAAAACTATATCTTGTTTGCAAAGCTTGTGTTTTGCCAGTACCACCCGAAAAATTCTTTGCCAATATTATTTTCACCAATATTACAACAAATTATCTATTTTTACATTTTATTATATTTCACGCATTTAAATATGATATAAAAGCCTAATAAAGAACTGTATTGCTGCTTTTTAAATGTGTTTTATTATACATTTTTCTGAAGATTAATTCAACTTAAGGTATTTTGAAAGCACACAATTTGTTTGTACTACCAACGTTATGCCTACGGTGTCAAGTTTACTCCAACCAATGGTTGGCCACTGTTGTCAATTGGGTAACATGACAATGCAGTCATGATTATTAATCCCATGTTCTGCCATCGCATAACCGACCGTCGCCGACACTTTGCCAACAATATGGCCATTGTGTTTTTTTGCGTGGGTAGTGTTATTAACCGTATTCTAAAAATACCATAAAAAGTTTTCTTTAGAAATAAGTAAAATTTCACATGAAAGCAGAACTACAAACATTTCATTAAATTAAATTTACACTTTCAATTGGTGAAGAATAGTAAAGGGTGTTTTTTCAGAGATATAGAATAAAAATGTAATAACACAAAGATGAATTCTTTAAATAGACATGAAATTTATTTTATTCGAAAGATAATCGTCTGGTATTATAATTTAAATATGACTCCTGGCATTAGACCGCCACGGCTGGCTCGGACGTAGTCTAATCTGGATAAACTGATTGTGGTCTTCCTCTACAGCAACAATGACTTCTTCTGTATGCACTGTACGACGCGTCTCTGTGGATGCATATTATCATTTAGAGTTAACGTGGAGCGAAAACGTTCCATAGTTAATCGAATTAATTGCTCTGATGGACGATTATGTTGACCGTAAAATGGACGTAGTGCGCGATACGTATTTCGAGCAGAACCATGATTTTCAAAATTAATTTGCACAATTTGAAGGCGTTGTTCAGGCGTCAGTCTATTCATGTTGAAATGCCAAACCAAATTAAATATAAATCGATTGACAGCTGACAAAATGGCCGCCAGTTAAAAAAGTGTTGCCAACTTAAAGTTCGATACCTGTGTAAAAAACACCCTTTAAAAACAATTGTTTTTACTAACAAAAATTTCTTCAATTTAATAATTTTGCATAATTAATAAAAAAAAAACTAGTACTTTACATGAATTTAACAAATTATCCTAACTGTTGTTTTGCAAAAGTTCCCTGAGTGTAAACGCAATTAATAAGATTTTCTATTTCCATTACAACAAACTTCTAAAATATTAACACTTTACAACATTTGTATGCACATCATGTACCACAATAAATCATCTATGATTATGCGGCTTTTCTTGCAGAGCTCAGTTACTGATGATTTGATTGACCTAATTGTGAAACAATCACGTAAAAGCAATATCGCTGTTCGCAATGTTGAAACAAAGTTTAGCTTAAGATTTTGTTGTTACACATGTTATGTGGCCCTCCAATACAAAAACCGCATAAATAAATGGTTAGAATAAAATTGAAAATAAATAAAGGGTTTCATTGGTTATGCACAGTAGGATGTCCCTTAAAATCACATTTTGTCGTTATTCGTTTATTACACCCACCTAGTTTTATTGCTAGTAGTTCTATATTGAAGATATCGATTGTTTGCCGAATTTTGACTGTTTTTGAATGACGTATATTTTTATTAACCCTTTCACTGTCCTTGTGCAATACAGTTTACACATTTAAAAAAAAATATAAAATATATGCTAATGAAATAAAATTTTTGTCTAAATATGTTCTTTGGGATCAAATTTGGGCGACGTCAATTACATTTCACAATCATTCACTTGTAACATTTTTTTATATGATTAATAATTTCATACCCATGGTCATACTTGTGGACTTAAACGATTCACTGGAAAATTTTCAATTTTGTTAACACCAGGGACATAATACCAATAGCTGTGTATTTAATTGCAGGCCAATTACTTTTTTACGTCTAATTTTTTTTTTAAGTGGGTGTAATTGAGTAATAATCTTGTAATTAGGATGTTGTTACTTATTCCAATGTTTGGCTTTAAAAACTTTACAAATTTTTGAATTAAGCGTTTAAGCTTATAAATGTGAACGTAGGTCTGAAATTATTATTAATAATTTCTTTCTTTCTTTCTTTCTTTCTTTCTTTCTTTCTTTCTTTCTTCTTTCTTTCTTCTTTCTTTCTTTCTTTCTTTCTTCTTTCTTTCTTTCTTTCTTTCTTTCTTTCTTTCTTTCTTTCTTTCTTTCTTCTTTCTTTCTTTCTTTCTTTCTTTCCTTTCTTTTCTTTCTTTCTTTCTTTCTTTCTTTCTTTCTTTCTTTCTTTCTTTCTTTCTTTCTTTCTTTCTTTCTTTCTTTAATTTAAGGACCTCTAACAGGAATCTGAAGTCAAAGTAGAAATATATCTACAAACAAAAAGTCAAAAATTTGCAAAATGATAAATTTTGAAAATTTTTGATTTAATACTTCATTTATTACTTTAACATACTCTAAATTATATCACCGGATATCATTAACCCACTTCTGGAATCAAAAATGAAGCACAAATTTAAAAATTGTGTTAACATTAAAATTTTGTTAAGTTTTTGGCAAAAAATTAAATTTTTATAAAATATCCTGTAAAGGAGTCGCTCCACACACAAACATTTTGTTTGCAACTATAATATGAAAAGAACAACCGTAATCTCCAAATTAGACATTATAAAAAATCTTTTAAAATTAATTTTAAGAAAAACGAGTTTTTAATTTTTTGATTCCTGGCTGAAAAGTCAAATTTCCACATCTGATTAATTTTGAATAAATGAAATAACAAATTAAATTTTTCAAATTTTTTGAATTTTTAATCAAAATATACATTTTTATCAAAAATATGCCCTTTAGGCCAAAATTCGGCACTGCCTAACGATTCCAAACAAAATAATTTCTTCCATCTGGAACCAGTTGCAATGAAACTGGTGTTGGGGGGTTTGAAATGACAAATCTAGTTCTAAGGGACACCCTAATGCACAGCAATTTGCCACAAGGAATACGAACAAATAAATTAATAGTAAACACGAAAATGTAGTTATTAATATGAATGGATATGTTAAGAAAAAAACTGAAAATGCAATTAACGAACAAGGGCAGCCTTCCGATGGGTTTCCCCGGATCTTTATGAATTTTGTGATATGTGACAAAGGAAACAAATAGGATACAAGTATTTTTTTTTTAGCTGCAATCTCATGTTTAGGGGTTAAAAAATGCGGTCAGAAATTACCCCATTTATTAACTACAAATACAAAAAATTCTATAAACTACCAAACTTTTAAAAAGCAAAAATTAGTAAATATTATCTTAAATGCATTACATTACCTTTAAAACGAAATGACCCATATGGGTAATTAATTCTATGTCAAATCAACCAAAGGGTGTACCCTACCTCTTCCGAATTTTATGACTTTGATTCAGAAATATAGATCATAAAGTAAAGGTAGTTATTTCACCAGGAAATTCAAAATATGTAGCAAGAAGAGTTCGTTGTGGGTTAAAGCCAATTGAAATAAAATTTGGATATGTTATAAAAAATCAAAAATTAAGAGACCCGTGTTCCTTTTTAGCTGCCCAATCTCATATTTAGTTGTTAAAAAGTGGGGTCAGATATGACCCCATTTTCTGTATTTTGCGTTTTTTTTTTTATATTTTTTCCAAAGAAATTATAAAAACTATATCTAATGAAATCTATTTGAAATGCGTATCACCGGTATAAAATAGCATGCCCGAGCATGCTCATCTTTTCGTGTTATTCGAAAAAAGACATACATTTTTGAGGGTTTTTACTAGTGTGTATAGTCGGCTTAGGTAAAAACTGAAATATATTATTCTCTATTAAGTTTTATTGGAAAAAATGGGTTATGAATAAAAACCATTAATTTTTTATCTTTGAGGAACTACGCAGTTGTGGGTTTTTAATAAAATAAATTTTCTTGAGATTTTTAACGTGCAAGTCAAAAACATTTCCTATGCTTACTTTTTTTTTTTTTAGTGTCATGTAGACAATTAAAACAAATAATTTGATTTTTTATAATAATACGTTAGTTATTTGTTTATACCATGTGTTATATAGCATTTATCATAACATAGCATAATTTAGCTTCACGAAAAAATATTAAATAAAAAATACATGCCATTAGCCATTAGTCTTTCATTTGATTTAGAATTTTTTAATTTTTGGCAGAAAGTGCTTTTTTAAAATGCGTTTTTGCGTATTTCTACGATAATTTTTATGAAATGTGTATAGTATTATATATCGTTGGAAAGGCATTTGGAATTCACATAATGAAATGAGATTAATAGTATACAATATATATATATATATATGTATATGTATGCACAGCGCATACTTTAGGGACACGCCCAAAATTGTGCCTGAAATATGCGGTGTATAGAAAAAATTGTCCTCATCTATGAAAAGGCGCGAAAACTTTGGGGACAGTCCCCAAAGAAGGCAAATGTCCCTAAACTATGCGGGGGAATGAATAAATGTCTCTAGAGTATGCGCTGTGCATACATATACAGGTGGCGCAAAAATAACCTTCCGATGTTTTTTGACTGTAATTTAAAAAAAAATGAAAAACTTTGATTCTTCTTGTGGATTATTTTTATTTGGTATTTTAATTTTTTTTACATCAAGTCGAGAATATGATGTCATGTAAATGGCCGCCGCCACAGTTGATTGTCATTTGAGCCCTTTTTATGGCATTTTCCATCACTTTGGCCAAAACTTCCGGCGATAGGTCCTCACATTCTTGACGGATATTGTCTTTAAGAGCTGCAAGAGTCTGAGGCTTGTTGACATAAACCCGCGACTTCAAAAAGCTCCACAAAAAGAAGTCAGGAGCGGTCAAATCAGGCGATCTTGCTGGCCAGTGCAAATCGCCAAAGCGGGAGATTAGGCGCCCGGGAAATGCATCCTTCAGCATATCGGTTGTGGCACGTGCAGTGTGTGCCGTTACACCGTCCTGTTGGAACCACATGTTTTCCAATCCCAATTCATCAAGTTGCGGCAAAAAGAACTCGTTGATCATTGCTCTGTAGCGCTTACCATTCACAGTAACCGTTTGGCCCGCGACGTCTTCGAAGAAAAAAGGTCCGATGACTCCTCCAGCGAAAACAGCACACCATACAGTGACTTTGAGCGGGTGTGTAATGGCTCTTCGTGGGTTACACGCGGATTTTCAGTGCCCGAGAAGCGTAAATTTTGCTTATTTACGTACCCGCTAAGATGGAAATGGGCCTCATCACTCATGATTATTTTTGATGAAAAATGTCAAATAAAAAGGTCAAATAAATAGTCACCAATATTCCGCGTTCTGGAGCAGTGTAGCGTAACATTGTTTATTAACGTGTATTTCGCATGTGTTTACTACACAAATGTCAAAACAGAACTGACATTAGGGGCCAATCGCAAAATTTATAGCATTTTCTGATAGGAGGATTACTTTTGCGCCACCTTGTATATATATATATGTATGCACAGCGCATAGTCCCCAAAGTAAGCAAATGTCCCTAAACTATGCGGGGGAATGAATAAATGTCTCTAGAGTATGCGCTGTGCATACATATATATATATATATATGTATGCACAGCGCATAGTTTAGAGACATTTATTCGTTCCCCCGCATAGTTTAGGGACATTTGCTTACTTTGGGGACTGTCCCCAAAATTTTCGCGCCTTTTCATACATCTAGCGTTTAAGATGAGGACAGTTTTTTCGATACACCGCATATTTGGGGTACAATTTTGGCCATGTCCCTAAAATATGCGCTACGCATACATATATATATATATATGTATGCGCAGCGCATACTTTAGGGACACGGCCAAAATTGTCGCCGGAATATGCGGTGTATAGAAAAAATTGTCCTCATCTTATACGCTAGATGTATGAAAAGGCGCGAAAGCTTTAGGGACAGTCCCCAAAGTAAGCAAATGTCCCTAAACTAGCGTATAAGATGAGGACAATTTTTTCTATAGACCGCGTATTTCGGCGACAATTTTGGGCTTGTCCCTAAAGTATGCGCTGTACATACATATATATATATATATATGTATGCACAGCGTATAGTTTAGGGACACGCCCAAAATTGTCGCTGAAATATGCGGTGTATAGAATAAATTGTCCTCATCTCATACGCTAGATGTATGAAAAGGCGCGAAAACTTTGGGGACAGTCCCCAAAGTGAGCAAATGTCCCTAAAAATATGCGGGGGAACGAATAAATGTCTCAAAACTATGCGCTGTGCATACATATATATGTATGCGTAGCGCATACTTTAGGGACATGGCCAAAATTGTCGCCGGAATATGCGGTGTATAGAAAAAATTGTCCTCATCTTAAACGCTAGATGTATGAAAAGGCGCGAAAATTTTGGGGACAGTCCCCAAAGTAAGGAAATGTCCATAAACTATGCGGGGGAACGAATAAATGTCTCTGGACTATGCGCTGTGCATACATATATATATATATATATGTATGCACAGCGCATACTTTAGAGACATTTATTCGTTCCCCCGCATAGTTAAGGGACATTTGCTTACTTTGGGGACTGTCCCCAAAGTTTTCGCGCCTTTTCATACATCTAGCGTTTAAGATGAGGACATTTTTTTCGATACACCGCATATTTCGGGTACACTTTTGGCCATGTCCCTAAACTATGCGCTGCGCATACATATATATATATATATATATATATATATATATATATATATATATATATATGTATGTACACCGCATACTCTAGAGACATTTATTCATTCCCCCGCATAGTTTAGGGACATTTGCTTACTTTGGGGACTGTCCCCAAAATTTTCGCGCCTTTTCATACATCTAGCGTTTAAGATGAGGACAATTTTTTCTATACACCGCATATTCCGGCGACAATTTTGGGCGTGTCCCTAAACTATGCACTGTGCGTGCAAAAAATTCAGCCATTTTGCAAAAAGTTATGTCAAAAACAGCAATATTTTAAGTTGAATTGATATGGTTCATCCCATATGTAAAATATCTCTCTATTGCACTCAAATGTAGTTTTCATAAAAGCTTTTGTTTAAGGACCAATAAAATAGTTATTGAAAATTCATTTTACATTACAAAAGTGCTATTGCACTTAAATGTGAAAGCATTGATGATAGTAAAAAATGCAAACTCTTTAACACTTTAGCAATATAAATACAAATATAAATTATGAATGCAAAATATAAAACTTGATGATGTGCATTTCTAAATTTCTATCAATTTTTGACTTGTTTGTTTCTAAATTAGCGCACTCAAGCAGACTGTTGTTATGGGCACTGTGTTGGTGATTCACAGTAGTGTAGCATTTGGAAAAATGCCAAATTGCAAAAGACCTTAAAAATTAAATCCGAGCTAGGTTTAAAAAATTATTTTGGGTTTTGATCTACCGATTGTCTACTTTATATTCCCAAATTCGTTGCACAGTGTTATGTTTATAAAAAAATGTTATAATTAAAAAATAATATATTTTTTATAAAAAAAAACAAAAGAAATTAAAATACAACTACTAACGTATAAATGCTTTTAACTGTCAAGATTTTTTTTTTTAAACCAATATTTTTTTGGTGAATGTCGAGCATTTTACAAAATTTGAATGTGCTCAACTTGACTTTAGGGTACATGATCCCTAATGAGGACATTTTGAATTGTTTTGAAAATTGTAATATAACTTTTTTGTATTGGTCTTATTTTTGGATTTGAAATTTTTCACTTAGTTTTTTTTTTATATATAGCCCAAATACCAGATGTAGGACCACATTAGGATAAGGACACATTCCCTTACTTAAAAGCTCGAAGAATCCATAACATATTGTTTTATATAAGTGATTTTAAGATTTCTGGAATATAAAACAAATTTTGCTTTCGTAGAAAAACAAAAAAGTAAAAAAAAAAAAAAAAAAAAAAAAAAAATCTTAATTTTACCAAATATTTTGTTTCTTCAAATCAACGAAACATTTCGTAAATCTAGAAACTTTTTTGGTTAATAGTTGTACAAAAAATTGTTCATAAAACAACAAAAATATCGTGAACAACGTGTAATTTCGTAAATTGTTATTTACGAAATGACATAAGTACATTTTACGAGATATTTTGTTTCTGCAAAACAACGAATATTTTCTTAAAATGTATTTTTGTTAATTTTACTGATGAAATATTTTGAGTGCATTTGAACAAGAAATTTGATCGCACATACTTAACATTTTTTAAGTTAATTGCCGCAATATAAGTTTTTTATTTAATAGACTCATAAATTCTGAGAAATGAAATATATATTTTTTACGGTGTCGTTAACCTGGTGTCGTTTTCCAAAATTTTCTTTAACAAAATCGAAAAAAATTGAGATTTGCACTTCGTGGACGACATATTGAATGCATCTAAGAGAATAAAGATAAAACATATTAAAAATATCCCCCGGTACACTTGAGTAGGGCAGCGATTTGTTTTCTGCGTATTTCGAGGAAATTGTGTTTTGTGGTAAAAACAATGCTAATTTATGTCATAATCTATTTAAAATCAAGTTTGAATAAAATTCATATTTATTTCAATAAAAAAATGTCAAGATTTGCTTACTACAGTTGAATTTTAAGAAACTTAATCTGAAATATTATTGCGCAATATGTGATGCTGATGTGCTAAAAAAGTTGGACAAATTAAACAACGTTATCGCGTGCCGTACCGCATTGAGTTTAAAAAATAAGCTGCGGAATTTTATGTATATTTGAACGAAAAATGTGTAAACTCTTTTTTATTTTACATATTGGCCAAGGTCATTCATTAAATCCATTCAAAAATATGCTGAACTAAATTGACCCGTGAATGCTCTTGGAGTCTAAATAACCCTCGGCTGAAAATTCTCTATAAAAAATATACTGTTTTACGATAATACTTTTCAACTATGGGTCATTTTGCTACCATGAGCATGTAAGAATTAATATAGTTCAGAATGTTTTCTTAAAGATTAAAAGAATGGCTCATCCGGGTATGTAAAATAAAAAGAAATTTTAAACAAAAAATTATTTATATTTAAACAAAAAAAAATTTTGTTTTAACCATTAAAACAATATTCTGAACTAAATTAACTGTTTAATTCTCTTGGTGTCAAAATGACCCTTAGTTTAAAAGTATTAACATAACACAGTGTATTTTTTATAAATAATTTTCAACTAAGGGTCATTGTGACACCAAGAGCATTTAGGGGTTACTTTATTTTAGAATATTTGTTTAGTTTATTACTGGAATGGCTTTGGTCAGATATGTAAATAAAAAAAGAGTTTTTTTATTTTATGTTGAAATATACATAAAATTACGCGGTATCTCCTTTGATCTCAATGCGGCACGGCACGGTTTAACGTTTTTCAATTTGTCAAAAATGTTTAGCATAGCAGCTTCATATATTTCAAAATCAATAATATTTCAAATCACGTTTCTTAAATTACAACAGCAGTGAGAAAAACTTTGGCGTTTTGTAAATTTAAATAAATAAGCCAGGGTCATTTTGGGCCGCAGGGTTAATGATGTAAAAACATTTTTTTTTCAAACTTGATAAAATAAAACTTACAACGATACAAAAGTAGCTAGTTTTCTGTTTAAAATATTTTATGACACAAATTAACTTTATAAGTACCAAAAAACACAATTTCCTCGAAATTCGCCGAAATCAAAACGCTGCCCTACCCAAGTGCACCGGTTTATATTTTTAATTTTGTTTTTATGTTCATTCTCTGAAATGTATTTAACAACTCCATGAAGTTAGAATCTCCATTTTTTCGATTTTGTTGCAGAAAATTTTTTTAAATTTGTAATTGGGGATTTGATAAATACCCCAAAAGTAATATTCATTTTCGACGTCACCTTTATACAGATTAACGACATCTTAAAAAAAATGTATTTTATATTTTTTTTTTTAAAGAGAAGCAACACTCAGGAAATTCTTCCCATTAATTAATGTGTTGCTTTCTTTGGAAAGGGGATAGTGGGGAGATGAAAGGTGGGGAAAGATGAAGGGCTTCACACATGGCAACACTGTAATTGAGCGAGATGATAAGTCTTAGAACAGTTGTTGCTCGCCACCTGATATAGAGCTGGCGAATTTATTGAAGCCTTTTGTTTCATAGCCCTGATTCATTATTTTACTTCGGTGGGGTTAAGTGCTATGGCAACACCGAAGGTGGGTGTAGCGATACATATACGTGATAGAAAACTCATACATATTATTTTTCTAAATTGATGTTTTCGTCAACGGGAATCGAACCCGGGACCATCCGTGTAACAGTCCAACGCGCTAACCATTACACCACAACGCCCACTGCGTCTTTTATATAAACAAAATGATGTTGCAGTAAGAAATTTTAAAAACTTATAAGATGTGTGCTCGAATTTCTTGGTCAAGTGGTTTTTGACACATAGTGGCCTGGGGCATTTTTATTGCTGGGCTACTTCTTAACCGATTTTGGATTTATATATCTTTATGAAAACATAATTTTATCTTTATGCAGATCAATTTATTTTCCAGAATAATAACTATTACGATATTAAGAAATTTTTACAAAATCTGGAAAAAAGCAATTTTTTCCCCCATATAAACACTGCACACAAATTTCGGGGAACGGCGACCCCTAAACCTTGATAAAAAAATTAAAAAAAAATCATGCGTTATTTTTAACGTTGCTTAATGTCAATTACCATTGCACAGTGGTTTAAGAGCGGCATTAATTAATTTTTTTGATGCCTTCTGATCTACCTAACTTTTCCACAGTTTGTAAAAAACAATCTAATTATGATGTACCAAAAATATTAGGCTTTTATCTTTATTACTTTTTTGTCCAGAGACATTCAAAGTTGACCTAAGTGAATGCAAAAGACAATATCAAAACCCAAGTTTAAAAATATGTTCTTTCTAATAAAATAACATAGAAATTATTGCACTTAGTAGCGCTTGCAATAACTTCTTCCCATTATTTTTGATGCTGTTTTTGTTGTTGTTGATGATTCAATATTTTTATCAGCTGTGATTATTAGTTGCATTGTTTTTGTGATTATAGGTTATTAGTTAATTGTTTTGAATTCCTTAACTGTGGTTATTAGGTGTGCTTAAATGATTATAGCTAATTAGTTTATTGTTTATGAAGTGACAAATAGAAGAAAACTTATTTAAATATGGACAATCTTCAGTTATCTTATTATGAAATTTTTGATCTTTTACTAGATTGTGATAAGAACATTGATGTAGTTTGCGATATTATTTCAACAAATAATACTAATTTATCAATAGTTAACGTAGACCAATTTAAAAAATTTTTAAATAAACAATTTTTACCAAAATTAAAAACTAAGTGGGCCAGTGCAAAACGTATGAAAGATAGAATTGTGGAACAAAACGATGTTTGGTTGGAAAAATGTATTGTTTTGGTGAAGATCTTCCAGAATTAAAGAACCAATGTGTTCTCATGAAGTCAAACGTGGTCGCCCTTCTAAAGCTTTAGAACTTTGCCAATCTCGTGTTAAAAGGAGTAAAATACAGCAGTTATGTGATAGTAATTCGGCAGAACTTATTTCATCAGCTGCAAAAAAAATGAATAAGGATGAACAATTGTTTAGTCCAGAAAGAGCACTAAGCCTCATCATTGATGCTTGTTTATCAAAACATCAGTATCAAATATTAAGATGGAGGGCAAAAGAAATTGGATGTGATATTTTCCCCCCATATCATCAAGTTCTTGGTGTTAAAAAAAGTAGTAAAAGAGTAAAATTGTGTCAGCAGCAATATTGCCACTTGGCATGTTGTCGGAGGAAGCTCAGGAAGCTCGTAATAAAGATTACAGAAGTTATTGCCTAAGCCACACCAGAAAAACTGGTCGGATATCAACAAATGAAGATGTCATGCATATATTACTAGCGTCTTCAGATCCATATATAAATTCATACCGTAAACAGTTTAAGAAGAATATATTGGAATTTTCTGATGAAGTAAAAATTTGTCAGTGCAATAACAATGATAGAACTTAAGAATACTATAAAACTTTTAAAAAACAAACCGGACTATTGTAAAATATCTACGAAAATTATCCTGGATAACTGGCA
The DNA here is from genome assembly GCA_021234595.1 of Delia radicum. Taxonomy (NCBI): domain Eukaryota; kingdom Metazoa; phylum Arthropoda; class Insecta; order Diptera; family Anthomyiidae; genus Delia; species Delia radicum. The sequence continues at coordinate 59,270,739 of CM037853.1, forward strand.
TTTAACAGGAAAAATTATACTAAAAATAATAAATAAATCATTAGAAACTGGAGAGTTCCCAGAAAACTGGAAGGAATCCATGATCACTCCTATTAAAAAAATTGCAAAAACAAAAAAAATGTGAAGAATATCGTCCCATAAACACACTGAAAACATGTGAGAAAATATTAGAAAGATAGTAAAAGAACAATTAGAAAAATATATGGAAAATAATAATCGGGTTTCAGAAAAAACTTTTCATGCGAAACTGCAGTAAACTATGTTGTAAATAGATGGAAAAACATTGAAAAAAATAAAAAAGTTATGGCTCTTTTCATAGATTTTAAACGAGCGTTTGAAACTATTGATAGAGAAATTTTAATTAAAAAACTGAATATGTATGGCATCCAAAGGGAAGAATTACAATGGTTTAAGTCCTATTTAGAAAACAGAAAACAAATTACTAAAGTTAATAATATAAAATCAAATATTATCTATAATGATTTTGGAGTACCACAGGGTTCTATTCTAGGAGCCTTACTATTTATAATATACATCAATGATATGCCAAATATACTGGAAAAATGTGAAATAGTTTTATATGCGGATGATACACTAATATATACAGAATGTGACAACAATGTCGAATGTAAAAACAATATGATAAATGATATAAATAATCTTAATACATGGCTAAAAATGAATAAACCCAAACTTAATGAAAATAAAACAAAAATCTTAGAAATAAATATGATTAATAATCAAACTATAGAAAAGGTAAAAAATATAAAGTATCTCGGTTTTATAATAGATAAAGAAATGAAATTTAAAGATCACATAGAATACATATGTACAAAAATTGGATTTTTTAAAAGAATAAGAAGTAAATTAAATATAATAACAGCAATTAATATATATAATACAATAATAAAACCACATTTCGAATTTGGATCAACAATCCTGTATACATGCTGTAATGAAGCACAATTGGAAAGGCTTCAAAAGTTACAAAACATGGCAATGCGAACTATTTTGAAATGCAATAGATATACATCAATACGTACAATGCTTGATACACTAAAATGGTTAAACATAAGACAAAGACTACAACTAAATACATTAATCTTTATACATAAAATGAAACATGGAAAAGCACCTGAATACCTATGTGAACAAATAAGATACGTTGGGGAAGTACAACCATATCTATTAAGAAATATAGAAAACTTTAGACTGAATAGAGTAACCACAACGGCAATGCAAAGATCACTTTTTTATAAGGGACTTAACTTGTTTAACAAACTTACAAATGATATTAAAACGGAAAGAAATAATAGTATATTTAAAAGAAAATGTGTAATTTTTGTTAAAAACAATGTTTATATATAAATATTTTAAATAATTTAATTTTAATTATAATTGTTAATGAGAATTTTTATAGAGTATTTTGAATACTAATAAATACATAAATAAATATAATATAATAAAGGTACACGAATTACTTTGTTTTAAAAATTTTTTTTTTAATATTTTCCTTCATTTATTTACAGATGCATTTAATTTATATTTTAATCAAATAAAAAACACGCAAATTTAAACCTGTGTAGCTTTTTTAAGCGATCTAGCTTTGTTAACAAAGAAAATAGCATTTCATGTGGTCAATTTGTATGAGAGGTAGGCTTGGTTGTTAGCAGATTTTGCTAATTTTTTCATCATTGGTTAAAATTATCATAAAATTACAATGAGCAAAAAATTGTGACTTTACAATGATTTTTAACTTTTGTGTTATATGGGAAGTAGGCGTGGTTGTGCTCGAATTTTTTCAGTATTTTTTTATCACACCCAAATATTAGTCTACACCAAAATTCAAGGCTCTTCGGTGTTTCCTTATATTTAATGCCACCCATCGTATGAAGCTGAACCAGTGTGCATTGGCCCATAACAAAATCGAATGTTTTTTTCTCTATGAACAACGCTAGTGGCCATGTTAGAACTATATAAATATATACTTTGCGTATGAGCAACTTTAATACAGGTATTAAAATTCATCATACGTCATGTATTACTTTTACTTATATTGAAATAAATATGTATGAAGCACAAAGAATATGTTCTCTAAAACTAATACGAATAACACAATGAAACTTTCTGAATCGACTTTTAGCCTTTTTTTAAATCAATTGAAATTAAAAATTTAGAACTAGCTCTGAATTATTAAAGAATTTTATTTTTTTCAAATTCTCTAAAAAAAATCTATTGACATACACCAAAATACAAAGACATTTTGTTAATTTTAATAATATATATATATTTTTTTTTATTCATTAATAATCATATAATTACAAATTATATTCTATTACCCTAACCGAGCACTAGCTACTATGGCCTTCGGCTCGTTGTAGCGAAAACAGACCAGTGACTCTGGTAGGAATCGAACCCACGACCCCAGCACAGATAAGCCAGCACGCTACCAACTAGCCTACCGGGGCGCACATTATAATATTTTTATAAATGAAATTTTAATGTGAAAAACAACAAATTTAAATCATAAGACTGTTATAAGAATCAACGAAATAATTATGCATATGACCAATAGTACACTCAGGGATCTTCTGCTTTCTAAATATGTAGTTGTTTGGGTTGTAATACAGTTTCTTTATTTTTTAATGTAAATGTCGGTCATTTGTAGAACAAACTAAATTTTTGACTAAACTTGTAGTTCATTTAAAAAAACAAACCACATCAAATGACTGTTTTATAATTTTACATTAATTTGTACAGCAGTTTTTTGTTATTTAAAAAAAATAAATGTTTGTTTATTTTTTACTACCATGTGGTTAATTTTTACTACAATTGTTAGTAATTTTTTGAACATTAAAAAACAAATGACAATATTAGTTGAATTTAGTCAAATGTAAGTCGCCCTTTCTTTAAGTGACATTTCATTTGTATTTAACTACATTTGCAGTGATCTTTACCTACACTGATAGGATTTTCCTTCATACTATTAATGAATGTCTTTCATTAACTTGGATTCATTGGTTGAATGAAACATTTTCATTAAATTAATGAAAATTTCATTGACTGAATGAAATTTTCATTAACTGTATTTGTTTGATCCTTAAAATATGCAATCATTTTTACATAAATATTTTTTGTACAGCAAACAATAAGTTCCATAAAATTTCAACTATTGAAAAAAAATATTTTCCTACAAAAGTCTAAATAAGCACATCCTTTTGGTTTTGTAATTTAGGTCAATTGGTAAGGCGGTGCTGTTTGTATGGTGATGGTTGCGGGTTCAAGTCGTGTTCAGGGAGATAAAAAACGGAAAAATAAATATAAGATAATAAAAAAGATATTTTTTTCAATTATTATTTGATTAATGAAAAATATTTCATTGAGCCAATGAAACTTTCTTTGGGGACTTTTTAATGAAAAATCCATTGTATTAATGAAGGATTTCATTAATACAATGAACAAAATTCTATCAGTGTACATAGTATTCCAAGCGTATATAAGTTGGATATTGATACATTAGAATTTTTCGTGTGGCCGGACTTTGACTTGAAAAACAGGTTTACATTTTTTTATTTTTTTAGTTTTGTGATTCTAAATAGGGAAAATCTGTAGCTATGCTATGGTTGGTTTTGTGTTTTTTGCAGAACATACGATTTTCAATTTACCATAGAGCTTTGTTTTTGTATCAAGACTATTGATATAAAATTTCTCATATAAAAACAAATGAGCATTTAACAAATTGATTACAAAAGTTAATTTATTTTTAAATTAAATTTTAAATGAAATATTTTAAACGTTTAACTTAAATCAACAGAAAGCAAAATAAACCTCTAACAAAAAGTAATTTTCATAAAAAAAAATCAACAATTAGCAAACAGTTAGTAAAGAAAAGTTTTTCTTTCTATGAAAAACAAGCATTTAAAAGCTTATTTTGTTTGATGTTTATTTTTTAATATTTTTTCCAATTAAATATTTGCTTCTATATAATATACGTACCGCTTATTTGATTTAAAGTCTTCCAAATTTATCATAATTTAATAAAGTTCTTTATAAATGGTACTCTTAGGATAAAACCATAAAGTTGGTAAAAAGCAATGTGAAATAGAAATCCATAAAAAATTTGACTTGGAACAAGAACTCTGCAGAGTGCCAATATAAATAAAAACCACAACTGAAGAATTTCTTTTTAACAAGTAAAGTTTATAAGCAAATGTATGGTTTTTACTTTCTGCACACATAAAAAAATTTCTTCAAAAAAACAAATGCTTATCATAACCTGACTAACACCAATATCCTTTTTAAAATATGGATATACAAAATTTTGTGTTGGACTAACATTTGCCAAGGAAGTGCAAGTGTTTATGAAATTTTTACTACGTGACCTGAATTTCTTTGTGTTTGCGCATACTTTTATATTTTTCCGGCAATTTTGTTTTTTTTTTTCGTTGTTCAATAGAAAAAAAAAACTATTTTACAAAAAGTACCCAGGGTATACCCAGTGCAAATACAAGTACTTACATTAAGGATAACATTGCGTATAAATACACTTAGAAAAAGTACATGAGTAAAATACAAACACTTAGAAAAAACACATCAGTATAAATACACTTAGAAAAACTACATGAGTGAAAAAATATCAACTCAATCACCATTCGGATTGAACAGCTCCGATTTCAATAAAATTCACCAAAGCTGTCACCATACTGGACCAGAAATCAATGACCAATGATGCATCAATTAAAGAAAACAACTACATTTGACAGACAAGAATTTCGAAAAATGTAGAAATTATGAATATCGAAGAAATCAGGGCTAACACTTATGCCCCACTTTTTTTTAAATAAATAATTTTTTTGCATAGTTGTACTTAGTTTTTTAACATTAGTGTGATTTCATTAGCATTGGAAGCACAAATGCTAATGCTAAACAACTTCATTACAATTAAATAGTAATGAAATGATTTTTGCATTAGAATTAGTGAACTTATGCTAACGAAATTCCAATGAGAATAAAACAAAATTCAAATATGTATTTTGGAAATTTTTTTAACATTGTTTAAAACAAAAAACTTCGGTTGTTTGAAGCAATTAAACAAGTTGACATTATAAAATAAACTCCGTATTCCGTTGCTATTATTATATGAATACATATTCGGCATCTGTAAACGATATATAAAACGTTTAAAATGAACAAAATGTTTATACAAATTTTTGTCGATTTTGTAAATGTCGGTACACTTTAGCGAAGATGTCAACTAATGTGAAACTTTTGAGTTGTTTTATATTAGATGCTACCAAAAAATGACATATGGTCAAAAAAACATACCTTGAGGATAGGCCTATAAGCTGCTATATTTGGATTTAGAAAATCCTGTTTAATGACACAGCGATGAATCCGCAGATTTTTAATGAAAATTGAAAATATTGTTGAGGACAACAAAATTTAGTCAAGTAATTTTGTTTTTTAATGCGCAATCGCACGTGGAGTGTCAAAAGTTAAAACATGTCTATATGAAAACATGTTTAAAGTTTAATCAATGAAAATTTTTTTGTGCTCAGTATTAACCATATGGGGAATGGGACCGGGACCTGCTAAGCCCTACCCTATGTAAACAACTGGCAACTTTAACATTGGCTTGTGGGTCCTGCTTTAAACCACATAGTTGCATGCCACAGGACTAACCAAAGATGAGCATACCACAATACAGTAGCAAAAGGGGCATGTTGGAGGACTAACCAAAACGGACTAACCACATGACTATCCTGAAAGAGACATGTCGCATAATTTAATAATTTTTAATGTAAAAAATGGTAGAAAAAGAAACAATAAATTTCTAACTCATTGGCTTTTTCTAGTCAATTTGTATACCAGTTAGGTGATATGTCCTACTTCTGCCACTCACGAAACTAGTTTTTTATATCAATTTACAATACATAACGCACATCAATTGTAAATATTACTAGTCCTTTTCCAGCAGCCAAGGTTCTTTTAGGTCAATTTTCGCATGCCGATAATTTTTTAATAAACCTAAAAAAAAAAACATAAATACCCAGCGGGAAATAGACCCGTTACTGGTATGGCCACGTGACTAGAACTTTGTGTGCATGAACCTGTCCTTGTTTCGGTTCTGTAATATGAAACAGATCGGTACTTTTAACATGGGATTGTCGTAGGAGGTGACAATTTCCACCTTTTGAGCGAATTGAGCTATATCGCAGAACTTGTCGAATATAACATATCACCGAACTGGTTTAAGTGAATCCGCAACATAACGAGTTGAAAGTATCTAGTATGCAACTAGTCTTATGTTAGGCATTATTTGATATATAGGAGGACCAGTTCGAAATGAAATATTACGTTACAGGTTTAATCGTACAAATCACAGTACTCAAGAAAACTATTTAGAAAAACACTAGATAAATATTAATCGCAATGCTTTATCTTACGGACTTGTACAAAATTAATAATTTCGTGACATATCATTAAACTGCGATAAGCGAACAAGTTACAGGACAAAATAAAAGTAATTCTTAAATAACAGAAACATGAATTGTCCAAATGCTGTTTTTGAGCCGAACTCTTTGGTCGGACTCAATAATTTTATAATATTGCAGACTCTACCCTATGGGAAATTTAGACGAAGTGGAACCAATAACTTTATATGGAACGGGCCTTTCTATTTAACAAGGCACTGTCCTGGAAGGGGGAAATTGATACAATGTAATATGTCACAGACCTAACCTGGGACATGTCACCGAACGTTGTCTTTAAGAATAGTTTTGTGACATGAACTTTTGTCGCACATGCAATTATGATATGTGATAATTTCTACAGTTCTTTTTAAATCATTTCATTATTAGGTCCGATGTGTAACAGTCAATGGATTGGTTGTTTCTGCACCGATTGCCATTTTTTTTACACACACCTAATTATTTTGCACCAGTTCAGAGTTACTTCACAATTTCTACTGTTACAGCCCAAGTTACTTTGGTCCGCTTAAGTGTTATGTTAGTTTTTTTTTTCGAGTTACATGATATCACGAATAAACCAGTCAAAGTTTTGCCACCATTTAAATAATCACGTGGTTGGATATTTTGCTGAAATTTCCACTCTTTCATACACCGAAGTCTTCGTTTATACCAGTTTTGCGACGTGTCTCCTTTTCACGTATCGCAGATTTGTCACTTCGGATGAATCGACCCTTCATTTCCAGTAAGGGTATCGACAAAAAAAAAACAAAATTAATAATTTTAAGTTTAAGTTTAAGTTTAAAAAATAAACGAAAACTGAACAGCTTCCAATGGGTAAAATTCTGGTCAACTGTCTTTTTCTTGTTATTAAGCATTCTGGTTAAGTGGTATGTCCTCCCTTTACCAGTCACAGTATTGGTAATTTTAGGACAATTGACACTGCTTAACCCACTTCAGGATTAAATTATACCAGTCCTGTGATAAGTCCATCTTTAACCAGTCACTTTTAGGTCAATTGATTCCTAATTCCCCATAGGGAAAGTACTCGAGGAAACAAAAATTTTGTTACTCATATTGTCTATGCTGTGGGCCCAGTAAAATATTTAAAATATGGGTTGTGAATGCTCTTCGGGAAAAGTAGTGTTAAAGCCGAACGATTACGAAAATTTAAAAAAGAATATTTAAAAAAAAATTTGATATAAAATTTTAAAAGAAAATTGAATTTAAAAATTTAAAGGAATTATTAATTTAACTCGAACCAACAAGAACTTCCCATAAAAATGCGGTATTCGAAAAAATTTTTTTTGAACTACAAAATTGTTTGGAGATGTACTGACATATTTTAAATTCCAATTTTGGCTCTAGTTTAATAACTTATATACAAAATATATGTAAAAAAAGTCAAATTGGGTAATTTTCGAAGCTAACCTTTAACGCCTAAACTTGAGATTGCGCACCTAAAAAAAATACCTATCTAAAATTATTTGCCTTTACAACAATATCCAAGTTTAAGTTCAATCTGCGGACTCGACACTTTGTAATTTCCTTGTTAGTTTTATTTTTTTTAAATAGCCCAAATGCCAGATGTAGGTACACACTAGAGAACATTTCTTTAATGTATTGTTAAAGATGACACAATAGATAGAATATCTAAAAATGCATTAATATTAAAAAAAAAATGAATTTACTACTTCTCCCCCCAATATAACACTACCCCAAATTCCACTACATTACATAACCTTATTGTAATAAGTACCATATTTTAATGAGTTACAAACAATACAATAAACTGATACTACTGTTCATTCTCTTATAGAGTGGAAGGGCATAAAACGACATATTTTTTGTTTCTTTGTGTGTACATTATTAAGCGCAAATTACTGACATTTTTGCATTATTTCTCTGTAAATGTGCGAGTGTGTGTGTCTTTTAAGGAATAATCTATATTTATTCCTTTTTTTCGTATACAGTTACTGTTATTACAGCAGCTTTGCTTTCAGTCTTTTTTTTATGGGCTTGTTTGCAAATTTGTCTTGTCTAAATAACCAGCATTATATATGAAGTTATATTATTTTTTCTCATTTCTTCTAACAACTTAACAGACGTTCTTAGTAATAACAATACTCAACTGAACTCAGCTGTTAGGAAACGGAAGTTCTATACTGACACTCACATACAGTTTGAGTGCTGGGTATGTATGTGAGTGTGAATGAAGTAAGAAAAAAAACAGAATCCATTTAAAAAAATGGTCTCAATAATGACACTTATTTGTTATACACCACTGATGTGAATGCCTTTGTGTAAGCTTCAGTTCTATTTAAGGATTTTAAAAGATTTATCTAGGTATACCAGGTTTAAAATAAAATATTTTAAAATGTTGTTTCTTTCTTTTTATAATTTTTATCAGATAACTCTTTTGATTATGTTAGATTTTAGGTTTTATTTTTATATACTTTTGAGCTCAGAATTATAGTATATTGGCTAGGGTTGATCGTCAATTAGATGTTTTGGAATTACCAGAATTTGGAATATATAAGACATATGCATAAATTGGATTTTGAAAAATAAGATTTAAATATATTTATTTAAGCTGTTGAAAATTACAAGTTACTACAAAATAGGCCAATGTCAAGTTACTTGAGAATCTACTTAGTGGGTGTTGTAGGACTTACATTACGATTTTCAAAAATTTTATTGAACCTTTAAAATCTAAAGTTTATATTAACTTACAAAGGAGTATTATTTTGTTTTTGTATGAAAACTAGTCATTTATTTACGAAAACTAGATCCATTTGTACACAGTAGGGCGGGTCAATTTAAAAATCGCTCAACGTTCAAGGAAAATCGTATTCTATGGATCAAAATAAGAAACTTTGCCGAAGCAACCATACCTCTAAAATGAATTCTGATGTCCCAACTTTTGACCCATTGCCCACATTGATATTTCAGAAAGTAGGTGGAGTCTCTCCAAGATTATGGGAGCTACTTCTTCTCCGGGAGACGCGCTAGCAGATTAATGCATAAATCCTCATTCTAGGTGACCGTTAAGGGGTTAAAACTTAAGTTGAAAGAGGGCCGTTTAGCCGTGTTTTTATAGCAAAATGTACAAATCTCGGGAGAGAGATATTTCAAAAAGTAGGAGGAGTCTTTCCAAGATTAGGGTCTCTATTTCTTCTCCGGAAGACGCTCTAGCAGATGAATGTATAAATTATATTTGACTAGGTTTGATTCGATTGGGGCACTCTAAATGGGTCAAAGTGGGATTTTTCAAAATTTCACCCTACGGGTCAAAAGTCGGGACATCAGAATTCGTTTTAGAGGTATGGTTCCTTCGGCAAAGTTTCTTATTTTGATCCCTAGAATACGATTTTCCTTGAACATTGAGCGATTTTTTTGCCTCCATACAAATCGACCCGGCATAGTACACAGGGTTAAAGTTCTTAAGAAAACAAACATTTTGATATCCATAGTGCATACACAGGGAGAATTTTCTTGGACGAGTTTTAATAGAATTGTTCAGGAAGGAAAGCGAAGGAAAAATTTCTTAAACTTTATGATTCATAATTTTTATGAAGCTCTTTTAAATGAAACTTTTTTATTATGTGTACGAAATTGTTAATAAATTTAATAAATAAAATGAAAAAATGTTCTACGGCAAAAGTCAAATAAAACGCGAACAATTTAGAATACCGGAAATAGCTCCGAGACTCCCTCGATTAAATTAAGTAGTCATAATTATACATTATTTTTAGCTCAATGTAACTACAAGTCCTTAATAAAACGCCTGATTTAATGTTACTGAAAACAAATTTTTTAAAAAACAAAAATACTTGAAAGTCTTTAGACATAATTTGTACACCAGTAAATGTGTCTTCAAAAAAGTGTTAATTTTATACCAAGTTTGTTACTTTAAGTAAAACGAAGTAAACCGAAAAACGGTAAAATGGGGTAATTTTTGACCCCACTAAGTAACATATAAACATGGGATTGAGCAGCTTAAAAAATACGTGTCTCTTAAATTTGTATTCTCTACAAAATATCTAAGCATCAGGGATACATTCCTAGTTAGATGTTTTTAAATTATTTTTTATTTTTCGACAGCTTAATAAAGAAGAATAGTTGACCAATTTAAATATATGAGGAGTTTCAAAAATTTTGAATATTTTGAGGCAAAAACATTTTTAAAAATTGTTTTCGTATAAATTTTGTAAATATATCCGAATTCTTCATTTATATTTAATGGCGCAAAAATTATGGTGGTGTAATTTTAAAGTAAATAGAAAAAGTGTAAAAAATAAGTGTTTTGCTGAAATTTAAAAAAAAAATATATAAATTTTTATAGATCGTTTTAAGTATAGCCCATCAAAATATTAATTTTACCTCCAAAAATTAATGAAATAATCTCAAAATATATATATTCTCAAATATTAGAACTTTAAAAGAAAACTGGTTTTGAGATATATAATTGGGTATGGGTTTACTTATTTGTAGCATATCGTATTAAATTCGCATAAGTAAACTTTTTATATAAGGATTCTTTTTGAGGTTATTAAAATGGTGTTTGCTGCATTAAATTTGAATCCCTTAAATTTTGTTTTAGTTTTAAGCTAATTAAAAGCTTTCAAATGATGTACAATTTAGTGGAATAGATTCAGCGCTTTAGTAGTGACGAGCGAAATATTTTTTGAAATAACTGCCAATTATTTCAAAAATATATTTGAGGGATATAATATCCAATTATATCCCTCAAATATATTACTGGATTAAATTAGAATAAAATACATCTTAAAATTCGGAGATCCAATAATATGTAGTTGAAGATCCAGATAGATCCTAAACTATCCCAAGGGATCTATTTATATATAGTTGGATCCAATTAGATCAAAAATTATACGTAATTTTTTGTGGATCGAATAAAATATTTTCAGATTTAATTGGATCTACTTAAATCCCATGAAATATATAATTTTGAATAAATTGACAAAAAATATCAGGGACCGTAATAATGAATCCATTTTTCATAAAAGTCAGATGATAACAGTTATTTTTTGATTTTTGTTTTTTCGAGCAAAAATAAAAGTTATGTTTTGATTTTTATTTGTTCGGGCAAAAATAAAAGTTATTTTTTGATTTTTATTTTTTCGGGCAAAAATAAAAGTTATTTTTTGATTTTTCATTTTTCGAGCAAAAGTAAAAGTTATTTTTTGATTTTTATTTTTTCGAACAAAAATAAAAGTTATTTTTTGATTTTTATTTTTTCGAGCAAAAATAAGTTATTTTTTGGTTTTAATTATTTCGGGCAAAAATAAAAGTTATTTTTTGATTTTTATTTTTCGAGCAAAAATAAAAGTTATTTTTTGATTTTTATTTTTTGTTTTTTTTTTTTTTTGCGTACTTTGATGAAGTTATAAAACAAGGATAGATATACAGCAAATATTTTGCAATGTTATTTTTTGTGATAACTGTATTAATATATATTATTATACATTTTTTAAGTTTCTACCTACAAGACAAACATCTATATTTGTACGAGCAGTGCTGCCAAATTTTAAAACAAGAATTCTTTAAAAAAATCGTCATATTAAAAATAAGTTTTACTGTAAGTTAAAAACTCGAAAATATTACAAAAGGCAACCATAAAATTTATATATTTCGCTCATACAAATATAACTACTTTATTTGTTATTTATTCGTTATAAAAATAAAAATTTATAACTTATGGAATTTCAACTCAAGAAATTGAAATAAATATCAAAAATAACTTTTATTTTTGCTCGAAAAAATAAAAATCAAAAAATAATTTTTATTTTTGCTCGAAAAAATAAAAAACAAAAAATTTTTATTTTTGTCGAAATTTTAAAATGCAATTCATTTTATTATAGACTAGTTCATAAGGATCAAAATGGTATACTGGAAACAGTTTTCCGACATTTACTTCTAGTTGCTTTTTTTGTTTAAAAATTTGAAAATAACTGTTATTTTCGGTCCCTTAAAAATATTCGTCATTAGACGCATATATAATTATGTATGGTGTTATATATAAAAATACATAAATATATCTTATGCTCATGGCAAATATTTATGATGGTGGACCATATATAATCATATTTCAATCTATATTGATAATCTTGGTATTTTACATAATTATATATAGTTATGTCTTGAGTTGTACTATACATATGACACCATATATAAGCATATCTTAAATCTCGCAAGACAATTATACTAAAACTTTACTGCATATTAACCCTTTACTGCATGGTGGTACATATATGTAACGAATAATTTGACTGACTGCAACCCCCGATATAAGTAACCTAGACCGTTTTTTTCATTAAGTGTGATAAAGCAACATCTCTATTGTAATACTAAACATCATATATGTCTAAAAACAATTGGTAAATTGGAGATATACCCAATTTTGTGGCTAGTAAATTGGAAAAAAACGATGATTCCAAAATAAATCTATTTTTATAATTTTTAAATAATTTATAGGAAATAATAATTATAAAATAATTAAACAAACTATTTAGGTATAAAGCAAAAATTATAAGCTTTCCAACACACATGATTTGGTGTTTATATATTCACTATATTTTTGGTTATTGGGTGATCCGAAATTTTGACTCTTTTTGGTAAAAATATCGCTAAACGCCGAAATAGGTATTCACTTATTTTCCATTTATCATCAAAATATGCAACTTTTCTTAAGATCTGGAGTTTCATGCAGTGAAGCGTTATAATATATTTTAAGATTAAAAAACCTAAGACAATATATACATTTTTTTACTCGGGATAGTTTTTAATTCTCTTAAAAACGTGTTTTTTGAAAAAGTGAAAATCTAAAAAATTTGGTTTCAAATCATTAACACCGTATAACTTTTTAGATGTTGGCGGCACAGCATCATCACAGATATTGTGGAGTCCTCCAAGTGTAGTCAGTTGTTACTACTTGGAGTCCTAAAATTGTAAGGTGCAAATAATATACACTTAAGAATAAAACATTTTGAGTTATTCTCATCCGATATATTGAGATCTTTTAACTTTGAGCTTCAATAAGTACGAGACAATTACTTCAATTAAAACGGAATTTAATCATTAAAGAAAATGTATCAGCCTTTTTCTTTACAGTTCAAAATTAAAGAAATGATTGCATAATTTAGTAAGTTTAATCAATATCAACAATTTTTTAAAAATACCCATATATACTCGTACATATTAGAATTCGTCACAAAAATTTGATTTTACGATATCATCACTTTTTTAAGGCTTTTGCATCAATAAAAAAAGGTGCACTGTTTAGTCAATAGAGTGAACGAAAAACTTACCGATAACGGTATTTCATTTATATCGGTACGGTATGTTGGGGAAAACGGTAGTCACCTGAAAGGGTTTTGAATCCATGATAAAATGTTCTGTAACATTTTTTCACCAGACGCTCAGAGGTGAATAATAATATTAAATTACCTCAAATTTTTTGCACTACAAATTTTTATTTTTTTCACTTTAAAAATAGATTTTAACCTCGAAACTGCTGTTTTCAAAACACAATCTCTTTTTCACATCCAACAAATTTTTCACCTCAAAAAATTTTTTTCTCTTCCGAAATGTTTTTTTTCATAATTTGTTTTCTGTTTCATTATTGCACTGTGAAAGGCATAAAAAAAAATTGCTAAAACCAAATTTATTGCGTGAACTCGTTGCATTCAAAAATTTCATCAAAATTCAGTTCATCAAAATTCAAAAACGTGCATTATTGCAATTCACCCTAATGTTCTCAAATACACTCAAAAAAAAAAGTTAGTAAAGTCAGCAACTCATTTTGTTGAGTCAGCAAAATTTTAGTCAGGAGGGTGCTTGCAAAAAAGTTTGCTAATGTTAGCAAAATCCTTTATTGAAAAGCAGCTAGCTGATTTTTAGCAGCAAAATTAGTTGAATCAGCAAAAGTTTTGCTAACACTTAGTTAAATCAAAATTAAAAACTCCTTGCTAAAACTTAACAAAATTTTTGCTGAATGATAGCACAGGTCAACAGCAAAAAAAGGCTTGACTAACCACTATATAGATTTGATGCATCATGGCTGCCTAAGTACAAAAATGGTAAAATTTTTCAATTCTATGGATAATTTTTTTTTTAAAAATTTTTTAAGTAAAATTGACAATATTTTGAGACATTTCTCCACTTATGTTGTCATAACTCAAAAACAACTAGTCCGATTTTGTCAAATTAAATTTACAGAAATTAAGGTTTACAATATCTTTAAATAACGTGTACAAATTTTTTTAATGCGATCAATAGTTTCAAAGTTATGAAACAAATTGTTAGCAAAAAAAAAAAAAAATGCTAAAAAAAAAAAAAAATTTGAAAAACAAAAATCTGGAAAAAATCGAAAACTGCAAAAAATATTACTTTTTATTTTTTGTAGTAAAGCTACATATCATGCGAATTAAACTAGATATGGATCATTAAAATCGATGCATGCTTTACATTTTTATTTACAATTAATTGAAGGTATCGCATATTTACAAGCACTGTAGAAAATTGTACCTACTATATAATGAAAATGCAGAACATAAAAACTCAGGTGCATTTTACGACACGCATTTTGGCAAAACCCCTTTGGGAAAAACCTCTATGACATTTTTATGATTCTAATAATTAAAAAAAAATAAGTAATAAACAAAAGATTGTTTAATTTTTACGATTGCGGTAGGATAGTAATAAAACGCTCATAAATGTGCGTGTACGCTGAAGTGCTCTTATTTTCCGTTAGCTACCTGTAACGGATGATTTTTTTTTTTTTCATAAAAGTCCTTAATGTTTTTTAGGATTCTTGGGAATAATAAAAAATTTGCAGCACACACAAACTGTATCCACACAAAGGGTTATCCCAAATTATAGTATCAGTATTTATAAGATCTCCTTGACCCTTTTTATTTCATTCAAGAAGTGTTTGCGATAACGCAAACATCATTTAATACCTACACAAAAATTAGAGTCATACAGCTTAGAAGTTAAAAACAATTTTCAAATATTAATAAAAATGAGCCAGAAAGCCAGAACATTTTTATGTAAAAACGATCCAGATTTTTTTTTTATGTGTGCGGCCAATATATCACCGGGAAAAAACGGAAGTGCTTCTTAACTTCATTGCAAACGTCATATCAAGATTGCTATAATATCTATCCGCACAATTTGAACCAGCATTGGACACCGAGTACTATATGCATTCCATGTCGATTGAATTTATCTATGAAGTCTTCTAACGTAAAGTAAGTATAAATTAATAGATTTGGAATATTTTATAATTACAATATTTCTTAATTAAAATTTGAATTCTTCATATTCCTGATTTCAATTTTTTTTTTTCATTTTACAGACGACACTTGGAAATTTTGAAGCCTATGCTATGGAGAGAAACAGCGAACCACGCATCTCAGTGTTATTTTTGTTTAAGTACAAAAAGCGGTTTTGGAAAACATATGCGATGGTCTTACCCCACGAGGTCTGCTGATGGGTTTACACTTGCAGTTCTACATTCACAAAAAAAATTCAATCAATCGAAAGAAGAACATTAACTACTCAATTTTATGTATATCAGACAAAAAACTAAAATTTGGTGAAAATGAGCGAATTCACTTAATTGTGAATAAATTCGAAAAAAATCAATCGATTTTTATGATTGATATCTCATTTTGTTCCTATTACATGTGGCTTTGCGATAAAGCAATAAATCTGAACGATTTTTGCCGTTTTCGATTTTTTATGATTTTTTTAAAACAAAAAGATTTGCTATTTTCACGTAAAAAAAATATTTTTTCCCTCAATTTTTTATTATAACTCCGAAACTACTGAGCCGATTGAAACGCAATATATTAACGGATTAAAGGCTATGTAAATTTCAGTTTTTCTAAATTTATTTGAATAATATCGGACTAATTTTTTTTAGTTATCATTAATTATGTGGAGAAACGTCTAAAAAAATTTATAATTTTACTTAAAAATTTTTAAAAAAAAAAACCTCTCCATAGAATTTCAAAATTGAACCATATTTGTACTACTGGGACCACAATACATCAAAATTGTATAGTGGTTTTCAAAGCCCCTAAAATTTTTTCAAAATTGTTGCCTTGTGTAGTAGACTGAAAAAAACTCAAAAAATTCGTAGAAAAATTATGCTTTATTTGCTGAAATTCGTAAACATTTTTTTGTGAATCTCTTAAAAATAATTTACAATACGTTACAAAATAGAAAACTGATCATACTGCCACATTTAACTAATGTAATATACATCGTCTCTAGTACATCTTGACATGCTGCGACAACGACTTCATTCGGCGTATATCTATCAATCTGCTTGTCGGCCACTCTATTAATGTACTTATCACCACACTTTTTTTACCAAAATAAATTAGTAATACATTAGTAAAAAATTAGTAAAAAATCAGTTCATAACAGCTAAATGCTGAATAAGTTTAACTGAAATTTTAGCTGAAAATATAATTTTAGCAAAATACTTTTCTGATTTACAACACGTTTTACTAACTTATTTATTTTTTTGAGTGTACAGTAAAAAGTAACATTTGTATTGTGTTTTAGTTCTGATTGATGTTTTGTTATAAATATTTATGTGTATTTCATATGATAAACTATTGTTGTTGTTTTAGTTCATGTGATTTTCTTATTGTAACTTTTAGGAGCATAACTTGGGCTAGGCTTTGTTTAACATTAACATTGTTGGCCTGTCAATCCGTCAGTCATTGGTTTTGTAAATGTTGCATAGTTGTTCACTATATTTCGATTTTCTAACACCATAATAAATGTCAGTTATTATCGAAAATTTATATAGAATTACATGAATTGTCATATGGGGTCATGCTTTGGCTAGAGTATATAAGTGTATGCAGTGGGTTTCTATCCAACGCAGCCCCCTCAATCTGCCCTCTTCTTATTTGTTCGTAAACTCGCACCGAGCAAATGAAAATATGTTGCAAAAATTTAAAAGTCTAAATTACTTTTAATCATGTTATTGAATAACAATTTAATTAAGTTTTTAATTATTTCAAATATTAATAATAAAATCAGTAAGATAAAATTAAATTATATTAAATTTCAATAGAAAATAACAAAGTATAAGCAAAATAAAAGTGAGTGTTTTAAGGAAATTTTTTGTATCAACATGTTGCAATTATTTTTAAGTGTAGAAAAAATGTTTTCATTTGCTTGCCAGAGTTCGGTATTTTGTTGCTGAGAGGCATGTTAAGTGTATTATCTCTATTTGTATATACTCGCTGGTGGTAAATGATAGAATTTTAATTATCTTTTTTAGGTTTTTTTTTGTAAAAATTAACTTGAATTCCTAAATTTTCTAATGGAAATTTTTGTAAATGAATTTTAAGTAAAACTTTGTGTGTGAGGAAGTTGTATTTTTTTTGTATTTTAAGAACTACATATTTGTATATAAATTGTTTTGAGTTTTGACACATGTTGCTATATTGTCAACACGTTTAACAATAAAATTTACTTTATGTCAATATGTTGTGGCTTTATCTGTATATGTCATATATGGGGGAAATGTTAGTACATATTTGTTTTACTTTGTATTTGTAAATTTACAGCAAATAAACATATTTATTTGCTTTATATACACTCTAAAAAAATGCCTTGAAATTTACATCGATATTGTGTGTACACTGATAATAATCCATGCGTAAAATGTCAAATTAAAAATTGTTTGTAAAATAAACGAAAATTTGTACATTTGACGAAAGTTTTCGTAGTTTTGACAGTAATTTCGTATTTTATGCATGGATTATTATGAGCGTAACTTTTTTTTTAAAACCACACATAATGCTTTAAATTGAGCACAATATGTTTAAAACATTATTTACAACATTTTTGTATACAAAAAGTTACAACTCACACAAAAGTCACAAACACATTGTAAACTAAGAATGATTTAGAGTAAAATACGAATGATTTAGAGCAAATTTGTATTATATTTTAATTAAAAAAAAAACAAGTTAGTAGAAAAGTAAAAAACGTCTTGTAAATCAGGTATACTATTTTTCAACAAAATTTTTAGCTAACATTACATTTTTAGCTAAAATATTAATTATACTTATTCAGCACTTAACTATTTTGAACTAATGTTTAACTAATATTTTACTAATGTTTTACTAATTTATTTTTCTAAAAAAATTCTGATTAGAACATCAATCGTGTGAGCGACAACCAGATTAAAAGATATACGGAGAATGAATTAGATGGCGCTGCATGTCAATATGTAGTAGTGACGAGGTAAATGATACTAAAAAGTTCAACTCTAGTAAGACATAAAAAATCAGCCATGGAAGATTTTTGTTTCTGTTTTTCACACATGGTTTGAAACAACTTAAATTTTGCGTTCTCACCGGCGTGTGAAGGTAATTGCCTATTAATTAAATAAAAGACAAAACAAAATATTTAAATTTAATAAAGCTTAACTGTGTATTCATAAACTAAGTGTTTATAGAGATTAATAATCTAGTGTGGTCAATTTGCAAACAAATATACGGTCGGATAGACAGACTAAACCGAAAGACAAAGACACACATCTTAGGTAGATTATTATGTTTCCATTTTCTTTTTGCAAAAAGGGTTGTATGTGCTACATTTTGTTATTTTTTTGTTTCGTTTCTATAATTATCTGCAGCACTTGCGTTCCTTTTAAAGATAACATCATTCAGACAGCCATTGATGTAAGTACTTGAAAGATAATTTTGTTTATGTTATATATATGTATATCTATTTTTTTTTTAGATATTACATTAATTCATGCCGTCGATCTCGGAGTATGAACACTTTTATATTTTGTATCGTATTGTAAATTATTTTTAAAAGAATCACAAAAATATGTTTTATGTTTCCCAGAAAATAAAGTACCTAAAGTATAAGTATATTTCAGTTTTTTTTTCCAGTTAATATTCAGCAAAAAAATTATTAATTTTTGGCAAGGGTTTTTTAAATTCTAATCCACTAAGTGTTAGCAAAACTTTTGCTGAATCTACTAATTTTGTTGCTAAAAATCAGCTCGCCGATTTTCAGAAAAGATTTTGCTGACATTAGCAATTTTTTTGCAAGCACCCTCCTGACTAAAATTTTGCTGACTCAGCAAAATTTTTTGCTAACTTTACTAACTTTTTATTTTAGTGTAGATCAGTAGTACAGACACAAATATTAATAAAAGGGCTAACAAATACAGTCCAATTTCGCTAACATCAATAAATACAACTATATTTTTTTGATCACATTTAAACCTGTAAATTAAAGGTCTATGGGATATTTAAGTTTATTTGGAAAAGAAAACTTTATTTTCTAATTATGATTTTCTTCTTTCTCAGTTCAATGTAGCGATTCAAGAGAGTTTATAAAAGACGGCCCGAAGAACAAAGTAATACCATTCCAGAATTCTGTTCAAGCCTAGTCCTCAACACATTTAAGAAGACTCATTTTAAATAAATGGGTAAATATTTAAATCTGTTAGGTTTGTTTTTTTTTTTTTGTTTGTAAAATTATAAAACAATTATTAATTATAAATTACTTAGTTACAAATAAAATATGCGAAAATTTTCGAGGTGTTTTTTTTTCTAAAAACGCGGTTTTAAATCATAGATAAAAACATTATTAAAGTGTTTTTTATTTTCATCTAAATGTATCTATTCTCAATTATTTGTGTTTTGTTAAGCACTTAAATATAAAATTTACACACCTCTAGTATGTTAAACACTATATTCTCAGATATTCAAATATACACACTCTTAGTAATTTTATGGGGTTAAACATACACAGAAAAAACTAAAAACGGGTTTAAATTAAAAATGTATTGAATCAATTGATATTTTAATTGATTTTGCACCTATCACAGCAATGATACTATCAATTAAACCTTTTATTAAAATTAAGAAGGAAAAAAAGTTATAAATAACTTCTACAAATAAAATAAATATGATACTCACAAAAAAAAGTTTGTGATCTATACGTTGGTATGTGTGATTTTTTGCAATGCTGAGTCTGTTTGTGTGTGTGCTTGTTTTGTTTGTTAACTTCAAATATACTTGGTATTTTATACTGAAAATTTTCTATTTATGCATACAGTGTATGAAAAAAGAAAATGATAATTGCGTCTAAAATAAAATATGTATTTATATATTTAAAAGTCAATTAAAATATTAATTGATTCCATTAAATATTTGTTTAGAAACAAATTAAATTCAAATCAAATCTTTAATTAGATATTTTAGGTTGATAATTTTTTCTGTGTAGGCATTTAGTTACCTACCATTACACATAGGGAAACGAAGTACCAACCGAATTTAAAAGTGCATTTTAATGGTGAAAACTTATTAATTCAATTAGTACAACGGTATTTACTTTATATTTCCTAATATTCTGGGTTTGTAACTAAAATGCAGTTGAATTAACCGAACTTTGTTGTGAAAACTAATGTTTAGTTGTGACAATCGTCTGAAATTCGTAATAACCGAATTTCAATTGGAAAATGGCTGAATTTTTCTCTGTGTTTAGTAAGTTTTAATATAAATTTATAAGAGTGTACAAAATATAAATACAAATAATAAACATTTGTTTTAACATGTCTTTCATTTGCTTGGTGTTAGATATTAATATGTGTAATGTCAATACATTCATATAAAATATAAAGCTAATATCCCAATACCCAATGCGCATTTGAAAGGTACATTACACAGAAGATATAACGGCAATATCATTTTCTTTTAATCAGTTGGATAATATATCGGCGATATCGAAAAAAATATGTCAAAAATAATTTTTTGAAAAAAAAGATAAAAAAAATATATATAAAAAATTTTAAGAAATTCAAGAAACATCTATTATTTGGAAACTTTTGCAAATAAAACTGCGATAATTAATGTAAGTTAAATTTTATGCTTTTAAAATTATCAAGTAAAAACTAAAATTATGTTTTTTTCCAGAGAATAGGAATGCAAAATGTATTCAAATCCACGTATTCTTAATCAATCAACAAGAGTAGTTGTATATTTTATATATATATATTAGGGTGTCCCAGCCTGAGCAGAAGTTATCGCTGCAATAAATTCTTTGAAATCAAATAAGGCCCCTGACCAACAATATATCGCCTGAAATGCTTAAAGCCTACTCCCATATCACAGCCAGCATATTGCTTCCCCTGATTCAAAATTTCACGAACTTCACTCGAATTTAAAAGAAGGCCGTATAGTTAACATCCCCAAAAAAGGAAACCTGTCAGAATGTAGGAACTGGAGGGGCATCATCATCCTTAGTGCAGTTAATAAAGTAATAGCGCAAATAATAAACAAGAGAATATCCGACACTGTACTGGGGGAGCTAGGACCCGAACAAGCTGGCTTCCGGCCCAAAAGTCTTGTGTAGACCACATCACTAGTATAAGTATAATTTTAGAACAATCCACAGAACTTCGCTCACCGCTTTACCAGGTATTTATCGACTTTGAAAAAGCTTTCGATACAATAGATCAAAACGCTATATGGGGCGCTCTTGCCTGCAAAGGGGTTCCTCCTAAAATCAGCCTTACCCAATCTTTATACTGTGATGTTAAATGCCATGTTGTCCACAATAATGGTCTGAGTAGCAGTTTTAATGTCGTGGCTGGCGTCCGCCAGGGCTGTGTGTTATCCACCTTGCTTTTTAACATCGTTCTAGATGTTATAGTTCGCAATGCTACTAGAGTAAATAGAGGTATCAGCTGGGGTCTCAACCAACAACTCGAGAGCCTTGAGTACACAGACGATATCTCCTTACTTTCCCACAGCTATGAAAATATGAAATCGAAGCTAAAATGCCTCGCAACAGAGGCAGCAAAAGCTGGCCTGAAAATAAACATTGGCAAGAGTAAAGTAATGCGCTGCAATACCGTGAACGGTAACAAATTTCGCATAGGAAATATTGAATCGGAAGAGGACACGTCATTTTGCTACCTGGGCAGCATTTTAACAAATACAGGTGGTTCCAGCAAGGATGTTGCGTATTGAATATCTAAAGCCAACCAAGCATTCGGTACCCTCCGGTTTATATGGAAATCTTCTATATTATCCAGGTACACTAATATAAGCATCTTTAACTCCTGTATGAAATCTGTGCTGCTTTATGCATGCGAGACGTGAAACACAACAGAACACGAGATAAACTCCCTACAAGTGTTTGTTAATCGATGTCTCCGAAGAATCCTAAAAGTTTTTTGGCGTAACACCATATAAAATGCAGAACTTTGGAGACAAACAAACCAGCGGGCAATCCATATTGAAATAATGAATCGCAAATGGCGTTGGATTGGTCACACGCTGCGCAGACCTCCAGGTGACGTTGCTAAAACCCACATGGTAGGACCAGAAGAGTAGACAGACCGTCTCACACATGGCGCCGTCAACTGAATATAGAAGTCATATCTACGGATCAAAGCTAGGGAGAAGTGAAGAAAATATCATCCAACCGGTCCGAATGGAATAAATTCGTTGTGGCCCTTTGTTCCCAATAGGAACCACAGGACATAATATATAATATATATTAGGTTGTCCCTTAAAAATAGTTTTGTCATTACACTCCACAGTTTTATTACAAATGGTTCCAATTGGAAGAAATAAATTTTTTGTAAAACGTTAACCCATGCTGCAAGACGGCCGAAAAAGACCAATTTTGGAGAAATCGTATTAACATTTCCCAAAATTTTAAAATTTCTAAAAAATTTACTTTTTATTTTTCTCCAAAAGGGGTAAAAATTAACCTAATATTGATCAAGTTACATAAAATAATTATTTTATTATAATTATATATATTATATTATTATATATTATATTTTTATAATTATATATATATATATATATTATAATTATAAATTTAATTATAATTATATTTATCAAGTTGATTTTTTTTATCAATTTAAAAGCTGTTCAATCCTGTAGTCATAATTAAAGTTAAGTTTCATGGGCCTTTTTGTCCCCAGGCAACTAAGGGTTAAAGATTTTTTTACATAACAGTAAAGATAATTATAGTCCTAATAAATTACAATGACAATTTCCGAAAATTATGCAAACTTTGATGAAAAAATTCATCATAATTTTTATAAAAAGTCCTGGAAAGGAGTCGCTCCAAAGACAAACTCGAATTATCATTTTTGCAATTTATTTCTTGGTTTTCTGTTATTGTTAAATAACTGTTATTTTATAAAAATAGCAATCGACATCTGGAAATTACGCATTTTAAAAAATGTTTAAAGTTAATTTTAAAAGAAATACGTTTTGCATGAAAATATATCAAATTTCTGGCTCATTTTGGATTTCTGGCTAAAGTGGGTTAATGATATCCGATGAAGTCAGAATTCAATATCTGATCAATTTTGAGTACACTAAATTACGAAATGAAATAATAATAATACACTATTTTTACAAAATGGGCCATTTTCGGTCGTCTTTTTTTTTTTTTTTTTTTGCGGCACGGTTTAACGTTCTCCGAAAATAAAAATTAATTTCATAAAACTTTTCTTCCAGCAACACGAATGAGGAATCATATCGCCATATTTGCGGGGTTAGCAAAAATTTTTTTTAACACAAAAATATTGGTCATATAAAATTAAAAGAAACTCTCTCAAAGCATATAAAATTGTTAAAAAAAAAAATTAAGTAAAATACACTAATTTTTGTATTTGCATGAAAATGTATAATAATTTAGTTCTTTTAAATGTTTTATGTGTAGTTTTAAGCGGGTTCACCGTGCATAATGCTAACTTTTTTACTTGCGGTATATAAACGATATTTTATTTTTGTGAAATATGTTGAACAATATTTAATTTAGCGAAAGCTTTAATTTAGCGAACATTATGGAAATTTAATTTTTACGTTTTTGTTTAATTTATGTTTGTTTATGAAGTTAATTAGCTTCTTTAAAATTGAGAATAAAATTCTTGCCGTTTACAAAAATCCGACTTGGAAAATTCTTTAAAACTTGGTTGTTATTCACTTTTTATATTTACGGAAAATTGCACTTCATATAAGTTTTTTTTTTAATAAAACCAAGAAAAAGGTGTGCAATTCAAGTCGAATCTTTTATAAAATAGCAGACGCGGTTCCAAGGAAAGGTTTTGGCAAAGGAAGTTAGAGTATTTTTACAAACTTTTTAATCTTTTTTTATATTTTTACATTGAAAAACTTGGTTTTGGGGGAGGAAATGTCCCATTCCCCAACCCAAAATTTGGTGACGATTTATTTAATGTATTAAGTTTTTAGAATTTGTTTAAATCGTTCATTGTACATAAACAGTTAGTAGACAAACACTTTAAAACATGAGTTTTCTGCCGAAACATACCATACTTGCGACTAAAGCATTAATGTATTGTTTAACATTGGAAAGTATTTCATGCCGATTAAAATTTTTTTATATTTTTTCCAAAACTGATATTTTATTTAATGTTAATATTTGTTTGAGTCATCATACTAAGAACAAATTGGCATCGACTTGTGGTTGCTTATTTTTGCAAATTAAAACAAAAAAACATGTTTTCGTATATTTTCACTTAAACCTACCGTCCTCACACTGGGGTATAATACACCCTAACAACAAACAGAGAGAATTCCTTGGAAGAGTTTAAATAGGGTTGCCATATTTGAAAAGTGAAAAAAAAGTACATTGATGAAAAAAAAACAGTACTTTTCAAAAAAACAGTACATTTTTGTATTTATTGTAACATAACTTTTACTTCAATACATCACATATTTACTTAAAATAAGTCAATAAACCGAACCAAATAGCGTAGGTAAAATCAACAAAAAAATTTTTGTAGATCTTTAACGAAATTTTGTCAATTTTTTTTTTAAGATTTAAAAAATTTTATTCAAATCAACAAAATTTCGTCAAGTTTACATCCTCTAAAAAAGTAAAATTGACTAAATTTCATCAAATTGACTAAATTTCGTCAAATTGGCTAAAATTATTAGTTTGGACGCCATTACTTTTTGCATTGGGCAGTGTCATGAAAAAAATTGTGTTTACAAACATCCATTGCTTGAAAAGTGAACAAACCAAACTTATATATGTACAAAGAAACGAAGTGGAATTAATACAGGGAGATTCAAAAAAATTTTATAAAAAACTATTGTACACACAAAAAAAAAACATGGTTAAAAAAATATATATTCTTTGTACACGCAAAAAAACTTGTTTATATAAAAATATGTAAAATATACAAAAAAAAAAACAGTACAAAAACAGTACAAATCCAAAAAAACAGTACTTTTGCGTACTGTTTTAGGTGTTGTGAATAAAACAGTACATTTTTCAAAAAACAGTACATGTACTGTTTAAAACAGTACGAATGGCAACCATAAGTTTAAATGAAATTTTTTCACTGAATTATTGAAGGTTTCTTTACAATATCAATAAAAAATTTCTTAAATTTAATGACAAATCTTCATAGTTTTAATGAAACTATTTTTAGTGAAATTTTTTCTTTAATCGGTTGAAATTTTTAGTAAATAATAAGAAATTTTTTATTAAATTTAAAAAAAAACTGCATTAATTTAACGAAAAAATTCAATGGACGAGTTCCAGTGACATTTCAAAGATCTAATGCAAAAATTCATTGATATTATGTAGATAATTTTCTCAGTGCAGTGTGAATTGCGTGTAAAAAAAATAGGTGTGAGGCCGGAAGTTTAAGTGCATTCTTAAAGATTGCCCACATAAAATATCCGCGAAAGCGAAAAATTGAACCAATTTAAATTCCCGGAACGTGAAAAATCCTAAATAAGAGCCATCGAAAGTCAGTTCCAGCAGGTGTTTTTAAAAATAGCTCAAATATGCTTCTTTTACGAATAATTTTGTCATTTCGCATAAAAAAAAATACGAACTTGTGTTTTAAGCGAAATTACACCGGGGGACAAAATCATAACTTTAAAAAATTAATACGGTTATGACGGTTATGATGTATATTTAAGGCACGACGATTTCAATGAGTTTTCAATCTTTGGTACAGTTTTTCCAAAATACTAATTTGGCACATGTAAATGAAGTATTTTACATATAACGTTTTTTAAATGCAATCTTACAAGGGAGGTATTCCAACCAGGATATGCAGATCTTAAGGAACTTTTTATATGTTGTAGAGAATAAAAATTTAAGAGACCAGTTATTTTTTTTTTTTAGCTGTGCCATCTCATGTTTAGGTGTTACTAAGTGTTGTATCAAATGAAAGGTTTTTTGAATGCATATTCGCTGGTGTACAAATTTAATCAATTGTGTGAGCTTTTCCCGATATTCGAAACTGTTCGGTTTGTATGCGACTTTTTCCGAAGAGGCTTTTTTCCCTATATTTCAAATAATTTAAAAAGCTAGCAACTCTAGGTCCACTATATAAACAATATTGATCTCTGTTTTATTGAGTACTTTAACCCTGCGTACAAATAAATCTAGTTTTCGTAAACTAAAGACAAGTTTTTTTACAAACACAAATGCATTTTTAACAATACTTTTTAACCCTTAAACGTGAGATTGCCACAGTTCATTAAAATCTTCGAATTCGGGTCGAGATACCTCCCTCGTATCTAAACTTGTCTATAACGCATTAAAATAATAATATTACTCTTATTATTTTAAGTATATTTAAATAACGAAATTTTATATTAAATAACAAAAATATTGGCTGCACTCTAATAAATTTTCATGTAAATTTACCCTATTTATATCAGATATCTCGGCTCCTACTATAATTGGAGTACAAATACATTTTTTGCCTAATTTAAAATATTTACATACATTGAGTGTAAATTAAATAGACATAAAGTGCGTACGAAATTTTTTGCAACCTAATATTTTATTACTATTTATGCGTAATTTTACATAGAAAGAACCTAATAAATACCCAATAAATGTGTAAAGATGCACTTTTAATGTCTTAAAATGAAAATTATTGCTTTTTTAATATTGGCTTTTTTAATATTAGCGCATTGCACAAAATTTTACAATACAATGCATTAAATTAAATACTTATAATTACAATGAACTTCATTTTATCAAATATTATAATTAGGATATATGGTGGTTTATTTCCAGCAATATCAAATGGATGTTGTCATCACTGCTTAATTTCAGTTCATACTTAGGTATTACACGGATTCACTCTTGATAGCATAGCATAATAAATCGCTATTTTATTTGGAATGCAATTTAAATGCCAGGAATTTCAGATGCTTCTTACATTAGTTGATCTTTATTATGCCTTTCAATGACAAATTATCTCCAAACAAGTTTACATCAATGAATAGCTATGAACCTTTGAAATTCAGACAATTCATTTCAGATCTTTCCTTTAATTTGATGCATACAGAAAATTGAATAGTTAATTCCACCCTGATGCATTTGTATTAAATTATTAAACTCACCTCTTAGATTACAATGAGATTTGTATCAATATTACGCACTTTCGGTAAGTTTACAGTAAGTATAACTGTATATCGTAATGTTTTTCTACACCGGGGAATTTGAAAAAATTCAAAATTTTTTTAAAAAAAAAGCTAGTTCTGAATTTTTGGTTTAATACAAAATTCAATATATCTTAAATCGGCCAAAAATTGTTGGCAATTTTTTCATTTACAAAAAATCCAGAAAGTTTAATAGTGTTACTTGTATTAGAAACAATATTCGTTGAATATTAATCCTTCATAAATATTTCATTTGCATATTAAAACTATAGTGTACATGGTATATACATGGCGTATGAGCAACATATTATAATAATTTAAATTCATCATACGCGTCATATATTTGTAACAAAAACACATACAGTAGTTGTCAAAAAATTTCGAGCTGATTTATTTTCTTTAAATCACACTTAGTTACTAAAATTTATTTGTTTTATTTTAAACAAATAAAAACAATTAATTCCGTTAAATTAAAACAACAAAAAAATTAATAATAATAGATGTATTCAAAATGCAGATGTTCAAAACATTTGCAACTCTCATTATTCTTACTCTTAACGAAACAATTGAAACTAACAATTGCTAGAATATAACGGTAATCGCATTCCTTTTGAATATGAGATGCAGGCCGTTACATTTTTCAAACAAATTTTATTATAATTATTGTTCTTTAATAGTTGTAATAAGATGTCGGAAGCATAAACATCGTAAGAATAATTTTTGTAAAAAATGGCAGGAAATAAATACAATTCTGATTTTAAAACAAAAGTTTTAAATGATTTTCAAAATGGACTTTCCCAAAAAGAAATTTCTATAAAACACTCCGTTCCAAAATCAACGATTTGACGCATTGTTAATAGTGGTAACATCCACACAATTCATAAAGGTGGAAGACCCCGTATTAAAACTGTAAGAGAAGATCGGAAAATCAAGAATTTTTTTACGAAATATCCCAAAGCAGTTCAAAGAGCAGCTAAAACTGAACTTTTAATAGATGCCAGTCTTCCCACCATTAAAAGAAGAGCCCGAAAATATGGTCTTAGAAGTTATAGATGTACATAAAAACCGTTTGTGTTGGAAAAAAACCGAAAAGCTAGGCTTGATTTTGCACGCACCCATTTGAACTGGACTCAACAGAAATGGAAAAATGTATTGTGGTCAAATGAGTCTAAATTCAACCTCCGGAGATCAGATGGAAGAGCCAATGTTCGAAGACCACGAGGCGAAAAGTTTAATCCCAGATACACAACCGCCACAGTGAAGCACGGATGTGGAAACATTATGGTGTATGGGTGCTTTTCAGGAAATGGGATTGGCCCAATTCACCGCATTACTAGCACAATGACGGCCACAATCTATAGAGATCTTTTGAGTTCAGGTATGCTTCCGTATGCTGAATGGGAAATGCCACTCTCGTGGACCTTTCAGCACGACAACGACCAAAAACACACGGCGGGGGTTGTAAAAGTTTGGCTGCAGGAAAATGAAATTAATATCATGTCGTGGCCGGCTCAATCTCCCGATCTCAACCCGATTGAGAACATGTGGATGATTGTATAACGGAATATCGGCAATAAAGTATTCCGAAATGGTGATGATCTTTTCGTCGAGTTGGAGAAGCGGTGGAATGAAAATTCTGACGATTATATTAAAAAGCTCATTGCCTCAATGCTTACGAGGTGTTCAGATGTTATAAAAAATAATGGGTACGCTACAAAATACTGAGCGTTAAAACCATTTTATGTATTTCCTGTTAATTACTTTAAGAGTTGCAAATGTTTTGAACACTGCACTATCGACTTATTTTGTTAAAATTACTTTTTTTATTTTTGAGAAGTTATGAATAATTTTTTTGTATTTGGAAAATAATATTCTATAACTGAATTTAATAAAAAAAAAAAAAACAAAAACTTATAACACAAATCTTTCTGATCACAAAAAAGTTATAACTACACAGAAAAAATTATGGTCCAAAAATATGTAATTAATCGATTGTTTGAATATCAATGGCAATTCAAACAATTTTTTTAATTGATTCAATTAAAAAATTTATTGAATTTTCTAATATTTCCATACAGTGTTGACAACATGTAAACAACATTTCTAAAAATTAGGCAAACTATTTTGTTTTATTTTATTTAGATTAAATAATCAAACAAAGGTTTAATTATATCAATATATTATTTAATTTGTAAATAAAAAGAAAAAAAAATCGCAAATGATTAACTGTTAATAAGTTGAATAGTTTACGGATTTCAAATACACGCAAAATCGTAGTTATTTCACTATAGACTCTATAGAGTTTGCAACACTCTTTTTGTTGAGATATTCGTGTACCCACGAAAACTTAATTTAGTTTCGTGTTTTATCTGTGGTAATAAAAGTGCACATGTGGATTTAAATAAACCTTATCGAAAAAGGACAATTAAACTATTATTTTAGTAAATAATTAAATTTTCAATAAGTATAAGTGTCATTAAACTATCATTTTAAAGTTGTGTGTGATTTTTTTTAAAAAGCAATTCAATTGCAAGAAAAAGTTTAAGACAAGACAAGCAAAACAAAAATTTTGTCTTTACTTTTATTTGTTTTATATTAATTTTATTATAAATAAAATGTCAATTGAATTTACAAACCTACATTTCTTTTTTTATTTAATGGGGGGCATATAACAAAAATAAACAAATACGAGTTTTCAATTAAAACTACCATTGTTTTCATCTCAAGTTTCAATTAAAGTTTTAATCAATTTAACTAAACTTTTTAATTGAGGTTGTAAAGAAAAACAATAACTCTTTTAATTGATATTATTATTATTTTAATTGAAAGAGTTTTAATAAACTGTCTGCAAATTTTTTTAGTTAATACTATCATTTCAGTCGTAGGTGCAAAATCAATAAAAATAATAATTGATTCAATAAAATGTTTAATTGAAACCCGTTTTTAGTTTTTTCTGTGTACCTAAACCATGATTTCAGTTGCAAATGGTAATAAAAAAAAGGCGTTCTAAAGTCTCCCCTTGGCGTTCTAGCCAAACCGCTAAATCGATGATCTCAAAATTTAGTAATAACGCGTAGAAATCCGTTTGGGAGGTATATTTGGAAAGATATAAAGGAAGGGTCAAAAAATTAAAATAAAGTTTCACTCGACGGTCTGACGAATCCGGTAAATCAATGAACTTTACATTTGGTGTGTGAGTGTCTTATACAGCATTGACATTCGTTTACATCGTATTTTTTGGAAATTTCTACTGACAGAGAAGTATCATTTAATATATGCACTTAGAATATTATGACCACTGCAAGTGTAGTTAAGTGCAATGTAAAAAGTGTAATTTCATTCGAGAACAGAACAACTAACATTTCATTTGTTTTTGACTGTTAATATAATCCAGCAACATTTTTTAGCACTTGTTACCTCTAAATCTATTCCAGAACAGCTTCTTTTACCTCCAGTTTTATGGAACCGGTTCTGGAACTGGTTTCTGGAAGTAATTAATGTAAGGTACGACTGTCACAGATCGAGTTCTATAACTGGTTCTAGAACCGGTTCTATAGCGGTGGTAAAGAACCTGTTGCAAGTAGGACTAACGTTATACAAAAAGAATCGGATGAGGAACCCAAATTACAACCTATTATAATACAGTAAAATTTTTTCTACAACCTGTTATTTGGATTTTACTATTAATGAAAAAGAAATTATTAAAAAAAATACATTTCTACTAACAAAATTGACTGGGTTTAATTTTTTTTAAATGCCTAAAATTAAGATGAAGGAATACCAAAAAAGCTGGTAATAAAGAAGGAAAATTTAAAGAGTTTTATATTCAGAGATATTTCTGATATTTTACAAGATTTTTTTTTTTTTTTTTTATTAATTAATAATCATATAATTACAAATTAATAATATTAATAATAATAATCATATAATTACCTATTAACTAAATTCAACTAATGAAGAATATTAAAGAATTTTGCGACAACATAGTTGGATGGTTACTTTGACCCAAAGTATCTTCAATTGGTTAATTTCAAAAAAAGTGTTCACTCTACTTCTTATTAAGTAATGTGGAAAGTAAAATTTGCATATATCAGACCTTTGACCTCGATGCACGTCCCGAAAATGTTGTCCGATACGGCTCAAACTTTTAGCACTTCTGTTATAGACCTAGCGTCACTATATTCTGAACCGCACCCCTCAAAATTCGAACAAAATTTGTTTTCCATACACTTAGAATACTATGTAGGTAAAGACCACTGCAAATTTAGTTGAAAACAAATGAAATTTCACTTACATGTTAGTAAATTCAACTAACAATGTCATTTGTTTTTACTGTTCAAAAACATAACCACAATTACAGTAAAAATTAACCTCATATGTAGTAAAAAAAAACAAACATTTAATTGTGTTTTTTTTTAAGTAAGAAAAACTACTGCATAAAATGAATGTAAAGTCATAACACAGTAATTTGATGTGGTTTGGTTTTTTTTAAATGAACTACAATTGTAGTCAAAAACTAAATTTCTTATACAAATAACTGTTTCTTTCATTTAAAAATAAAGATATTGTATTACAACTCAAACAACTACTAAAAAACAACTAAATATTTACAGCAGAAGTTCCATGAGCGTACAAACGATTGTCAAGAACATTTTTCAATGGATATTTTCTCCCAGATTAATCTGAGTTACAAGATGAAATTTTTGAATTTTCAAATTTTAGCGCCTTAAACTCACAGCATTGAATCAAATAGAGCCTTTAATCTATAACACCAATATAGTGTGCTATTTTTCAGGATTAAATTTACAGCGTTGTATGGGGGAAGAGTGTATATATTTTATGGATCATTATTTAAATATTCCCTTTAAATTTTTGTTTTACTATTTATCTGTGACAGTATAAATTCCCTTAAACTTTTATATTTAGTTATGATACTTTTGAGAAAAAAAAAACAGAAAAACAAACTTTGAAGTAGATATTTACACAAGTTATACTGTTGATTTTTCAAGATTTATGTCACGTTCATATGTTGTTTATGTTTTAAATACAAAAAAAAGACAAACTCTTTTCAAATTAGCATTTTTGTTTGTTTTTTACTTTTTTAGGGTTAAATAACCTTTAAAGATAAAATGCTATATATGTCATAAGTTCCTTCATACTTTACACTCAAATTGACAGATGGTCTTCAAATGTCCTAGTTTTTTTCTACACACATAACACATCTCCATTTTTAATTTTTTAAATTTTCTTTTTAAAAAAACTTCCAAACGTATCATTTTGAAGAGACATATTTTCGAAAGTTGTTATTGGATATCTCTGATTCAAAAAGCATTAGAATTACATGGCTATCCTCTTTTACACTTATGCAACAAAAAAAATTACTTTCGGTTTTTGTTGAAATCTAATTTTCTCGTTTTATTGAAAAAAAAAAAACTTACCCGATTAAAAATATATATACACCCTATGGGGAATGGGACCGATCCTGCGTGTGCCACAGGATCGGTCCATTCGTGCCAGAGACCGGTCCTCTGCTAAACCCTACAATATGTAAACAGCTGGCAACTTTAACATGGGCTTGTCATAGGAGGGGATCGTTTGTCCTGCTTTAAACCACATAGTGGCATGAAACAGGACTTACCAAAGATGGGCATAAAAATAAACGAAAACTAAACAGCTTCCAATGGGTAAAATTCTGGCCAACTGGCTTTTTCTTGTTAATAAGCATTCTGCTTAAGTGGTAGGTCCTCCCTTTACCAGTCACAGGATTGGTAATTTTAGGACAGTTGACACTGCTTAACCCACTTCAGTATTAAATTATACCAGTCCTGTGATAAGTCCTTCTTTAACCAGTCACTTTAAAGTCAATTGAATCTTCTTTCCCCATAGGGCAGTTATGGACAAAAAGTTAAAAAGAGGCAACAAACATGGTGGGGAAATTTGCAATATCACTTTTAGATTACAATATAATAACAACTCTTTATTTGATACAATGCAAACTTAGTTGTTACAATAAAAAAAAAAAAAAAACAAAACAATAACAAAATATAGAATTAATTCCATTTTTTAAAAGACAAAATAACTTTAATGGTGATCTACCACAGATAAAATATTTTCTTAGTTTTTCTTAATAAAATCGATATTTTGGAAAATGTAAAACATGGCAATTGAAAATTAATTGAATCAATTAAATATTTGCTCAAATTCGGAACTTACTTGACATTTTCTTATACTAACTATCGCTCAAGACATATTGTTGTTGTTTTCTGTAATAATTGTGTATGTAGTTGTTTTTTATAAATGTTTATGTATTGGTAATAATTATTTTAAATTAATTTCAAAAATGTTATCATACTCCCTACGTGTCAATAGAAGGAAAATAACGAATTTATGTGTGAATTTCTTCACATAAGTATAAATAGCTGCTAACTAAATGATAATTAAGTGTCGGTTTAAATTCAATGTTTTAAAAAAACATTTGGTACAGCAAGAACATATTATGCAATGGAGTTTTGCTTTTTCAGAAGGTGTACAATATGGATCACTTTTTAATCAAATGAGTTACTATTTAATTGAAAAATAATTCAATAAAAAAGCTATCAATATCCAATTGAACTAGCAATTTTAGTTGTTGGCGGAATTTTAGTAATTAAAGTTATTGAATCAGTGGTTTTCGTGATTGAAATGTGATTTTGTATTTTATTGTTTGAATAGACACACTAATGTCGGGTTCTTCATTGTACCAACTTTGGCCCCATGTGTTATAAAAGTCTGGTATATTGAAAAACGCGATGAACTGCTTGCTAATATGAATCTTCAATATTAATTTGTGCTAGTATCGCTCACTTGATAATACTCATTGGAATGTTTCCCTCTATATTGAGATTTTTAGTTGATTGTGCTTAAGAGTTTACATGTTTAGTTAACTGATTTCATCAATTCATCACTTACAGTTTTTAGTAGAACGACCAAGAATATTGGTAAGAAGCTAGTTTTTACTAAATTCCTAAACGGAATTTAGGTTAAGTTTAAGTTAAGTTATTAAGTTAAGTTATTCGATCCGTGAAACGGATCGAATAACTTAAGTTTGTTGTTTTCATTACCGCATTTAGTAAGATATTTAAAATATTCAATGCACTTTTATCTTATTTTTGCCTGTTCTGATTGTTTAAAAAATTCAGTTTAGTTTTAAATATTGAACTATTTTTTCCGAGGTATGTCAATGAAAACCCAGAAGCGATATAAATTAAATAAATTTACTGAACATATCGCATACCTAGTTCAAAAGTGACTCAACTCAAAATTTTTCATTTTTCAGAAATCGAAAAAAAATATTTGCAACTTTACCAATTGAAATATTTAGAAAGACATAACTGTTTTTTAGCAACAGTAGACAACAAAAAAAATACACTGAAAATTTTTTGTTTATATATAAACAAGTGTATTGTGCATAGTTTAAGCATATAAATGAGAAAAATTAAAATTTTGAGTTGAGTGACTTTTGAACTAGGTGTGCGATATGTACTTTTAGGCACCATCAACTAAAAATCTTGATATTGATGGGAACATTTCAATGTAGAATAATAAAAGAGTGATGTTTTTAAAAATTTCGAAATAAATCTCAGGTTTGGATATTAAACGGGGTCTTTAAGCACTTAAACGTAGTTCATTCTTATTTGGTTTGTCTTATAATTAAAAATAAATATTAATAAAAAATCTAGCACAAATAAATATTGGAAATTCCTGTTAGGTGGGAGTATTCATGGT
The DNA here is from genome assembly GCA_021234595.1 of Delia radicum. Taxonomy (NCBI): domain Eukaryota; kingdom Metazoa; phylum Arthropoda; class Insecta; order Diptera; family Anthomyiidae; genus Delia; species Delia radicum. The sequence continues at coordinate 59,306,461 of CM037853.1, forward strand.
AAGGTAAGGAGTATTCATTACAAAGTAGTGCATTATATAATCCAGTATCGGTTACTCTTTACTTTTTATTGGAAAATTATGATACACATAAGAAGTATACATTACTAGGTAATGCATTACTTTATCGCATCCGTTACCAAAGTTTTCCTCGTTTTCATTTGTTATTTTGTATACATAATAAACAATCAAAGCGCGCGGCAAAAAAAATGTATGTAAAAATTGTTAATTAATATAATATTAAAAAAATATAACGAATTTAAAAAAAATTAGTAAATGAATGATTGTGTTACAACAATACTTTGATAAATTTGAAAATCAAAGAATTCTTTGAGAAGTAAACAGATTAAGGCAGAAAGAAAACGCATATAAAATACGCCGTGGTGTACTGTACTCAACAGGTAGTAAGAGATGAAAATTATATGCGTAGTCCTTTTTGCTTTTGAAAGATAATTAGTTTTTATGATATTTATATTTCTTTTCGTATTTGAGAAATATCATTCCAAAGAATTACATCATTCATACATTCATGTAAGTAATTGGGAATTATTTATGTTGTTATATAATTAATAAAAATTTTTGTTTTTACAGGTTTTTTATTTAATTGCATTATGTTAACCACATAGAAGTCCTTTTTATATATATTTAACACAATCACAAAAAAAAAAGATTTAAATTTTAGAAAAATAAATTAACTAAAGTAAAAATTTAATGATGTGAGCAAGATTATTCAAGTTCAGGATCATTTGTTTTATGTTAAACAAAAAACCGTGCAATGTTTATTTATTAATTTAAATATTTCTTCATGCGCTAATTTAAAGCAGGCTTTATCTACTAAAAGGACCTTACATGTTTCATTTCGCCTCACCGAAAATCTTCAGGGGACCAATGTAGAAGGAGCAGAAGATTTACTCAAATTATAATTTTTGAAGGAAAAAGATCAACGCTTTCCCAGTATTATTTTATTTACTAGATGAGAAGTAAAAAACAAAATTGACAGAATTGAATTAATTCAAATCAAAAATTAAATACTTTTAACTAATAAACATTGTTCGTGTATAGGCTAGAACCTTTATTCATAATACACTGTACACTGATAGAAATTTGTGCGTAGTATTAATGAATTCCTTCATTAATCCAAAGAATTTTTTCATAAAAAAGTCCCCAAAGAAACGGTTCATTGAGTCAATGAAAGGTGTTTCATTAACTCAATTTTAATGAATGGTTTCATTGACCCAACGAAAATTTCATAAAGTATATGAAATTTTTTTCATTAATCCTAGCCTACTCGTTATGAAAGTTTCATGTGTTTAATGAATAAAATTCATAGTTTGTATGAAATATTTTCGTTGATATTTAATAATTTGCGCTTTTTATGATTATTTTAGCATAGCATTAATTTGGTGGTTATTGAGAAATTATCACTCGTTGTTGATATTATTTATAAGGTCTGGTCTTTATAGGATCTATAAAATACTTTTATAAAAAAAGTTCGAAAAGTTCGAAAGAAAACATCACAGGCTGTTCTGCAAAAGCGATGGCAGATTTTTATTAAACTCAGTCTGATTCAGCAAATTTTCGTTACTTGCAACAGGATGACATGTAAAAAAGTTTAGCATAACGTTTTTGTGTAACATCGTCAAAACGATAACAATTTAGGTCTCGTTTTGAACAAAACTATATCGTTTTTCTTAGAGAATCTGTTCCCTGGAATTTAGTGACCAACTATTCAAATTCGTCAAAAACTGTTAGCTCTAGGCAAACTTAATAAAAAAAATTTATTTATATCAAACTTTTGGTTAATTCTGTTTAAAAGAAATTTTTCAGTTTTTTTCATTTCAAAATGATAGTACAAAAAAAAAATATTTTTTTCTTATTACAAGTCAAAATTTTTATTGAAAAAAATTTGAAAAATTTTCATTGATTTAATGACTTTTTTTTATGAAATTATGAAAAAATCATAAAAAATTTGAATGAAAAAATACCAATATTAATGAATTTTTCACTCAGTTAATGAAATTTTTCATTAAACCAATGAATCGATTTTAATGAAATCGTTTCATTAATACTACGAAGGAAAATTCTATCAGTGTACTGTTACCCAGTAAAATAGTAAAATCCAAATAACTGGGCTTATACTGTATTATAACAGGTTCTAAATTCTGTTCTGCAACTGGTTCTTTTTATATGGAGGTTGTCCTATTCTTTACCTCCAAACAAGAACAGGTTGCTTAAGAACCAGTTCTAGAACCAGCTATAGAACTGGTTCTGGGGCAGTAACACCTTACATTTCGACTCCCATGAACCTGTTCTAGAGCCGGTTTCATGTAACCGGTGGTAAAAGAAGTTGTTCTAGAACATGTTCAGAGTTAGTCTGTTCTAAAAAATGTTGCTGATTATTGTTCATTAAATAAACAATAACACTTCTTGGCTATAGCAAATTTAATTTTATTTTTTAAAATTTAAAAGTAAAACATTTAAAAATTGCAGAGTACGGCAAAACTGACTTATGGCCCTAATGAAGAACAATTTCAAAAATGCATCTAAAAATTGCATTTGCATTAAAAATTAATATGTTTTAATATATTTTTTTACTACTTAAATGTGTTCAAGTGTTTTTTGACGTAGAGAAATCCGATAACAACTTTCAAATATATAGGCCTCTAAAGTTACATAATTTTGATATTTTTTGAATTTTCTTTGAAATTTAAACTGAAAAAATCGCGATATTTTTTAATTACAAAAACTGAATACGGTGATGTTTTATAGGCTCCATAGAGAATATAATCGTATGTTTTTAATATAAAGAAAATCGAAAGACCTGAGGTCAAAAAGTGCAAATTTTGTTCAATGCTCTTTCAACGAATGAATGATATATTTAACAAAATCTCACAGATGGCTAGAGTTCTGTTCCGGAATTAAAATATAAAAAATACAACAAAAAAAAATAATAGAAAAACTTTTGTGGAAATTTAATTTAAAAAAAAAAAAAAAACAAACAAACCTTAAATACTTTCATAAATTGTTGATTACTATAAATTTAACTATTTTAATGTCATGCAATAAAATTTAAGAGGAAAAAGTTTTTCCTTTAAAACTACATTTTTATGTTTTCTGTATTTTACTCCCCCCTGTTAAATTTCTGTTTAAATTTAATATATATATTTTTTTTTTTTGCAAAGGTTTTACCATTTTATTTTCTATTTTCTTATCATAACATCTGTTCGGTTGGGTTTCATTGTGTTTAAGGTATTTTTTGTGGTTTTGTCATAAGATTATTTTAAATTTTCTTTTATATAAAGTTTTTGCTAAATATTATATTAAATATTAAAGTTGTTTTAAAATGTATATTTTATTTTTGTGGTTTAGTATTAAAAAAATTCTTGACACTATTGTGTTGTAAAAGTGCTTAAAATATTTGCATATCAAATTTTTTATGATTCAATATTAATAACTGACAGATTTTTATACTTTTGCATAGCTTTAAAATGCTTTAACTATTTATGAGAGTTACTTAAAATAAGCTGTCAAAAACAAAAGTGACAAATAAGATTTAAAGTTTTTGGTTTTGAAATTTAAGAGCACTAAACTTTGGACACACTAAACAAGTTAAAGTAGTCAACATTAATAAAAATAGTAAAAATGTTTGAGAACACTACTACTACCTTTTGCTACTGTAATTTAAAAAATATCAATTGAAATTATGAAATTCCATTTGAAATTCAGAAAACATCAATTGAAATTCATATTATTCGTTTAAAACTTAGAAAATAACATTTGTGATTTTGAAAATATCATTTGGAACTTAGATAATACCAATTGAATTTCAAAAAATATCGATAGAAATTCAAAAAATATCAATAGAAATTCAGAAAGTAGTATATCAAATTCCGAATTAACATCCGAATTGGATTTAGTTCTACTTTTGTAGATTACTAGGTAAACTGCAATAATTAATGCAGTAGATAAAATTATGTTGGTGGAAAACATTAAATTTCCTTTAGTTGATATGGAGTTTATTTCGTCAATATTGTTGACTTGTAGGTTCTTCATCATTTCTAATGATAGGACGTCTTCAACTAATTCAACAGCTGCAGTACAGCTGGAAGGGGTTTCAAAGTTGATAATTCCTTTGAAACGAATGTTCGATTTTCGACATTGTGAAACTGAATCAAATATGCTCCGGACAACTGATATGATTTATTTCCTGATATTTCCACAATTCCTTTAAATTGGTTTAGAAGGACAGTTCCCTGATACATTTCTTGTACAGTAGGTACGTGCTGATTATTTATAAGGGTGCAATTGTGATTCTTGCTTTTCAAAAGTGATGGTATACAATTTGTGTCACTTATGTCTATTAGATTTTCATTATTACAAATACATAAATTGTTAAATATGGTACATTCTTTCTTATTTGAAAAATTTTATTCTTACATCTAATAACATTTTCTGTGTTAATTTTTAAAATAACTTCATTTTGTTTTACAAATATAATTAATATTTTTTCACAATTTGTTCGATCAATGGCTGGCAAATTAATTATATAGATCAATGATGAATGATCTGTAGCTATCTTGATTGTAGAAAACCCTACCGCTTCTTCTAAGTTGCTATAAGGAAATTCTTCGAGGTCCAAAAACTCTTTAGCTTCATTAATCTCTTTCTCTGAGAGTTTAAATGAATTTACTACACCTATTTTTGCCCATTGTAAAGCGTATTCTATGTTCATAACTTCTGCTCTCACTTTGGGGAACGCTAAACCTTTTCGAGCTCTCAAGGCGAAAGCTGGTGGACTGGACTGACACCATGCATAGGACCATCTGGGAAAATGCGGGTATTGGCAGGACTACAAATATTCTCTGGGGCAAACCGGACAAGGACAAGACGAGGGAAATTCTGAATCTCAGTAGGAAGGAACTGAGTCTTTTGATGGAAATCCTCTCGGGACACTCGACACTTAGGGCACATCTTCACCGTATTGGTAGGGCGGACTCGGAAGTGTGCAGGGCCTGTGGGGAGGACGAGGAGACCTTGGAACACTATCTCTGTGAATTCCCGGCATTTGCCAGGATCCGGGTCTAAATACTATCCAGTGACCCAATATCCACATTGGGGGATCTTAGGGGCATAGGATGGAAGAAGTTGAGGAGTTTCGTCAGTGCCACGGAGTTCCTGGGGTAGAAAGGTGACATAGAACCGATTGTTTAGAGCGCACAACAAGCCGACATTCTGACTTAAGTGTAAGTCCTCAGGGACTTGAGTCGGATTAGGGAAGTATTTCCCTTCTTCGAATCCTCTTTTCGACCTAACATAACCTAACCCTAACTTCTGCTTTAATAATGTTCATCTTATTTTTATAGAATCTTCCAATGTCCTTTGGACTTCCCCCAAGGATCGAATTGTTCCCAAAATTCTATTAGTGCTGTTGGTCAGTAAATTAATTCTCTCAATAGTGTCTCTATTAACTACCATTTGTCGTTCGTTATTCACCAGTAGTCAGTTTATTTTGTTAACTACTAAGTCATGGTCTTCATGATCTGGCGAACCAGCTATCCATTTCCTAGCTGTTCTATAATATCAATTGAACATCTTGCCCTTGGCCTCATTCTTTTTAACTAATTTTTCAATTGATCTATGTTATGAATCAGGAATGGTAATATCGTGCTTTAAAATTTTACTTTGGATCTTGTTGTTCAAATTGTCGACAGTCCGTTCATATTCGTCTAGTTCCAGAATATGTATTAGTTTAAAATTTCCTTTCTGTAGTCTTGCTTGCCCCAAATGAATCGAGATCAATTGTGAATTCGTATAGTCCAATATCTGAGCTTCCGTTTTTCAAATTTTAATTACCGCAATAAATATTATTCAAAAATTCATGTTCTGCAAAAAAATCTACATTATTTAAAATGCTTAGGTCCTAATATTATCCTTGTGAATAATTCTATCGCGAAATTAAATTTTTACTTTATTACCCAAATCTTCTTTAATTTTCTGTTTCTTAAATCGTGGCAATAATTTGTTTCTTTGCCCTATAATTTTCTCATATATTATGTCACCTGGTTGATAGGTTTTCATCTGGCTAGGATTGTTCCTTAATAACATTTTTCCTTGAGCCCTCTTCAGTGCCTCCACCAAATTGTGTGGTACTTTGTTAAAAAAAAATATCTGCTGGTTTATTTTGCGTAACCGAATGGTTTGTATCATTATATTTTTGAGCCGCTCTATAGAAAATTTCTGTATTCCCCAAAAGGTGAAATTCTTCTTTGATACATCTACACTTAGGAAATTATGTTGGTAAAGACGACAGCAACTGTAGTCAAAAACAAATGAAATTTCATTTAAAAAAAGACGACTTACATTTCATTAAATTCAACTAACATTGTCATATGTTTTTTAATGTTCAAAAAATGACTAACAACCACAAGGTAGTAAAAAATAAACAAACATTTATTTATTTTTATTTTTTTAAATAACAAAAAACAACTGTAAAAAATGAATGTAAAATCATAAAACAGTCATTTGATGTGAGTTGTTTTTTTTAAATGAACTACAAGGTTAGTTAAAAGTGTTATTTGTTCTACAAATGACTTACATTTACATTAAAAATAATGAAACTGTATTACAACCCAAACAACTACATATTTTTAAAGCAGAAGTTGCCTGAGTGTAGCTATCTCTATTATGGTAGAATGGACCCTTTCGACTTGACCATTCGTTGTACTATGACGTGTTGTACAATAATACAGTTCAATCCCTAATCGTTGCATTAGAGATTTAAATTGAGCAGTCAAAAAGCCTGGTTCATTATCGAGTGTAATTTTCCTTGCTTTTGGAGAACCCTGTAGTACGTCTAACACTTTTTCTCCTAGGTTAGTTTTATCTTCAATACATTTAGTGATTAAAAATTTTGAATACGCATCAATAGAAGTTATAAATTTTAAACCTTCTACATAAAAAATATCTATGTTAAGGTACTCTCCCTCCTTATTGGGTATCGGAGCCTCTCCGATTGGGACTTTCTGCGGGTGTGTATTATACTTATTTCTATTGCAAATGGAGAAATGTCTAATGTATTCTTTGAAGTGGTCTGCAATTTTTGGACAATAGCGTACCGACCACAATTATTGACACCCATAAGGAATTTTCGACTTGTTTCATGGGATATACCGTCTGGTTTTATGAGAGCCTATCTTGTGTTATTTTTGTTTAATTTTTTGTTATGTTTTCTATTAGATACAGTTTTTGACATAATGATATTAACCTTTGCGATTTTTAGTAACTAAAATAAAAATAAGTTTTAAAAAAATATAGTTATTGGCACTCAAGTACAACTATTGGCACATTATATTATATAGTCATTGGCACTTGACTACAATTATTGTCCCTTTAAAAACTATAATTATTGGCACATTACCTTAATTATTAACACCCCTAAAAGTTGAATTATTGGCACAATGGTAACTCAAAAAACTTAGAAAACTTAACTAGCTAGGTAGAGGATTGTGATAATTCTTTCGCTGTTTAACAAGAGAAATAAGCAAAACAAATTTTATTTACGCATTAATTCATATTATATAAAAAATAGAGTATATTTAACAGGTTTATATTTGGTTTAATTTTAAATTAAACTGTTGCATTATCTTCTTAATTTCAAATAATATTTTCTGAATTTTAAATGATATTTCAATTGATATTTTCTGAATTTCAAATCATAAATATTTTCTAAATTTTAGTTTAGTATATATTTTTAATTTTAAATGGAAAAATAGATTTGCAATTGATATTTGCAGAATTTTAAATCTAGATTGTAAATTCCTAATGGAACATATAACTGAATATAAAATACAACAACTTGTATCGAATTCGTTGCAATTATATCGAATTGGATGTAAATCGATGCAATTTAATACAATTTATTTTGATTTATATACAATTGTATTGAATTAAATATAATTCGATATTACTAGATAAAATTTGATACAAACAGTTCTTAGTTTTTCTCAACAATTATATCAAATTATATCTAATTTCACAAAATTTTAAATAGTATTATACGTATTTAGAAACTTCTATATTAATTATACCTTGTTTGTCTGATACCCTATGAACACTTAGCATATCTTAGACTGTAAACAATAAAAGCACTGTAAACAATAAAAGCATTTACATTTTTTTTAAGCAAGAAAATCTTGTTTTCGAAGCTTAAAAGTTAAATTATTTTAGTTCCAATTTTCCCAAAAATTACTTATCAATTTGGATATAAAGTACTACCCTAACCACAAAAGACTCGTACCTCCTTTAAAAGTTTTAATATCAAATTTTCAATATTCTTCGAAAATTCAAATATTAACGTTTTTTTATAATTTGCTTTTTTAAATATAATCTACTACTATTACCAAAAAATGCAATACATAAATTTACATTTGTGATTATTTCCCATTATACAGCAATGATTTTTTAAATATCCTTTGAAATGGGTAGTTTTAAAATTGACCATAATAGGTTCGTACTATTAAGAAAGTTCTGTTATTTTTGTTTTAAAACGTACTTTTCTGTAAAATCTTTCTTAGTTATTTGGTAAGTAAAACCAAATAAATTAAAAAAAAAAAAACAAAATGGCGTGTGGTAAAGCTATTTCAAAAGAAATTCGGGAACTCATAATCCAAAAATCTAAAGATTGGAAAAGTTATTCAGATATTTCTTCGGAACTGCATTTATCAAAGTCAACTTTTCAATACATTGTAAAGTTTTACAAAAAAATAAATCAGTTAGCCCTAATTTAAAAAAATGTGGAAGAGTGTCTAAGACAACACCACGTAATTTAAGGCATTTAGAAATAAATCATAAAGAATAATAGACGAACTACGGTACGAAAATTAGCGGTTGAGTGGTCATCGTCTATTGGAAAGTCTGTGGGACGCGATACTACAAGAAAAAATTTAAAAAAACTTGAATACGCTTTTTACAAGGTAAGATTTTATTTCGTATAAAAACTACACTTTTGAATCAAAAATAAAATTTTTTTGTAGCCAAAAGCAAAACCTTTTCTAACCAAAGTACAAAAACAAATACGCTTACTGTTTGGAAAAGAGCGACAAAAATGGACACAAAGAGAGTGGGACGCAATAATTTTTAGTGATGAATCCCGGTTTGAGCTGTGTTTGGGTGACACTTCTACAAAAGTCATTCGAACGAGACAAGAGGCATTTCATAGAGATTGCCTAAGACGCACTGTCAAATTCCCAGCGACTGTGATGATTTGGGGTTGCATGTCTGCCAAAGAGGTGGACAGATGTGTTTTATAGAAAGTTAACGCAGTCTGCTACATAGAAATATTTGAAGAACACTTAATGGCTTCAGTACCCATCATAACATCATTCGGGGAATACAACTTTCAACAAAATGTAGCGCCAGCTCATACGGCGAAAGTAACGAAAAGATGGTTCGCAGAAAATAATATAAGTGTCCTGGACTGGCCATCACCCAGTCCAGATCTAAATCCAATAGAATCTGTATGGGCGATAATGAAAAGACGGTTAAGGAACGAACCGCAAACAACGATCGCCGGTTTGAATCGAAAATTCGTGAAATTTGGGAATCCATAACCCCTGCTAAGTGTCAAACTTTAATTAATTCTATGAACCGGAGAATCCATGCCGTGATTGAAGCTAAGGGTGACGTTACTCAGTATTAATTTTTATTTAATATACAGTACGAACCTTTAATTGTCAAAATCAAACAATAGTTAATTTTAGGTATATCAAATTTTTGTGATTTTATTTTAAAATCTTTGAATAAAAGTGCCTTATGTTTATTTTTTCAAAAGATAATAAAATTATCTCTAAAACAAGTGTCTCTTTATTAAAATCCCTTAACTTTTGTGGAAAATACAGATTCTCAAAATTAAATACTAAAATTTAATAGTGGGCTACGAACCTTTTGTGGTTAGGGTAGTATATGTCATTGAAAGCTTATAAAATCTGCTTTAATATAATATCTATACATTTTTATTTTCCAAGGATGGGAGAGTTAAAAATTAACGAAAAACAAAAAAGACTCTGTATTTTATCATTTTGGAGAATTACTTTCACTTTTTATTTTGCATTTAATTTATATTTATTCTCCATAATAACATTTACTTCTGTTTAAAGTAAGTCAAAGTTATTTTTAGTTGTTCGATAATGATAAAAACAATGATTTCAGAACTACCAGTTACAATATTTCGATAATTTTTACATTTAAAGTGAAATAACACGCTCTCAGCCCTGCGAAATAAAAATGTTATTATAACATACGAAAGAAGATTTTATAAGCTTTCCAATGGCATATAACTTGTTTCGAAAAGACAAGTAATTTTTGAGAAAATTTAAATTAAAAAATTTAACTTTTAACCCTTCCCGCCTACAAATATGGAGTGTCTGTCAAAAAAAAATATCCACTCAGCTGTACTATTTGAATCGTTCAAATTTTGATTGGATTCAAAAAAAAAGCACCACCTAATTTGTTTTTTGTTCTCGTTGGAGTATAGTTTTTAAACCTAGAAACTGTCTAGAAACATAATTCTTTCTGATTGGAGTAACAGGCAAATTTTATTTAAATCGACTCAGGCGCACTGTGATTTATTACAACTCAGAATATTCAGACGAGGATAAGGAACTGTTGTTTATGTTTATCATATTTCTTTGTGGTACTTTTTTTCTACACTCAGGGAACTTCTGCTTTAAAAATATGTAGTTGTTTGGTTTGTAATACAGTTTCATTATTTTTAATGTAAATGTAAGTCATTTGTAGAACAAATAAAATTTTTAACTAACATTGTAGTTCATTTAAAAAAACAACTCACATCAAATGACTGTTTTATGATTTTACATTCATTTTTTACAGTTGTTTTTTGTTATTTAAAAAAATAAAAAAAAAATTTTTGGTTTATTTTTTACTACCATGTGGTTCATTTTTACTACAATGTTAGTCATTTTTTGAAAATTAAAAAACAAATGACAATGTTAGTTGAATTTAATGAATTGTAAGTCGTCCTTTTTTTAAATGAAATTTCATTTGTTTTTGACTACAATTGCAGTCGTCTTTACCAACATAATTTCCTAAGTGTATTTCTTTAATCTCGTTAATTATCATCTAATAAACGAGAATTACTGTTATTGTTTTTTTCAGTTTTAGTATATTTTTATGGAGTCCCAAATTACCCCACAACGTCCCAAATTACCCTACCTTTTCTTAACAGAAAAAATTGACAAAACATCCAACGAACGAATAATTTAGTTGTGTTATGTTAGGTTAAGAAGCTACACCTCTTTGGAATTGATCTATTTATAAACCGATTAATTAAAAAAAGAGGTGGGCGCTTTTTAAGAGCTAAAAAATCTAGCCCCAACTTACCCCATCGAGGAGTATCTGAGCTTTTTCCGATATTCGTAACTGTTCGCATTTAATAAGACTCTTCCCATAGAACTTTTTTCACCCATATTTTAAATTTATGAAATATATGGCCACCGTAAGTTACCACATATACAATATGTGTAAGTAATTTTTTTCACGATTACAAATGTATCTAAAATTCCTTAATTTTAAACATGCTTTCATACAAAAATGTAATAAGTTTCGCCCCCACTGTTTAGTAAGTGAATCATGTCAAATCAATCACCATTCGGATCTCCGATTTTAACGAAATTTACCATAACTATAATACTCGACAACACAATTGACTATATCTTCTAAACTATGAATATACAAGTTTTTTATTGGCCTTACTTTTTATGTTAAACTGTAGTCTTTAAAATTATATACATATTGATTTTTTTTTTTGGAAGTCCCAAATGTAATTTTTTGGGGTTTTGAGTTCAAATGCCTATATCTTAAAATGTGATTTTTTTCCCTAAAAAATATAATCCTACTATTGACCCCTTCTCTACATGTGTGAATTCATATATCACAGTTGGTATTGTGGTACCAGAGAGAGATACTCTGAAATTTATATTTAGTCAAGTTCTTGTCGAGTACGATAGTTATGGTGAATTTCATTAAAATCGGAGATCGTAAATACGAAAATAAAGTTTTTTTTTATTAAGTTGACACGTTTTTACTCACTAGTCAAATTATTTAGTTTGGATTATGTCAAACGCAACCTTCGTCCCGTTTAATTTTTTGTTTTTTATGATTTTTTTTTTTTTTTTCAATTACTAATCATATAATTAGAAATTATATACTTTTACCCTAACCGAGCACTAGCTACAATGGCCCTCGGCGCGTTGCCTCGAAAACAGACCAGTGCCTCTGGTGGGAATCGAACCCACGACCCCCCACCCCCCACTAATAAGCCAGCATGCTACCAAATAGCCTACCGGGCGCACTGTTTTTTATTATTCAGATATTATGTATTGAAAAACATCAGAAAACGCTAACCTTTAGGCCTTGGATTTGTTTTTAAGATTTTTTTAAATCACTTAATATTTTTTATTTTGAAATATAGGACATTTCTGTAAGAATTGTATTTGTTATGGAAAATTAGCTTATTTAGTTTTTTTTTTAAGTATTAAGTCAAACTTGAATAAATTTAAAGTCTTTTTATTAATTGTCTTTAGACTTAAAATTGCAACAAATACCATTCATTATATTTATTTTCACTATGTGCGTCATTTAATTAACAAGATGTTGGCAGTTATTTTTAATTTTAACACTTACCAGGGAAGTCTCCCAATGGGTTGTATCCGATCTTAATGAAAATAAGATATGTGATAAAGAAAAAAAATAAATAAGCACACGTATTTCTTTGTAGCTGCCCAATCTCACTTTTAAGTGTTAAAAGGTCAAAAGTTAATACATTTTTGTAAGGAAACATGTCTGAAACTAAAGAAATTCTGATTTTTTTGAACACAGTTTTGATGTACTCGAAAATCAAAAAATATTGATACCAATATTGCTTATGTTAGGGTTGACATTTATTCAAAATATTTCAAATGTAGATTAAAAAGCTCTTTGGAAATAGTCAAATAACACCCCATCCATTAAATTTAATTCCATAATCCAACTATAATGATTTAACAAAACGAAAGTTTTAATATCACTTAAAATAAATATTTTTTTTTGTATAACAAAAATACTTGACAGTTATCGGACATGTTTCTTATACCAAATACTGCGTTTTCAAAAGCTCTTTTATTTGGTACCCCATTTATCTAAAACTGCTCTAAAACAATTCAAAATAAGCCAAAAAACGAAAAATTGGGACCCTAAACAAACACGAGATTTGACCATTAAAAAAAAACCCCAAATTTCATTAAGAGACTCCCCTCACAAGAGCGCTAACACTCTTGTTATTTCCATTATTTTTGGCATGTTTCAAATTCAAGTATCACCGGAAATGTCAAAAGTAATTTAGTTTGATGACACATTAACTTAATTGGTTAAGGAAATAACTAGTGATGAAAAACAGAAAACTTTATGACATTTGGCAACAACTACAAAGAAATGTATGTGTATGTGTGAGTATGTGTGTAAATACATTTGCAAAATTACACCTAAAAAAATAGATTAGTAATGGAAATCGAATTCATTGCTAATCCAATAGGTCAATTATGGCTGCTATATATTGCACTATATGAAGTGTAATATAAAGAAGATATAAATACATATTTGAGATATCATTTTATATGATTTTATATGAATATATATTTTGCAATATATCATAATAAATAACTGTGTAGTAATATATAACTATATTAAAACTTATTTATTTACTTGGGTATGAAATCTGTTTAATATAGCATAACATATCATCATATATCATTGTATCGCATGTTATATATTAGCATATCTGATCATATGAAATATATACAGATCTATATATTACCATTTATTCTGCCATATAAGATCATATGTTATACACTTACATATGATCATATATGGCAGAATATTTAATTAAAAATAATTCACTTTTATATATAATTATATATTCAATATTATATTCCTTAAAATCCAAAAGGCCGTAACTACACTTTTTAGTTATTTACAGGAGATATAAAAAAACATTATAAATAAAAAACTACATAAAACGTAGTATCCAACTTTTAGCACAAAGAGGTATACCTCAAAAAAAGATTTGCACTAATTGTATTTAAAATAACTGTGTTTTATTGACTTGAGGTTTGCGGTTGTCACAACTGAAAGTTTTAATAACTAGATTAACAAAAAATTCGGTTGTTAGCACGAATCTGTCATCTCTGTGCATGTTTTTAACAATTTTATAACAAGTTTGATGTAATTTTTATTAAAAATAAAAATTATGTTTTTTTTTACCTTTAATTGTGCCATGAAAATGAAAATTATTCAAGTTCGAGGTCATACTCTATATTTCATTATTAGGATATTGTCCTTACAAATAATCTATAGAGTTTTTGTTTTCAAATTTATTAATTGACCACTTTCTGGAATGTGTTGATAGATCTATTTCGGGAATTGTCTAGGTTCCCATCATCAGCACACGTTTTGAAAGAAGTGACAATCCCATGCAAAAATCAAACATTCATATAACCTAGTTTTTCTCACTAAATGAGAACTAATATATGAGCTTGAAGTTAAAGATTATAACCATTGATCAAAAAATAAATTGAAAACTTGTTTGTTATGTGCTAGGTCCACCTCTGGTGGATATTCAATACATGTTTTTTGTTTTTTTCCTCCTTTTTTATTTTTTGTTTAGTTTATAAACAAAACAGTGGGAGTAAACTAGACTGTACTTTGTCTTTTATACAAGTTTGATATAATTTTGTATTCAAAATAAAAATTATGTTTTTTTCGACCTTTAATTGTGCAATGAAAATAAAAAGTATTCAAGTTCGAGGCCATACTCTACATTTCTTTATTAGGATAATGTCCTAACAGATAATCTATAGAGTTTTTTGTTTTCAAATTTATTCTTTGACCCTTTCAGGAATGTGTTGATAGATCTATTTCGGGAATTTTCTAGGTTCCCATCATCAGAACACGTTTTGAAAGCGGTAACAATCCCATGCTATCCTAATAAAGAAATATAGAGTATGGCCTCGAAATTGAATAATTTTTATTTTCATTAAAGTTATAACAATAAAAACTTTGCGTAAAAAACAAATTGTCAAATTAAGAAATTTAAATAACTTTATGAAATTTATGCCTCTGGAGTTCCGTCTGAAAAATATTTGCTTAAGGTAAAAAGGTAATAAATTCAATAAATTATAAAGGGTCCGCCAAATAACTTTTTTTTTTTGAAAATGCTATAAAAAAACTGAATATTTTCTCAAATTTCTTTTTTTATTTGAAAGTACAATCCTTCCGGTTAATAATGGAAAATAACTTCATTCAAATGACTGCCTCGGCTGGCCATGCAGTAGCCTACACCATCGGTCCAATTTTTAAGCACATTATCGATTGTGTGCAGCTGGAATTCCTCCTCTTCAATTATTGTGAACAAAAATTCGTTCAACATGGCCCGATAACGATCGCCATTGACTGTAACGGCCACTCCTAGCTCATTTTCGAAGAAAAATGGCCCAATTATGCCTCTGGACCAATATCCGCACCAAACAGTGACTCGTTTTGGGTGTATCAGCACACATTCTGCAACATTACCATGATTTTCAAAGTAATGTCGCAATATTTCCCAGCGTTGTTCAAGCGTATACACAACCATATTCTTTCAGCGGGAGGATAAAACTAATTATCTGTCAAATCAGATATGAGCTAAATGTTACCATTCACAAAATAAGCACTAGTTGAAAAAAAAACGTTAGATGGCGGACCCTTTACTTTTATATTTGAGACTAAACATCAAAAGCAATTTCTCCTAACCACCATAGTTTATTTTTCTTCCAGTGTATATAAACGTATAAGAATAAAAGTTAGTCATAAAGAAGATGAAAAAGAACAAAAAAGTTATTTATGTATTATAAACTTGAAAGAAAGAAAAATTATTGATATTTAATTTTAACTGTTAAAGAAAATTCTTAAGTAAAACCAATTGAAAAACTTAAGTTTAACTTTTAGTCTGAAATAAATATAAATAATGTTAAATATAAGTACAAGTTTAGCCGTTGGCTAAAAACAATGAAATATGTTGTACAATTGTAAGTGTTACAACACTCAAACATAAATATGACCCTTAAAGAAAAACTAAGAGAAAGAAAAATATTAAATTACACAAAAGTTTCGTGGGAAATACAGAATTTTGAAGAATAAGTTCTTTAAGTGTGAAGAGAAAATATTTAGTTTTATATATGTAGTCTCCTGAGATGCCGGAACAAGCCCCTTAAGGATATTATGCGTGTTGGTGGTAGGACGATTATACTTCAGATTTTTTTCTTCACAATTTATTAATATGGAACAGCTTCTTAGCTGCAGCCTCCTTTGGTTAATATAAATGGTATTGAGTAATTATTAAGGAGTAGCCAAATTCAGAATTTAATATAGGGTGAGTTACAGGATTTCAAAATTCCCCATCTCGTTCATGAGAATTTAAAAATATTAATTTTAACAAAAATTTATCGATCTTTAATAATAAGTATTGCTACCCAAATAAAAATCTTTATATATAGACAGTCTTATGTTTTATTATCTTAAAATATATTGAAATATGTGATCTTATATGTGTTCCTGCACACAGGGAAATAAAGTGCCAACTGAATTGAAAAGTGTATTTTTTTTTTTTTTTTTTATTTCTTTTAAAATTCATAACATTAATGGTTCCTCAGCGCCTTTAAGGCATTATAGAGGCGAGTTCACAATTTTTTTATATAATTAATCAAAAAATAGATATAAAAAGTATATAAAAAAAAAAAATAATATTATAAATTTAATTTATTTTAATTTGTACAATTGAGATCATTTCATACCTATACAAGTTCCTCAATATGTTGCAATAAATGATTCTTTAACATTGTTTTAAATACTGAAATCCTATTTACACTCTTTATATTCGGTGGCAACTTGTTAAACTCACGACTACCCATGTATTCGATACGCTGTTTGGTTGTTTCCAACCTACACCAGGCTATCGTTAAGCTCCAATTAGTCCTTGTGCTAATTGAATATTGAAAAGTATTGTGTGATGCCCAATATTGTGGATGCACTTAAAAACACATTCTTCTCTACCACGCCTTTCACAATTAAATTAAATAAAATTGCAAATTAATTATAGTATTAATTGCAATTGTCTGAAAAAGACGTTAAAATTCAAACTCAAACAAAAAATCAAACTTTGCTCTCTGGCAATTCTTCCCTAACTAAGTAAGCGCCATCTATCGAATATACAAAGAATATATCATAGATATGGCATCACTTACAATATATGGGAAAACAGTGGACATAAGAGTGAGGTAAGTTTCTAAAAATAGAACTGTTGTGTTGTTGGAGTTGTAAAGGGTCCGCCAAATAACTTTTTTTTTTTGAACTCCTGAACCAATTGGACTTTGTATGGCGTCATACCTTATGCAAAATTCGTCTCAATGATGTCTCCGAAATGTTCAATTGTTGAGAACGACGGTGAATTGATGTTGATGGCGCTTCACGCACACTTTCTGCCACAGCAGCAATAATCTCGGGTGTACGCACTGTTTTTGGCTTTTCACGCTTTGGATTATCGATGAGGATGCCAGTTTCTTTCACTTTTTTCACAAGATAATGAACATACGGACCATATTCGTTCAGCGGAAGGATAAAACTAATTTTCTGTAGTTGAAAAAAAACGTTAGATGGCGGACCCTTTACTTCTGAGATTATGTATGCAAGAACAAAAACACCGTGTATTGAATAAAAATGGTTTTAATCACAACAAAACTCGAACAGACTATAGCTCAGAGGGCTAAAGCGCATTAGAAATCAGTTTATCTATACCACGGTCAGTGATTGCACAGAAAAATTCCATATACACGCAATCGAACAAATAAAAACATTACAAATATTACATTATTCAAAAATTCAAAAAACAGGGTCACTAACGAAGGTTCAATACCAGAAACTCGACAGTCTGATTCAGAAAATTGAAAATTTGCAATGTAGTTATGATTTTTAGAAAATACACTCATTATTCTCTACCACGCCTTTCACAGGTATTTACATTAGATTTCTGAATATTTTTGGTGTTGCAACTAAAATTCAATTGAACTAGCCGAGCTTTGAATGTTTTCCTTTTAAATTTAAAAAAATTTAAAACCAAAAGTTTATTTTTTGATCTTTTATCATAAATTATGATGTGAGCAAGATTATTCAAGTTCAAGATCATTTGTTTTTTGTTAAACAAAAAACCGTGCAATGTTTATTTATTAATCAAAAAAGTTTTCTGTCCGATAACTTAAAGCAGACTTTATCTACTGACAGGTCCTTACATGTTTCATTTCGCGTCACCGAAAATCATTAGAAAACCAATGTAGAAGGGGTAGAATATTTTTACCCAAATTTTGAAGGAAAAAGATCAACGCTTTAGACGTATTGTGTTATTTACCGGATGAGAAGTAAAAAACAAAATTGGAAGAATTGAACTAATTCAAATCAAAAATAAAACATTTTTAACTAGCGTAAGTTGTGCCAACCTAATATCGGATTTGAGTCGTAGTAACCGAATTTTAGTTGGCAAATAGCTACATTTTTCTCTGTGTGTGCTTATATAGTAGGGTAATGAAATTACTCGGGCTCGGTTTTGTTCGAGTAAACGAGTAACTCTCTTTTGAGGTTTTTAACTTACACGATTAATCGAAAAACTGGAACAATTTCAATAGTTTTATTTCATTAACTTTTCCTTAAAAATTCATAATAAAACACAAAATAAATACAAAATTCTCAATTCATTTTTATCATAATTAAAAAAAAAGTTAAGTAACTAATTTAAAATTAAAAAGATCTTCTAAATTAATATACAATTGAGGTGTTTTATTTTATATTCTTTCGTTTTTTTTAAAGTTAAACTTTAGAATCCATTCGAATTTCATTCTGAAATTTACAGGAAATATTGGGGTTATATTGAGCTTTAAGAACATATTTTTTTCAGATTTTTCGACTTGTTCGAAGATGGTGGAAAACAGAGATTAAATAAAAAAAAAAAAATTTAAAAATTAAAAAATAAATTAAAAAAAAAATAATTTTTAAAAAGAAGGTTTAAATACACTCAAAAAAATAAGTTAGTACAAAAGTTAGTAAAACGTCTTATAAATCAGGTATACTATTTTTTAGCAAATTTTTTTGCTAAAATCGCGTTTTCAGCTAAAATTTTTGTTATACTTATTCAGCACTTAACTGTTTTATACTAATGCATTACTAATATACTAATGTTTTACTAATTAATTTTGCTAAAAAAATTGTGGTGACAAGCACATTAATAGTGTGGACGACAACCAGATTGAAAGATATACGCAGAATGAAGCAGATGTCGTGGCATGTCAAGATGTAGTAGAGAAGAGGAAAATGATACTAAAAAGTACAACTCTAATAAGACATATAAAAAAATCAACCATGGAAGACTTTTGTATCTGTATTTCATACATAAAACAAAATTGAGGATTAAAACAACTTAAATTTTGCGTTGTCACCGGCTTGTGAAAATAATTGTCTATTAATAAAATAAAAGACAAAAGAAAATATTTAAATTTAATATGTATTTCTATAATAAATGTTAATAGATTAATAATATAGTGTGGTCAAATTGCAAACAAACATATACAGACATGTAGACAGAGTACAGCGAAAGACAAAGACACACATCTTAGTATGGTTCCTTTTTCTTATTGCAAAAAAAAGGTTGTTTTTTTGGTTTCGTTTGTTTTCGTTTGTTTTTGTTTGTTTTTGTTTATTTTTTCGTTTCGTTTCTATAATTATCTTCGGCAGTTGCGTCCTTAAAAGATAGCATCATTTAGACAACCATTGATGTAAGTAGTTGAAAGAAAATATTTGTTATGTTATATATATTTATTTCTATATATTTTCAGATATTAAATTACTTCATGACATCAATGTGGGAAAATGAAAATTTTTATATTTCGTAATTATTGTAAATTATTTTCAAATGAATCACAAAAATATGTTTTATGATTTTCAGCAAATATATTAACTAAATTACATTTTTTTTACAATTTTTTTGCGTTTTTTTTTTCAGTCTACTAAAATTCAGCAAAAAATTTATTAATTTTTACGAACGCATTTTTATTTCTAATCTACTAAGTGTTAGCAAAACTTTTGCTGAATCTACTAATTTTGTTGCTAAAAATCAGCTCGCTGATTTTCAGCAAAAGATTTTGTTGACATTAGCAATTTTTTTGCTAGCACCCTCCTGACTAAAATTTTGCTGACTCTGCAAAATTTTTTGCTGACTTTACGAACTTTTTTTTTTGAGTGTATCTTTGAATTCCAAACTTTTGCCACGTCTGGCAAATTTAAAGTAAATCGGAAGAGGTGTTGTAAAAAATGTGACTCATATATGACTTTGAATGAAGTCACATTACGGCTAATATCATTTTATACAAATACATCTGATTATTTTTATTGAGAGAATATTTTATATGGTACTTGATAGTATTATATGTCTCCAAACCTTATTCCATATGTGGTCCCAAGCTAAGTCTTATTAAACTATATTCACATATATTTTCCTTATAATTTTATATAGCATTATATATAATCCCATACATATGTTGGTGAAGTTCAATATCAAATTAAGTGATCTGCAAGTTAAGACTTTATTACATATGTTCTTCACATATAACCATATTAATTTTATAACGAAATCATTCGCAAGTGATTTATTTTATATAATTGCAAATAAAAAAATGTGTACATATTATAAGACAATACCACTTAATTATATATCTTTAAAGCAATAAATTTGTTATCTAATTAGGTATAATTTAATGTCCTGGATATGGACAACTCTCGGATATAATTGTATCAACTTATATCTAATTTGATATAATTAGATACATGTAGATGATCCCATTTTTCGGATCATTTTGTATGTGCTTGTATATGGGAACTTATCAAATGAGATATAATTTTATTAGACGCCATATTAAAATATTTACCCCGGAACTTATTAAAAAGGACAACATGGATTTATAAATAGTTAATCAATTCTTTTATAACTCTGTTTTTTTTTTTCAAAAACAGTATAAAACATTTATTTAATGTGTTTTTAAAATTTAAAGTTTTTTTGTTATGTTTGTACTACAGTTCACTAATCTTGCCTTGTAGCAGATATTTGAGAAAAGTTTTTTAGAATCGCAAAAAAAAAATATTGTGTCTTAGAAACAAACTACATACACACAAATCTCTAGAAAAAATAAACTTTATTTCTAACCATGCCATGTGTAAAACTACAAACAACATAAATAAGCTAAAAGATTTTTATTTTAAACATGAACATTTGATCACAATCGTCATGTAATTCCAGTCTTGGATGCATTCCTTTTCATGCAATTTGTAACAGGATATAAGCGAAACTTAATTGCTAGATTGAATTATTTGCAAAAGTGTATTGTAATGAAATATGTCAATGGAATATAAATTAATTAAAATGAAATAAATTGTATAAAAACATTCAATTTACTGAAATCAATCGAAATTAAAAAAGATGCAAAACAAGTGCAATTGAGTGTTTAAATCAAATAGTTTGTTTTCATGAAAACTTTATTTTAATCCTTTAATTTTATAAATATTTATATACATTGAAAATATATGAGAAATTTCAAATATTTCCCACAATTTGAGGCAGAATATTTTCAAAATTAATTTTTATATGACATGATTAACATTTTGTGTATATGTTAGCCGATGTTTAAGCCTACACCGAAAATAATCCATGCAACATTTTACGAAAAAAACTTTCGTAGCTACTTCATTCGTAAAATACAAGAAAGTTTCGTTTATTTTACGAAAATAAATTTAGTGAGGACTTTTATTTTTTTGTGAATCTTACGAAATCGTTCGTAGCTACTTTTTTCGTAATATATACGAATTTTTTTTTATTTTACGAAATAAACATTCTAAGGGTTTTTGTAATTTTACGAAACTAACAAAATAAATTCGTAAATATATTTGTTCGTAAAATATAAGAATTCCTGCCTAGTTTTACGAAATAAAATGTAACATCTCTGTTGATCAAAATGACAAAGCATTATTTAGCAACTCTGTTTAAAGTTTTTCTTGAGAATATTATTAAATTTGTCTGCAACAGCGTGGTAAAAAGTAAAAATTTAATAAAAAGTGATTTTGTTAAAATAAAAAAGTAAAACAATAAAAAAACAAAAGAACATGCTTATTAAAATATATATAAATTTAAAGTGGTAAAAAGGGTAAACAATTGTGGTAGAATGGAGTGCTTCAAATGTGTTATGCATTTAAGTGATACAAAATATATTTCAAAGCATTTTTTGTGGGCACGCGCCTCAGAACACATTGTTAAGTACATTTGTAAATATGGAGCCTGTGAAGTGGAATGTAGCAGTTTACGTTCATTTACTAAACATTTTGGAAGCCATTTGCGTATTTTTGATGATCAACCGTCAACAAGTGGTAAAGCACACAAAGGTGACACAGGTTTTACACAATTTTCAGTTCAGAAATGCAGTGACGGCATAATTGTTCCAAAAATATATTTGAAAACGATAACATTGATGCAGAAGTAATTTCCAAAGCAACTGTTAAGTCTGGAATGAAGCTGAATCACGCAATTGCTTTATTTCAATTCACTCTACAGAAGCGGAGTACAAAGAATCAAATGAAAAAAGAAAAAAACTCAAAAAAAAACCGGATACCCACCACATATATCTGTTATTGGAACTATATATGAACCTACTGCTATATTTTTTGACTTAAATGCCATTCGATACAAATAGTTTACGTTGTGTAAAACTCTTGATATTTGCTTTAAAGCATATTTTCTTTTTCCTGAAGAATGCTCTAAAATGTGGGACTTTATAAATCTCAAATTTTATAAATTAACACGCGAAAATGATAATGCTGTTGCTCCAGGAGTTCATATGCTGGTCAAAAATGTTGAAGGTAAATTTAAAATGTTTAAACCAGCTTAACACAAAATAACCAAAGTTAAGTGCTTAACCATAATTATGTTTGGCAAATTTGTATAGAGCTTTGGTTATTTTTTGTATAAGTTAAAAAAAACAACAATTTTAATATCAAACATTTATTTTTGCAGAATGTATGGAAAGCCATTCCCTAGAAACTTTAATGGATATGTGTGACAATTAAAGTAATTACTGAAGTACTTAAAAAGCAAATTTGTCTTAAGACAAGCATCTCAATTTTTGTTTTAATAAGACCTCAATATACATAATATACATATAACTATTTATTTAAGTTATAAAAGTATAATTTATAAAAAAAAATCTTTTATTCAAAACACGAAGTACTTTCGTAAAGTACCGAAAATAATTTGTAATATGCAGTTAACAATTAACTAAAAACACGAAAACATTTTGTAAAATATACACAAGTTCTTAAACATTTTACAAAATTCTATCGTATCATGTAAGAAAAACTTTCGTAAATCAAAATAAATATTTCGTGAAATTTACAAAAGACTTTTGTACGCATTCGTATATTTTACACCAGCCTTTCGTGGTGCGAAACCACGAAATATTTCGTACAATGTACGTCGGTTTTCGTATATATAACACATGGATTATTTTCGGTGTACTAAATACGCGTTAATCATTTATCTTAAACGGTTTAAAAATGATGGCGGGTTTAAGTTTAAATCAAATTAAAAATATTTTAGTTACCCTGTGTATTTTGTTTTCAGCAAACGTACATTTCAAAGGAAAAGAAACAAAAACGTGTATTGAATATTTACCAAAGGTAGACATACACACAAAAAACAAGCTTTCAATTTATTTTTTGATCAATGGTGATAATCTGTTTTACTTCAAGTTCATGTAATATATATTAGTTCTCATGTAGTGAGTAAACTAGTTTATATGAATGTTTGATGTTTAGCATAGGATTGTTACCTCTTTCAAAACGTGTTCTGATGATGGGAACCTAGAAAATTCCCGAAATAGATCTATCAACACATTCCTGAAAGGGTCAAAAAATAATTTTGAAAACAAAAACTGTATAGATTATTTGTTAGGACAATATCCTAAAAAAGAAATATAGAGTATGGCCTCGAACTTGAATAATTTTGTATTTTCATTAAAAATATTATAATTAACCTAATAGACAAAATTTAGTAAAAATGTTTTGCTAAAACTACTAAAAATTTGTTAAACATTACGTTGCAGAAAAAACTGCTACAATCAACAAACTTTTTTTGATAAAAATTAGTTAGATAATAATAGCAAACATTAAACCCTTGAATATACAATACTTTTGTTATATTGAAGCTAAATTTTAGTTAAATTACAGTAACAAATTAAACTGTTAAAATCAGCAAAAACCTTGTTAAATATTAGCACACAAAAAATGCATAGAAAATTTAAAATTTTTAAAGTTTTTGTTTTAAATGTTAAGGCTTAACTGCACTTTAAAAAAAGGTAGGTGGTCCCCTCCAGAATTCAAAAAGAAAATGTTTTTCTATTTTCGGTTAAGAGGGTCGGGTCCCGAAAACCGGTACGCATAGTAAAATATGGGTACTTTAATGGACGGCATTTTCCTCAGCATTTCAAAAATGCTGTTTATTTTTAGGATCTATGATACGGGGCGCCCTCTACACCCGTTTATAAATGTTGTCTGCAGCGCTATTTTTAAAAACACTTATTAAACAATTATTTAACTATATGTGACGCCATACTGAAAATATTTTCCTTAAAATTTTAAATAACATTATATATAATCACATTCATATTTTGCTAAAGTTCAATATCAAAGTTTTATATCATATCAAGATAAGACTTTATTACATATGGCTTCACATATAACCATATTAATTTTATAACGAATTCATTTGCAAGTGATTTATTTTATATAATTTCAAATAAAAATGTGTACATTTTATAAAACAATACCACTTATGGATGAACCATTCTTTCACATACAAATTGGCTACATATGGCAACTTATCAAATTAGATAATATTTTATTAGACCCCATAGTCAAATTTTTACCCGTCATAGGTTTTAAATACAGTCTACCTAACCCTGTCGAAAGTTTCTCTTAATTCAAAAAACTTAAATAATAAGAGGCATCTAAACTCAGTTTAAGCAGATGTCGAAAACTTTTCAATAACAAACATTTCAACTAAATCTACACTCAAAAACAAAAAGTCAGTAATGTCAGCAACATTTTTGCAGAGTGGACCATTGCAGAAAAATTGCTAACATCTTCAAATTGTCATTAAAATTGTTGCTCAATTTAATAACTTTTTGCTGATATTGGCAATTTTTCTGCAAGCATGATTGCCGACTTTACTGAATTTTTATGTTAGTGTAACTAATCTCATAATAGGATTAAAATATGGCTACTTATATTTATATATGATTAATTCCATGAGAAATCGCTACAAAACTATCTAAGGGCATTCTCATTTTCTTAAATTTGTCAACCGATAGACTCTATATAGATAGACAATCCCACTTTTAGGTTTTTGAAATTTACATAACTCACAATTTTATTCACGGTTTTAATTTTTCGAAAACTTAAGCAGATTAAAAAAGTGGTGAACTTTGAAGAGCTATAGTTTGTTAAATCGATGGACTATTTCTTTATAATCTGTTATGTAGAAATAACTATTTCTTTCCAAAAATTAAAAAAATTAATGTGTTGTAATAAGTATGAGATTTTTTTAATGCATTATGCATTTTTTTAAAAAAGCTTTTTATTGTTTATCTTCCATAGAAGCTTAGTCGAGCAAAACTAGACACGGGTATCTCAAAAACAAAACTACATCATAACTATTGTCAAAGACTCTATGTTGTGCAAAAATCGAAGCCGGTGAAGAAATGAAAATGCATTTAAATACTGCATTTGCAATACACGTAATTGTATTTGCAATATTATCAAAAAGAAATTATTAAATAGAAAATATTTTAGAAGCCAAAAATACCATTCCAAAGCTTCTTAAATTATTGTAATGCGCCAAGAACTGTCTGAAATATAGTTGTTCTAAGCGTCTTAAATTTTTTTCATATTTTATACAAAAAAATACTAAAATTCTAAAAAAACTTTAATTGTTGGGTTTTTATATGGTAAAATGTAGTAAGCCTTTTTCAAAAAAATCATAAAAAATAGTTAGCTTTATTGTCCCAAAAAAATCGAAGCTTTTTCTTTATAAAAAAACTGTGTATTTTCAAAAAATGTAAACGCTTTTAAAATCGCATTTAGGCATTTTTTTTTTTTAGTAAAAGCAACATCCAGTAAATTCTTTCTATTTATTAATGTGTTGCTTTCTTTGAAAAGGGGATAGAGGAGAGTTTTAAAGGTGGGGAAAATGAAGGGCTTCACACATGGCAACATTGCAGTTGTGCGAGATGAAAAGTCTTAGAACAGTTGTTGCTCGCCACCTGATGTAGAGTTGGCAAAATTATTGTAGCTCTTTGGTTCATTGCCTTGATTCATAATTGTACTTCGGAGGGGCTAAGTGCTATGGTAACACCGAAAGTGGGCGCTGCAATGAGGGATAGAAATCTCATACATATTAGCGGTTTTCATTATTGATGTTATATTTACTTCGTGTTATATATACTAAGATTTGTTCACAACAAAGCGTGAGTATCTTGTAGTAACGTATGGTAAATTTATAAATCAGCTGATTTTTGTTGTTCGCCACATATGTATCAAAGATTATTTTAATTTGAGAAAAATGCCAAAATTTACGGAAAAAGAAAAAATCACAAATTTATTATTGCAAAATGTTTTCTTTTTAAACTGTTTTTTTTTCGATATTTTTATAAATTTTTAATTTTTTTCCAATAGTTAACACAAAATACATTTTTTTGACGGCAGAACAGCCTGATATTTTTATCAGGCTTGTTTACCACAGTTTTTTGTGTGGTATTTTGCCACAATGTGGTAACTTTTAGTGCAATATATTTTGTTGTTGGTTATGGTAAATTCTGAAAAATGTATCAAACTTACACCATTAACCAGATCTAAAAGGATTGTTTAACACCAAGAATGAGTACAACTATTATTTTTGCTAAACTGATGTCGCCGGCGGGAATCGAACACGGTACAATCTGTGTAGCAGTAAACCCGCTAACCATTACACCACAACGCCATAAAAATTGCATTTTAACAAGAAGCGGCAATTTTTTCTTTGCAGATCGTAAAAAGTAGACAACTGCAACTTTTAGATACCATTTTAATTTTTCAAAAATAAATAACAAACTATGGTTCTTCAAAGTTCACAACTTTTAGCATTTTTTAAAGTTTTGAAATATGAAAAAAGTGAATAAAATCGCGATATTTTTAAATTTTAAAGATCTAAAAGCAGGATTATCTTTATTGCTCCATAAAGTCATTCTGTTTACAATATACAAATAAATTATAAAAAAATATTATTTTTTTTAAATCTGTTTCCTGAAACTAATGATATATATATATATTTTAAATCTAACACAATAAAATATTTATAAAATTTAAATGTATTTATTCATATGTTTAAAATTATTGAACATTTCTCCTCCTATATAATAACAAAATGTATAATTTTACCTTTTGCAATAACGAAAATATGAACAGAAGGAAGAACGGCAAATAATTTTCTTCATGACATAATTTCTATTATATTTAATCGCTCAAACGATTAGGCAACATATTGGGTGTTCAGTGTTCATTGGGTTAATTTGTTGATTACAAACGTTGACGATTTCGTTGTTGTTGATGTAGAAGAAAGGAAAAAGAAAGTTTCTTTAAAGGCTAGACACAAAGTTAATTTTACAAATTTTAAAGTCACAACTCGAATTGTCGGCAGACTTCAAGGAAACTACTTATTTAAGATTTGCATCTTATTTTATAATCAGAACCCATGGATAAGGTATATACAGCCTGATTTGATGATAGTTTTTAGTTTGAGCATATCTTAATATTTAATGTTCTAGCGTAGAAAAACATTAAGAAATAATGGGTTATATAACTAATTCTCTGGTAAAGGTAACTACAGTAGAAGAAATTTCTTTGGCCCTTAAAATATTTCAAAATTTTCACAAAAACGGCTAAAGATAGGAAAAATATAAAATTTACAAAATCATCATTCTTCGTTAAATTTTAAATAATAAACTTTCAACCTCCGTATATTTACAAAAATAAAGCAAATCAAACATATTAGCTAGGTTGATACTAGGATTTCGATCTGGCTAAAGAACTCATCAGAAACCGAAGTTTTAGAAAGGTAGAACTTTAACAAAAAACCTATTAATCATCAATGTTGATCCATTCTTGTCTTCTTAATAATTTTCCTAACAAGCATCATGACTTTACTAAAGTGTGAAGTGTTCTATTTATATAAAGAATTTTTAGTATTTACTCTGGCTCAAGTAATATTTTTTACAGTGTTTTTAGTTTTTTGTTTTTATATACTTCGAGATTATTTTTATAATCTCGATGTATATAAAAACATAAAACTACAAAAACCATTTAAATAATAAAGATTATTTTTTTAATCGACTCATATTTTTTATATAATTTTGAAAACAGTAAAAGAAATGGATGCGAATGTCATATAATAAAATTAAAAAAAAAATAACAGAATTTTCATTGAATTTTTAAATGTTAATAATATATATTTGTCATTTGCAAGGTTTAATGTGAAAATCCTGGAAATGTCCTGCCAAAACGATATATGAACTATTTATTTTAAAAGTGGTATGAGTTCACTATTTTTAAAATGAGATATAAAGAGTTTCGGCTTTCAGTGTTCTTGAAGCTATTAACGGCAACTTTTGTACAAGGTTTTTATACACATCTAATCAGTAGATAATAAATTTATTAATACTAAAAAGCTTTACATGTTTATTTCAAAAATAAGCGTTTTTTTAATACTAAATGGACTCATACTACTATCAAAATAAATACTTTTCAAAAACTGTTTTGTATGTTAATTACACTACTCAACGACCAAAAAATCCTGGCTTTGTAACACATCTTTTATAATAGACCAACACTTAGAATAACATGTAGGTAAAGACCACCGCAAATGTAGTTACAAACAAATGACATTTTCCTTAAAAAATGGACGACTTGCATTTCAGTAAATTCAACTAACATTTTTATTTGCTTTTAATGTTCAAAAAATTAACCACAATTTTAGTAAAAATGAACAACATGTTAGTAAAAAATAAACAAACATTTATTTGGTTAAATAACAAAAAACGTCTGTAAGAAATGAATGTAAAATCATACAACAGTCATTTGATGTGGTTTGTTTTTTTAAATGAATTACAAGGTTAGTAAAGAATTTAATTTGTTCTACAAATGACTGACATTTACATTAAAAATGAAGAAACTGTATTACAACCCAAACAATTGCATGTTTTTAAAGCAGATGTTCCCTAAGTGTATGTACGCTGAAACCAAATCCGACGAAATCAAAATTTTTCCAATTGCGGTTTTTATATTTACAACTTTCACCCCATTTTGTAGTCTATTTTAATTCATTTTTAAAATTCATGAAATTTCGTTTAAAAATATAAATCTAAGCAAAATTTTGTTTAAATGAGTATAATTATATCGGTGTTTGCATCAGCACATCGCTCTGGTATTGCAAGAAAGTTGAAAATTTTTTTTTTGAGTTTTATCCTTATTAAATTTTATTATTGTGCATTTGGGTGTTTAATTTTTCCAAATATCTGATTTTCATATGCCTTGATATCGCTCATAGTCTAAGTGACGTAAAAAATATGTGTGCCTAATTTCAGGAAGATTAGATAATGTTTAGGGGTTGCAAACTTTGACCACTCTTTCTCAAACTAGTAAAATTTCTAATATTGAAGTTCAACAATTGAGCTTATTATTGCTATAAATAAAGAATTTGGTTATTAAAATACGTAATAAGTTTTTAGTGGCAGTTCGTCTAAATTTTCCATTACAACACGACAGGAATTTTGAAATAATTGACAAGGTTTTTTAAACTTCACGGAAAAATGTGATGGACATGACTAGAGTATTACAAGAAGATAAAGAATTTCATACGTCACAAAAAAGGCGATCATTTGAATTCTTCACTTACAACTGCTTTTTCATACAACGCTGAATTTTTTTCTCATCAAGTTATCTTTAAGAACGTTGTCAGATTATATGTGCAAAATATTTGAATGGCCGGCTCATTATATCTCTTACGAATGGAGTCTGAACAAAAAAGTGAGCAAAGATTTTTTTGTATATTTACACTTATAGAAATAAACCTGTGAAAATAGCAGCAACAGCTTCTAAAAATTAGTTAGAGATTACTTTGCAGAAAATTTGTTAAAATTAACAGTTTTTTGGCTAAATATTAATAAAAGAAGAACAGCAAAAACAAATCTTTAAATTTACAAAAATCCAGTTATATTCAAGTTGAATTTAAGTTAATTGAAAAAAGCAATTTACTGTGCTAAAATTAGCAAATGAAACCATTGTAGACTAAAAACAGCAAATAAAAACTTTAATATCAACTAAATTTTTGATATATTTACCCTAAATTTAGTATAATGCAAATAACAGTGCTTTGTTAAAATTGACAGAAATTTTTGAAAGAAATTGTAAATTTCTGATTTCAGAAAGATTTTTATTCGGATAAAAAAAAATCTAAATCTAAAAAAAACTAAACAAAATTTCACAATTTTTATGATTATTTTGTCTACTAATATTCAGCAGATTTTAGCAGAGTTTTTTCTACTTTCAATTAACTAAAATTCTGCCCAAATATGACCAAATACTTGTAATCGGGTAATTTTAATATTTTTTTCTGTAACGTAATTTTTGACGAAATCATTACTAATATTTTTTTCCAGGACATACCTGTTATAAGTTTAAAGAGAATGAAGTTAATTTATAACTATTATAAGCAATTTTTTTTTTTCTTAACGCGTAATTATTGCTGTCCAATTAATATTTTTTTTTTTATCTGTTCAATAATAGTTATGAGTACAAAATATAATTGAAATTTAAGCACCCTAGTCCAGTTAAGTCGAGAAATTACACTCAGGGAAAAAGATTCATCATATTTATGAAAAACTTTATAAATATGATATGAAAAGCTTCAAGAGCAAATTGGTCTTAATTTCAAAAGAAAAATTTTATTTTACATGGATTTTTGTGTTCAAATCAAACTTAATATTGTTTTTACCATGAGTCAAAATAACATTATCGATAATAATAATTATTTTCAAGAAGTATTTTTTTACGTTTCTGATTAATAATTATAAACCAACTTTTAAAATAACTCTCAAATACGATAATAGTTATTTTGTGTCCTTGGTTGTTTCTATCAGTGTAGTATCAGAATTGCTCGGAGCAGACCATTTCAAAAAAAAGTGTCAGTATTTGTTTTGTAGCCTTCATCAAAAATTTTAAATGAGTCTCAGTTGAAAAAAAGATTTACCAGATTGGGCAGTTTAAACACTAAGGCAGACAACAAGATTCTCATAGAGTTTATTTTATCTGTTGCATTAAATGTCTCGATTTGAGTTAAAACAATTTTATTTTCTATTATACAAACAATTGTATTGTCTATCATGAAAATGAGCAAACTCTTTGAGAAGCAACAAATAATATATAATATGGCAATATCATATTAAGTTTTTGGACTTGAGGTAGAACAAAATATAGAAAATCTGAAAAGCCAATTTTTTTCTTTTTTTTGTAATACGAAAATTAAAAAATTTTTGAAAAAGCAAAATATTTTGCCGCGATATGTATTTTTACGAGAATTTTTTTTTCTTTACGAAATTTTTTTCCCGAATTTGATTTAATTGATGAGGAGTAGGTATACATAATTTAATGTTTTCACTTGTTTTTGTAATATCATTTCGACCTTTCCAACTTTTTTAAGTTCTTGACAATTTTTGTATTTATTTTTAAAAACACCACCTAATATGTTACAATGTGTCCAAAATGTGTCAATTCAAACCCTCCTATGACAACGATATGTTAAATTGAGTGGTACTTTACACGTAAAAGGTTTGAAGAAGTGCTGATAACTGCCACCTTGGGACATATCCTGCGTATTACCTGGGACCAGCCCCCTTTGACCACACTAATAAACTTGTACAAATAGCAGAAGAGGATAATAGTTAAAAATGACTTTGCAAACAAAAAGTGCAAAAATTTGAATATTTTTTTTTTTTTTTTTTTGCGAAATATATACAAAATTTTTGAAAAAGGCAATTCACTCTGATAAAATAGCAATTTAGACTGCTGACTTTAGAAAGGCAGATTTTTATTCGTATAAAAAATTAGAGATAAAACTGAAATTTTCATATTTTTTGTGCTTTTTTTTTAATTAACTTAAATTTTGTAGATTTAACATATTTATTTTTGATATTCTTATCTTTATAATATTAAACAAAAAAAAATTATGAAAAAATTTTTAGTAGTTTTATAAAATTTTTTACTAAATTTTTCTATTAGTCCAAACATTTTTAGAAATTTTACATTAAAATTATTTGATGATAGGACCTTGACAAACATTGATGCTAGGACCTTGACAAGCTTGTTAAAGTATTCCAAAATAAAATGAATGTAAAAAATTAGTTTGTACATAACCTTTATATATAGTATGTTATAATCGAAAAGAATTATCATCATTGAAACTGATACTTTTTCGGTTTCAATATGGCAAGTGAAACGAAAAGAAAGTTATCGGTATGTTAAAAACAGTAATAGACACCAACAACAGCAACTTCAGCATTTTATGGCCATAATTTATGGCCTACAATGATAATTTTTTCAGTCGAGACTTGAACAACCAACCAAAAAGTATTGAGTTCAAACGCGATGTGTTGATGTGATTTTTTGAGATTTTAATATTTAGTTATCACCATTTTGTGTTTTATAGTATTGTCAAAAATATATGACAGTGTGTGTGTGTATGTGTTGACTATGTGCGTGTGTTTGTGTATAAATAATAATAATAAAAATGAAACCACTCAAACGCACTTTAAAGGAAGCACATGTGTGTGGGTGGGTACATGTGATTTTTAATGCGTGAAAAATTGTTTATATCAAAATTGTTTATTATAAGTCTTCTGTCTGTATATTTGCGTTGATCTTTTACATTAAATTGTATTTAAATGTTTTAAGGTTATTGCTTGTATCTTGTGTTAAGTCTTGTAAAAACAAAAAAAACAAATGTATCACAAATTTCATTGTAAATTTCATTGATGCTTAGCAAAATTTATAAATGTTGCAGAGGTTGTTTATTCCTGGAAAATATATTATTAAACTTATTTTTTTTTCATTATTGGCTTTGATTTAATTAAATTTACAATGGCATGGCAACACAACACAAATGGTCTGCTGTTGCTACACCACAGTTATTTTTGTAGGAATACGGTTGTAGTTATTTTAACTGCAAGTGCAGTTGTTTTACTTAGAAACATTATTTTAAATGATTATGAAAGTTGTTTTTTCAAACATCATACCAAAACTACCTCATGCAGTTGTTTAAAATGTTTGAAAAAGTGTTTGTGTCTCTCGATAAAATATTTCGCTCACAAAATGTGTGATACAAAATCAATGTAACGTTTATTCAGAAATTTCTAGTGAATGAATATGAGAAAAAACTTTTTTTTTCTTTTGCATCGTTAGTAACAAGGATAAAGCGAATGAATGTAGACAACAAAGTTTTATTTTGTAAATTTTATTGAATAAGTAAAATATAAAGGTTAGTTTTCGAATAGAAAGTAAATTTATTTATTTAAATATTTAATAATTTATTCCCTTTCTTTCAAATCGATAATATTTTTATCTAAATTCAATCGAACTACGAAAAGTAATCAAAGATACAATACTACAATCCCCGCACTATGGACCTGGATTGTCATATTTGTGCCAAAAGTACCTTTCAGTTACTTAGATCGAATATATTATTATATTTTAGGAATATCAAAATTTTTAATGTTATATGAACAAAAAAATTTAATATGTGCGCCCAGTAAGCTAGTTTGTAGTGTGCTGGCTTATCAGTGCGGGGGTCGTGGGTTCGATTCCCACCAGAGGCAATTTTTAGTTTTCGCTACAACGCTGCCGAAAGCCACAGTAGCTAGTGCTCTTCTACAAAAGTTTTACCGACCATTTATAAAAACTAAATAATGGGCTTAAAAATTATTTTAAATGTTGTTTCTAAACTTTTAGTCACAAAAATTATATCGATCAATACCAAATGGACGATACAGTATTGCGGCCTATAATTTCACAATATGTTGTATACAGTGAAGTTCGCTTATAACGAACTTTTTTCTTCCAACACATTTACTAACATTAGAGTAGTCCAAAAAATGCTTAAATTTCTCAAAATTTTTTAAAAGTTCATAAAATTTTTGCGTTCAGATATTTTAAAATACCTTTTTGATTCAGAGCTGCAGTTTACACAGAAAAAAATATTTCCCTACTTTTTTCAATTAAATGCATTTCTTGAAAATTTTAAAAGCTGCCAATTATTAATTGAATCAATTAAATATTATCTCAAATTCGGAACTTGCTGGACAGAATGAATTTTCTACGACGAGTTTTAATAAAATTGTTCATTTAACTAATGAATTTTACTTCACAAAGTGAATGACAAATTTCTTAAACTCTATGAAAAATACTCATAATTTTTATGAAACTATATTGAATGCAACTTTTTCATGAGGTATATGCAATTTTTAATAAATAAAATGCAATTTTACGTAACATTTTAAGGAAAGCTGCATTAAGTTAAAGAAAAGTTTCAATCGACGAATTCCAGTAACATTTCATAGATCTAAGCAAAAATTGTTTCATATCATGCAAATAAGTCTCTTAGTATAAAGTCAGTTTCAACATATGTCGGAAATAGATCAATTGAAGATGTTTAGCTTAGAAAAATAATTTTTAATGTTCTAGACAATTGTTTTTTTTTTTTAAGAACTCATCAAAATTACTGCATCTTTGTTAAATTTATTTTATACAATTAATACAAATTTATAATTCTTCTTATTTTAAACGAACTTAAGATCCTTTATTTATAAATTATAATTATTTATTTCCAATATTTCGTCTACACATTGGGTGACTTCTTCAGGGAACAATTATTATAATTATTATAATCAAATTATAAAAATTGTTTCCTGAAGAAGTCACCCAATGTGGATACGAAATATTGGAAATAAATAATAATAATTTATTTATAAATTATATTAATTGTTCCCTGAAGAAGTCACCTAATGTGAGTACGAAATATTGGAAATAAATAATAATAAATAATTGGGTGACTTCTTTAGACAACAATTATTATAATTATTATAATCAAATTATAATAATTGTTCCCTGAAGAAGTTTCCCAATGTGGATATGAAATATTGGAAATAAATAATAATAATAATTTATTTATAAATTATAATAATTGTTCAATTTGGTCAGTTTGGGTTATCTTCTTGTTGTGTTTTTAAGCTAATCAGACCTATGATTTGTTCTAATGTAAATAAAAATGCATTTATTTTACATGTTTTTCTTGACGTTTCGTCAATTATTTGTTGACTTTTTCAAGAGACGTCTATTTAAATTATAAAACATTGTGTTAAAACCAATAATATCACACCAAAAACATATTTCATTTACTTACAGTAACATAAATATTTTGTTAATTACATTTAAATTAATTTTATTTTATATTAAACATACAAATAAAAAAAAACAAAAAAAAAAAAACATTTAACATTTAACTTGAAGTTCTTTCTTAATAAACACGGCTTAAAATATGTATAATATCACAGTTAATTTTATTGTATGGCAACGATGTAGCTAGAGTTGATCTTACTGGTATATTTCTTCAAGTTCATCGTTTTGTTTATGTTTTTTTGTATTCTTAGGCTTTCCACTGTGTACCTCTTCCTCTCATTGTTTATTTTGTTCAGTATTTCAATGTTGTTAAAATCAGCTGTGTGATTAGTTGTTTTTATGTGTATTGTATTGTATGATAATGTCATTTTTGTGCTCGTTCATTCTTGTCTCTATTGTTCCCTGAAGAAGTCACCCAATGTGGATACGAAATATTGGAAATAAATAATTATAGATTATAAATAAGGGATCTTAAGCTCGTTTAAAATAAGAACAATTCTATAAAAGAAGATCAAAGAAAACTTAACATTATTATAATCAAATTATAATAATTGTTCCCTGAAGAAGTCACCCAATGTGGATACGAAATATTGGGAATAAATAATTATAATTATGTTATAATTTTTATTAAAAATAAAAATTATGTTTTTTCGACCTTTAATTGTGCAATAAAAATGAAAATTATTCAAGTTCGAGGCCATACTCTATATTTCTTCATTAGGATATTGTCCTAACAAATAATCTATAGACTTTTTTGTTTTCAAATTTATTATTTGACCCTTTCAGGAATGTGTTGATAGATCTATTTCGGGAATTTTCTAGGTTCCCATCATCAGAACACGTTTTGAAAGCGGTGACAATCCCATGCCAAACATCAAACATTCATATGAACTAGTTTACTCACTACATGAGAACTAATATACATATGAGTTTGAAGTTAAAGATTATAACCATTGATCAAAAACTAAATTGAAAACTTGTTTGATGTGCAAGATCCACCTCTGGTGGATATTCAATACACGTTTTTTTGTTTTTCTCTCCTTTTTATATTTTGTTTAGTTTGTAAACAAAGCTTTGTTTACGATATTGAATATCCACCAGAGGTGGATCTTGCACATCAAACAAGTTTTCAATTTATTTTTTGATCAATGGTTATAATCTTTAACTTCAAACTCATATGTATATTAGTTCTCATGTAGTGAGTAAACTAGTTCATATGAATGTTTGATGTTTGGCATGGGATTGTTACCGCTTTCAAAACGTGTTCTGATGATGGGAACCTAGAAAATTCCCGAAATAGATCGTATTCTAGGGATCAAAATAAGAAACGTTGCCGAAGGAACCATACCTCTAAAACGAATTCTGATGTCCCGACTTTTGACCCGTAGGGTCAAATTTTGAAAAAGCCCACTTTGATATTTCAGAAAGTAGGAGGAATCTCTCCAAGATTATGGGAGCTACTTCGTCTCCAGGAGACGCGCTCGCATATTAATGCATAAATCATTACTCTAGGTGACCGTTAAGGTGTTAAAATTTAAGTTGAAAGGGAGCCTTTTTAACCGTGTTTTTATAGCAAAATGTACAAATCTCGGTATAGAGATATTTCAGAAAGTATGAGGAGTCTTTCCAAGATTATGGTCTCTGTTTCTTCTCCGGAAGACGCTCTAGCAGATGAATGTATAAATTATATTCGATTTGGTTGGATTCGATTGGGCACTCTAAATGGGTCTAAATGGGGTCGTTTTAGAGGTATGGTTCCTTCGGCAAAGTTTCTTATTTTGATCCCTAGAATACAAATCGACCCGGCCTAATGTGTGTGTATTTCGATCAAATATTTAGCACACAAAATTTTGTAACAGAAACAATATGACGCTTGTTCAGAGATTTCTATCTCTTTCGGTTGTTTTAACTGCATTTGTAATTGATTTGATTACGTTCGACAGTTGCAAATGTAGTGTACCCATTTTTTACTGCAAATGCAGCTATTTTAACAGTCATTTCCAGCTATGTAATTCTGAGTTGAGTACCAGTATCTTAAAATTAAAACTAAAACTATTTTAGGGTACAACGAAATGACAAAAGGATGACATAAGGAACACGTTTTATTTGGAGATAATCAATTTTCGAATAAATTTTAAACTGTAAAAAGAATCGTAGGTTGAACAACACTGTGTTACGTACAATTAATAACTGTTACGTGAGTTCCTTGAAAAATGAAGCACGCAAGTTAAAAGTTCTAATTTATATGACATATGACCATGTTCAAACATGCACAAGATTTTTAAATTAAACAAAAAAATTCCAAATATTTCATAGAAAAAAACTTTTTATTTTAAGCTAATTTAAATACAAATGCAACAAATTAATGTGATAATATTATTGATTATTTTAAACTTAAATTATTTTAATGAAAATTAAATAAACATAAACATAATTGTTTAATTAAACTGTATTATAAAATTATCAATGATTAAATTTAAAAACCAATAAATAAATATAAATACATTAAACACAAGCAAAAAAAAAAGACTATAAAAACTTAATTAAAATATTAAAATGCAAATAAATCAATTTATATATTCAGCGTTTTTGCACAAATATACATTTTAAATTTGAGTTTTTTTTTTTTTGTTAAAATATGTTTTTTTATTTTTTAAACAAATTATTTTATTTGTTGTAAGTATAATAGTAGTACGAGTGCAAATTACAAAGGGACACCATAAGTAACTCTAATGCTTATGCATAAATGATGGTTAATGTCACAAAACAACAAATTACTATTTTTAAACATTTTTCTAATGTCTTTTTTAAAATTTTCTTTTAAACTTTTTTATTTTTTTTCCGAAATGTATTTTTATCTTTCTTTGTATTTCGAACACAACATTCTTAGAAATTTTTTTTTCTTTATGGTATCAGATCTCAAAACTTTTTTTTATTTGTGGTTTAATAAAGTGATGAAGAGGGCTGGTAATGTGGTTTAAATTAAAGTAAAAACTCATGAATAATTTATAAACATTAATAATACGAAGACGACATAATATTTTTACAGCACCACACAAGAAAAACCATAAACCACTCCAAAAACAATTAAATTAATTAACATGTTTTAATAAGGTTTTTTGTTTTAAATGGGGAATGATTCCTTACCCACCAAAAAAAAAATTTTTTTTCTTCTAATTTGGCATTTTAATTGATGAATTTAACATTGGCTTGTCCTAGGAGGGAATCATTCCAAATATGATTTTTTGGAAGCTTTTGTGCCTAACAAATTCTTGGAAGTTATTTAGGCATAAAATATTACCACACTCAAAATAAAATAAGTTAGTAGAAAAGGTAGTAAAACATCTTGTAAATCACTTGATACTATTTTTCAGCAAGTGTTTTGTTGAAATTGTGTTTTCAGCTAAAATTTTAGTTATATTTATTCAGCACTTGACTGTTTTGAGCCAATGTTTTACTAATGTTTCACTAACTGATTTGCCTTAAAAGTTTGTGCTGATAAGCACATTACTAGTGTGGACAACAGTCATATTAAAATATATATGCAGAATAAAGTAGATGACTCGGCATGTCAAGATGTTGTAGAGACGAGGAAATTGATACTAAAAAGTACAATTCTCGTAAGATATGTATATAAAAAAAAACATGAAGATTTTTGTATTTGTTTTTCATACATAAGGAAAAAGGACGCCAACAATGTGTGTACATATCAATTGTATGACTTAAATTTTGTGTTATCACCGGCTTGTCAAAAGTAATTGTCTATTATTTAAATTAAAAGCAAAATAAAATATTTAAATTTAATAAATATTAAATGTTTATTTGTAAACTAAATGTTTATAGTGATTATCAGCGGCACGAAATGTATGCACTAAAAGGTGTGGCTTAGGCACCTATAATATGCATGAAAAATTTTAAGATATGCAATAACAATAGATTGGGGCGATTAGTATGGAAGGAAAAAAATCTTAATGGGCGCTTCGCGTTTCTGATTCGTGGGATTGTACTGAGCAAAAAAGTCCAATAGACCATACGTCTAGGGTGAAAATCGAGCTTCCAGATTTTGACTTCACGGCAAGAAAGCCCTATTTTGTAATTAAAAATTAACTCCTTAAAACCCACCCACAAATATGATTGATGCATTAATCTGCTAGAGAATCTTCCAAAGAAGAGATTGATTCCTTAACCTTGGATAAGCTTCTCCCATTTCCTGAGATATGTCCATCCCACACATTGTTACACTCAAAAAAAAAGTTTGTAAAGCCAGCAAAATTTTAGTCAGGAGGGTGCTTGCAAAAAAAATTGCTAATGTCAGCAAAATCTTTTACTGAAAATCAGCGAGCTGATTTTTAGCAACAAAATTAGTAGATTCAGCAAAAGTTTTGCTAACACTTAGTGGATTAGAAATAAAAAAGTCTTGCTAAAAATTAATAAATTTTTTGCTGAATTTTAGTAGACGGAAAAAAACGCAAAAAATTTTTAGAAAAATTGTAATTTAGTTAGTTTCTTTGCTAAAAAACATAAAACATATTTTTGTGATTCTTTTAAAAATAATTCACAATAATTACGAAATATAAAAATTTTCATTTTCCCACATTGACGACATGAATTAATTTAATATCTGAAAATATATAGAAATAAATATATATAACATAACAAAAATTTTCTTTCAACTACTTACATCAATGGTTGTCTAAATGATGCTATCTTTTAAAGGACGCAACTGCCGAAGATAATTATAGAAACGAAAAAATAAACAAAAACAAACGAAACGAAAAAACCAACCCTTTTTTTGCAATACGAAAAAGGAACCATAAAAATCTACCTAAGATGTGTGCCTTTGTCTTTCGCTTTACTCTGTCTACATGTCTGTATATGTTTGTTTGCAATTTGACCACACCAGATTATTAATCTATAAACATTTAGTTTAGAAATACATATTAAATTTAAATATTTTATTTTGTCTTTTATTTAATTAATAGACAATTATTTTCACAAGCCGGTGACAACGCAAAATTTAAGTTGTTTTAATCCTCAATTTTGTTTTATGTATGAAAAACAGATACAAAAGTCTTCCATGGTTGATTTTTTTATATGTTTTATTAGAGTTGTACTTTTTAGTATCATTTTCCTCTTCTCTACTACATCTTGACATGCCGCGACATCTGCTTCATTCTGCGTATATCTTTCAATCTGGTTGTCGTCCACATTATTATCAGCACAATTTTTTTTAGCAAAATAAATTAGTAAAACAGTATAATATTAGTAAAGCATTAGTATAAAACAGTTAAGTGCTGAATAAGTATAACAAAGACTTTCGCTGAAAACACGATTTTAGCAAAAAATTTTGCTAAAAAATGGTATACCTGATTTACAAGACGTTTTACTAACTTTTCTACTAACTTATTTTTTTGAGTGTACTTTCACAAAATACTTTCACAAAAATTAAAAATTAACCCCCACAAATATGATTGGTGCATTAATCTGCTAGAGAATCTTCCAAAGAAGAGATTGATGCTATAATCTTGGATAAGCTCCTCCTACTTCCTGAGAAATGTCCATCCCACACATTGTTACTTTCACAAAATACGGCTAAAAAGTCAAAATCTGGAAGCTCGATTTTCACCGTAGACGTATGGTCTAGTGGACTTTTTTGCTCAGTACAATCCCAAGAATCAGAAACGCGAAGCGCCCATTAAGATGTTTAAATCGCCCCACCCTAACTAACAATTTGAAAAATATGCACTTAAAATTTTTTAAAAACCAAAAATAAAACGTCAAGAGGCAGGCACTTTAAATAAATATTTTTAATATTTTTAAGTAATTTTAACTAATTTTAAAAGTTAGTTTGTATTGTTTTATATATTATCTGCCTACGTTTTACACAATTAACACTACATTTCAATTATTTATATTGAAAAATAGTCCTTTAAAAAAACAGTAAAATTTGTTCTCTTAATCTCAACTTGCATTTAAAATTTTAGTCTTTATGGCCGTTGGTGATATATAAAATTAAATTGAACTTGATTCTTTTACAAATAATTAAGAAAAGGTATATAAAAATATGCATTTAAAGCAAAATGAGTCAAAATATTAATTAAAAATATGCATTTAAAACAAAATAAGTAAACATATACATTTAAAGCAAAACATGCAAAAATATGCGTTTATAGCAAAGTATGCAAAAATATGCACTAACAAATCGATGCCGTTTTGAAGAAAAAAGAATACTTGCTCACATCGAAAACAGAATACCTTACAAAACTGCTTACATATGCCCTGATTTTTATATGGCAAATTCCCACTTGGAAGCATTACTTTTATACAAAATAAGCGCAGTTTTTAGCGATTATAAAATGCTGCGATTTCATGGCTTTCAGTAAAATCATATTTCAAGTGTACATTATAAGAATTAAAAGTAATAATATGAATATTATAAATTGTATTTTCCATAAAATACAACAGAAATTAAAATTTT
The DNA here is from genome assembly GCA_021234595.1 of Delia radicum. Lineage (NCBI taxonomy): Eukaryota > Metazoa > Arthropoda > Insecta > Diptera > Anthomyiidae > Delia > Delia radicum. The sequence continues at coordinate 59,348,642 of CM037853.1, forward strand.
AGACAAAATTAATTCAATAATAAAATTTATTTTTTTCACTCGGGAAACCTGGTACAGATCGTTTATAATCCACGATATGAAACTTTTCCAACCTGCATCCTTGTAAGGAATTAAGGTAAGCTGCTTACAACCTGAATCCTTGTAAGGGAAAACAGTAAGCTCAAGCTTCTGCTTGTTTACTTTTATACGAAATTTTTTCATTTCTCTTGTTGCTTCTCAGTGAAATGTAATAGCATGCACTTACATCAGCGCATTTGTTGTATCCTGCTTCTAAATACAAGAAAACGTTTTACTGGCCTATTCAACGAAAAAAACATGCATTTGAAAGAACTTCCGGTCCCTGGTAATTATTAATGTAGTGTGGTCACTAAAGCGAAAGAAATAGATAGACATCTTTTTGCAAAAAAAAAAAAAAACATGCATGTGTCATATTTTGTTATTTTTGGTTTCTTTTTTAGAATTACTGCATTTGTTTTAATTTAAAAGTTTCCATCATTTACACATTTACTGATGTACGTAGTTGAAAGATAATTTTGTTTATGTTACATATAATTATTTCTTTATATTTTTAGATATTAAATTAATTCATGTCGTCAATGTGGGAGTATAAACATTTTTATATTTTGTCAAGTATTGTAAATTATTTTTATAAGAAACGCAAAAAAGTTTTTAAGATTTTCAGCAAAAAAAATAGCTTAAGTATAATTTTGGTACAAATTTGTTGTGTTTTTTTCAGCATACTGATATTCAGCAAAAATTTTATTAACTTTTAGCAAGAATCTTTTAATTTTTAATCAACTAAGTATTAGCAAAAATTTTACTGTATCTACCAATTCTGCTAAAAATACCAAAATCGAATTAAAAAAACGAATATTAATAATTATCTAAAACTGCTTTTGCTTTATCTGACTAAAGGATTCATTACTTGAGCGCATACATTTCTTAAACGGACTGTAACTCCATACAATGTGTACATATAGTACCTGCCCGATGAAAAATTTCCGATATAGATATACATATATAATCATATATAGTCATTAGAGGTCTTCAACTTAACATGACCGTTTTTCAAAATGAGTTCTAAAGTAATTGGATAAAGAAAATACGAGGCGGAAATCGATTGAAAATTGAAAGTGTGTTTTGAATGGGGAAAAATGTTTTCTTTTTGGGTTTTTTTAAAAAAATTGTTAATATTAAAGCAGTGTTTATTCCATATTACAAATTAATCAAGATGAAGACAAAAAAGTGTTTTCAAAAAGATATAAAAATCCAAAATCGGTTGAGAATTACCCGAGTAAAAAAAAATACCCCAGACCACTAATGTGCAAAATACCACTTGATTAAACATTTCGGGCCCACATCATAAACGTTTTTGAAATTAAATACCAAACTATTTTTTTTTTGCTAACTGGACCCATTAACTGTTAGATATGAAATATTTAATTATGTCGGTATCCTGTCCTAAGGTGACGTCAAAAACCAACAATATTTTTGGGGTATTCTTCAAATCTTCAAATTCAAATTTTAAAAAATTTTGTTGAACAAAATTAAAAAAAAATAGTTTCGCACACTAAGGTCTCATTAAGCATAAAATTTAAAAAAAAAAATACCAAAAATTACACATATCCCACGTTTAAATTAGTAAGGGCAGCTATTTAAATTCGGCGGATTTCGAGGAAAACGCTTTTTTTTGCACAAAATTAGATCATAAGGTAAAATTTATCTACTTTTAACAAGTAACAATTAATGTTATTCAGAGTTTTATGAAACAAACTACAAGCACTATATTCTGAAAATTTGGCAAAAATCGAACTACGGTAGAGGTCAAGTTTTAAGGTCAAAAGTGTATTTTTTTTTAAATAATCTCGATGAATATAAAAGCAAAAAACTAATATAACTGTTAAAAATGCTTCTAATTGGTTGTAATATTTTTAAAAACAATATCGGCGGGTGCGGTGGTACTGGCAAAACTCATGCTTTGCAAACAAAATAGTTGTAGCCTAGCACTAAATTAGGTGTACCTTTGGTATTTTTTAATACGGTGTGTCTTACAAAAATTGCAATAGTTTGCCAGTACTATTTGTTTGATACGGTTGACAATTTATGCCTGGGAATCTGCGTTATAAGGTGAAGAATACACATGCAAATAGCAGGGACCGTATCGGTTATAAGTAATATCAAAAAAGTTCCTTTATAACAGTTATTTTGTGGCTTAAAAAGAAAAAAAATATCCAAAACAGTTATTTTTCAACGTAAAAATAAAAGATCGGATGAAACTCTTAAGAATAGAGTTTTATTTCACCTTCATTAAGTAAAACTCTTTTGAGGAGTTTTATTTTTTCCGTCTAAAATAAAACTAATTTGAGGAGTTTTATTTTAAAACTCATTTGAGGAGTTTTATTTTTTCCGTCAGAGAATAAAACTCATTTTATGTAAATTGACACTCAAAGCTTTCCGCTTGCCAGATCATTACAATTTGTAAGGCAGTGTAATCTAATCACTTGCATTGCAATTGAAAAAATCGTCATTAATATGAAAACATGTGGGTTTTTAATTTGTTATTGTTTGATTCCTATTATTAAATGGTTGTTGTTTTATTTCTTATATATGTATGTAGATATGCAACAAGAAAGCGAAGGAAGTGATAATAATGAGGATGGAAAAAAGCTTTCTATGAAATCGTCAATTTTTCTCCAAGGCCCTTGTCGATTGATAAACCTCTTTTTGAGTTCTGGGAGGCTAAAAGAAGACACTATCCGTACTTGTATACATTGGCAAAAACTATACAGTGTGTACCTGCAACACAGGTAAGCGTGGAAAGAGCATACTCGGCTCTTAAATTGGTATTGATCGACCTGCGTTGAAATCTTTCCGCAGAAAATTTGGAAAAAGTTATGTTCGTTAAATTAAATAAATAAATTACTACACACATTATAGCAAATAAAGTCAATAAAAAAAGAAGAAAATAAACAACATGAGTTTTATTTTAGACGGAAAAATAAAACTCCTTAAATGAGTTTCAAAATAAAACTCCTCAAATGAGCTTTATTTTCTGACGAGAAAAATAAAACTCCTCAAGAGAGTTTTATTTCAGACGGAAAAAATAAAACTCCTCAAAACAGTTTTATTTAATGAAGGCGAAATAAAACTCTCTTCTTAAGAGTTTCATCCGATCTGTTATTTTTTCGTTGAAAAATAAGTCTTAACTGTGGAGTTGAGATCGTTTCCTTAAGATCACAATAGATTCTGAAAGAGCACTTTAATACGAATCGTTTGGTATATAATAGTATACGTCTCCGTTGACTCTAACATAGAGAGTTTTTGAGTTATAGTTTTCGGGATAACTGTTATTTTCGGTCCCTGGCAAATAGTGATTGGTTATCTCCTCCACTTTAAAAGTTATTTAATTTTCAAAAGACAAATTTTGTTTTTTTGACATGATTTATTGCTGCTTTTCTACCAAAAATATTGATTTGAAAATAGAAAGCTTTCCGCGTAAATAATACTTTAAGAAAACATAAATAGCAAAATTTTTAAAATTATCTTCAATAGCTTCATCGTGAAAAATCCTTTAAGTTCGAACTTTAAAAAATTGAATGTTGGCCTCAAAAATGTATTTATTTTTCTTTACAATTTTCTTGGAACATTGTTAAAACACCAGTACAAATTTTAATAGTTTTTGAAAAATAGGACTTTCAAGAAAATTGCAAATGTAATTTCACTAGTTTTTGGACATACATCCTACGTCAGGCATTGCATAGTGGGATATCTCACAACATTTTTGGAAATAATTCGGCGATTTCTTGCTTAGTGGTCCGATTGCAATGAAATTAGGAACAGGCTTTAATGACATAATATCAGGTTTAAGTTTTGATTTTGAACCTTCGGAAATATTGAACTTTTATCATATAGCATTTTTTTTTATTTTATTTTAATCCGATTTTCTAGTGGACAGTGTTCGGTATCGTTGGAATGGAAATTGAATGTATTTAACTTTTTTTAGAACAATCCCAATTTGTACTATTGGCAGAACAACAACTTGGAAAATCCTAATAGAAAGGCACACATTTCAGTTTTTTCTTAAAACGTAAATTTTCAGTATTTTTAATTTATAACGAGCTTTCATCCTACGTATATTTACAAAAATTAGCTAGATTCATACTTATATTTCAATATGGCGGTTCTGCGTGTTCCACAGGATCGGTCCCTTCGTGCCAGAGACCGGTCCTTTGCTAAGCCCTACCCTATGTAAACAACTGGCAACTTTAACATTGACTTGTCATAGGAGCGGGTCATTTGTCCTGCTTTTAACCACATAGTGGCATGCCACAGGACTAACCAAAGATGGGCATCCACAAGACTGTCGCAAAAGGGTCATGTCGCATAAAATAAACGAGAACTAAACAGCTTCCAATGGGTAAAATTTGGCCAACTGACTTTTTCTTCTTAATAAGCATTCTGGTTAAGTGGTATGTCCTCCCTTTACCAGTCACAGGATTGGTAATTTTAGGACAATTGACACTGCTTAACCCACTTCAGTATTAAATTATACCAGTCCTGTGATAAGTCATTCCCCATAGGGTATCTCATCAGAACCCGAAGTTTTAGAAAAGCTAGTTAGAGCCTTCATTTTGCTCTATTCTTAGTAATCAAACTAGTGGTTACGGGTTTTTCCTAACAAGCAGCATGACGTTAGTAAACTATGAAGACCAAAAATGTTCTATTTATATAAAAAAAAAATTAGTTTTTACTCTGGCTCATGTAACATTTTTTACAGTTTTATTAGTTTTTTGTTTTTATAAACAGCATTGAATAAACATATCGGGCGGATATTTTTTACCTTCGGTCTTCCGATTTCAATTAAATTTTGCGTTTAGAGACTCTACCGAGCCACTTAAAGATTTGCGTTTTTAGTTCTTCAAATTTTGAAAAATCAACGGTTTTCTGCGCAATTTAGTTTTTTTTTTTGAAAAATTAGAGAAATGCAAAAAGCGTTTAAATTTTGAGTATTCGTATTTTATTTAATAGTCATCGGATTATCACCACTTAAATTGACTGGAACGATATACTTCCCTACTTTTATACTGCGGAATGAATTTATTTTGTTATGGAATTTCTTTTTTAAATGTACTTTTTAAAACAGATGCATATTTGAAAAAGAGATGCATATTTGTAAAATATAGAATTTTTACTAAAAAAAAACAACACTTTTTTGTTTTATTCACTGGGTTTATCTATTATTAACGATTTATTGAAAAAAGCTTGCATCATGTGTCCATAGAAAACATCAATTTGTTATATTTTTTCATTTTTTAAAATTAAAAAAAAAGAATAAATTTGAAAATGTCTCTCTTTTAAAAACTAAACGTTTTATTTTTAAGAATTCTTTTCTACGTGGAAGATAAACGAATCTACTTAAATATCAAGTTTTTAAAATAAAATGTTTAGCCCTTTCAAGATTAAGTTTCTGTCTATAAAAATCTGATATCCAATGGCAAATGTATGCTGGAAAGGGTTAAAAATTCAAATTTTTAAACCAGAATATTTCAGTAAATTCTTTTATCTTTCACCTACAGAAAAATCCGCAAAATTAAATGTTTAGTTTTAAAACAGAGCCGCTTAAAAGGTTCCAAAACATTACATTTTTAAATTTATGGTGTTTTCTTTTCTGGAAAAAAGTTTTGCATTTTAAAGTGCAAACATTTCAAACATTTCACCCTCGCCCCAAGAAAATGCTTCATTTTTACAAACAGAATAGAATATAATTTTATCACATATTGCTTTCTTTAAACATGTGTGTTTATACAATATTGTTATGGTAGTCCCGGTTCAGCCAACATGAAAGAATGTTTTTTTAATAACTATTTTTTTTAATTAAGTTTTAAGTTAGCTTCATATTTTTTTTTTTTAATAATTTTTATTATAATTTTGTTTTTTTTAACGAATTTTAGGTCAAATATTATTAAATACTTGCAAACAGAAAAAATAAAATATTATAACATAAAACAGAATGAATAAAACTCCTAAATTATAATAAAAAAAAATAGTGGTCCAATGACGGTTTGAACCTAGGACATTATGCATCAGAAGCCAGCACACTACCCTTCGGCTGCTACCAAGGTGAGCGCTTTCTCGCAAACAACTTTATAATACATACACATGAGATTGTTATATCGAAAAAACAGGGCAAAAACAACCCTGTAAATAATGTGAGTACGCTAAAATTGCACTTTTTGCCTTTTTTATGGCAACATTTTTAGAAAGAAACACGGCACCCTCTCAGGGTGTTCACCTTATTTTAGAAAAGAACACAAAAAAGGAAATTCGAGGGCAAAGCACAAAAAATATGTGACATTTTTAAGAGAAGAAAACGCCATTAATCTTAATAAATCTAAAAAATAACAAATTGTTGTTCTATATAAAAGTGCTATAAGAGTTTTTTCAAAAAATAATTAAAAATACATTGGTTAAGTCCCGAGACCCAAAAAAGTGAAAATTCCATATTTTGCAAATATGCATTCTTTTTTAAATCGAGATTGGCCAAACTTTATAAAAATTCGTATGAAATTCTTTTTGACGCTGGAATTAAATTGTAATTCGCAGTCTAAAATCAGTGTGATGTACCATTCCAATGCAATTTAAATGGTGATGATCCGACTAATATTAAATTAAATAATACGAATACACAGACTTACACACATTTCTGCATATTTTGCAGTTTTCAAAAAAACTAAATCGCGTATAATACCGTGGGTTTTTCGAAATTTGAAAAACTAAAAATGCAAGTCTTTAAGTGGATCCATAAAATTTCGGAATGCAACATTTTATTGAAAGCGGAAAGCCCAAGGTCAGATTATGGCCGATTTTTCGCGGAATGGAATAAAATATTTATTAATAGACATAATAGACAATGGTTTTTTTGGACTTAAATAGACTTCTAAGTCAGCAATGTAAAACTTTAGTCCGAATTTATGAGTAAATACAGTAAAGCAACCCTACAATTCCCAAAAATAAAAATAAAATTTTAAAGTTGAATTTATTCGACCTTTGAATATTTACAGCATAATATAATATATGACGTGGCGATAACAACGATTTTTTAAGTTTTTTGTTTTTGTTTTTTTTATGTAAACATTAAATATTTTCCAGAAGATAACATCCGAGGAATGTCGAAATATTGCAAAAATAAATTGATTATTATAAAAAACTAGACCTCGAGTTCGAAGATTTTTATTTATTAAAAATAAAATTTCCTAAAAGATATGATTCTTTACATTTTTTGCTGCCATGTGTACATTTAAAGCGGGGATTTGAAGAGACTTACAAAATAAATTTAAAAATTAAAATGCAAAATTTTTGACAGTGGGTTAAAATTGACATTTGCCTCAAAAATGAGATAACTTTAGAAGCGTCTTTTGTCAAGTGTATAGAAGTCAAAAATTTGTTTAACACAACTCGCTTTTATATAAAAGAAAGAAAATATTTATCTGGAGGTAAAGGACTGTTGGTGCTGTTTTTTAAATTTTCGTTTAATACCAACACCTGACTTAAGTCACTTAAGCCAATTAAGCCAATTATGTTTCAGTGTTTATTAGTCTGTAAGGAATTTATGTTCAATTGATTAATAAATAAATAAAATAAAATGAATCAAAAACAAACCCAATATAAGTAATCCATATTTCCCGTACCTCCTCTACATAATTTACATAATTCTATTAGTAAAATGTCTGTTAAACATTTCGATAAGGCTACTCTTTATCATGTTCCAATATACGTACCCAAAAGAGAAATGTTGGTATAACTAATCGTTTTCTCCCCAAAATATTCATTTAAATGGACACTTTTCATATGCCGTTTTCCTATTCTTCTTCTTGTGTTTAAGTGTTAATTCATGAATAAATCAGTAAGTTAGAAAATTAGTTTGTATCCTTTAGACACAATTTGTTATAATATGCACAGAAAAAAATTATTACCAGCTTTTAGTTGAATATTCGGTTTAAAGAACGGAGTTTAAATAAAAGCAGCCAAAACATGTTGGGGTCATATAAAGAATCTATTTTGGTTGTAGTAACCAGAGTAGATTTGACATTTGGATTGGCGCCTTATTTTTCTATTTGTATATATGAGGAACTTCAAAAATGTTAGACTCCTGTTGAAACGGACTTTAGACGCCTTTTATTAGTCAGGGTTTATTAAATTGAGTCCAACGATGGTTAGCACTAGGTAGAATACACTTAATAATTATGTTATGCAAAGTTTCTCGATAAAATATCGTCACCTCAGGAAATGATGGCCATTTAAAAGTCGAAATATTTATTAATAAAAAATTACTTCAAGCTTTTTAATTTTTGCTCAAAATTTTGAACCCTTAGATTAAAACCAATACAAAACTATACTTGGGAAATACATTCACTAAACAGGTAATTTTCATATCGCTGCTTTTTAGATTTTTAAATTTTTTTGTAAAGGGTTTTTGCGCCGTCTATTGGACTTGAATTGGTGTAATTTCTTACAATTTACGGTCAACCAAGTTGATGTTAGCGCATTAATAACGGAATGCAAACATCACAAACTTTTAAGAAATTGGCGTAAATTTTTTGAAAATGTATATTTTTGGTCTGTCATTCACAATTGTATTTGAAATTGGCTAGCGTATTACGTGTACTCAGTTTCTTAGTAAACAGCACATCCAAGTCAAAGATGCATTTTTTTTTTTTTTATTTTATTAATTAATAATCATATAGTTACAAATTAGATCCTATTACCCTAACCGATCACTAGCTACTATGGCTTCTGGAGAGTTGCACTGTGCGGCCGAAGACCGCATTTTGATGCCAAAATTCGAAAAAAAGTTTCTAGATAGACTTTTTTCATTGTTGAGTTGGCTGAAGTGATACTCTATGAAGTGAAATCCGCTCATAGTAACGTCCTATACCTTAAGTCTCCTCATTTCTTTCAGTCGCAACGTGGCCTTCATCCAAACATCATATTACTGTAGATACACAGGGAAAGTTATACACCTGTGAAAGTTCTTGGAGTAAAGGAAATCTAACAAAACCAAATGGAATATACGTCTACAGGTTAGTAAAATACGTAAAAACTTTAGTAAATTTCAATACCGTAACAAAAAATTTTTAGCAGTAGAAATTTGAGGATATATTTTTTGTGTTTTTTTATATAAAATTTGAGTTTACAAACCATATAGTAATAAAACGCTATCGTATGCTGCCTTAAAACCTATTAGGGGTTACTCAGAAAAGTATTAGTTACTGAATAAAACAAGATTTAGCTGCTACCTTCAGCTACTGTAGTTTTTATACAACTTTTTGTGGAATAGAATTTTTCAGTAAAATACATAGTACGACAATCAAAACTATATCTGAAAATATAATTTTTTGTTGAATTTAATCCAGATATTAATTTTTGTTTAATTTATAATTAATTTAATTAATTTAACGATAATAAAAAATATTTATGTATTTTGCAGGTTCCAGCAATAAGATGGAAGGTGACCTAACAAGGCTGAAATTATTCCAAGAAATAAAAAAATTCTAAAGGATGATATGAAAGAAATTTATGCTAAGGTTTAAACACTTATATCCGAAAGTGAAAATTCAAATTATAATTTATCAGTTAATGAAAAAAAGCATATATCAGATCAAGTGCATAAAATAAGATTAAGATGGGATTCAAGTAAAAGAATAGAAGAAATATTTTTGAAAACAAATCATGATTGGTTACAAAAATCCATTGAACTGAAAAAAGAGTCAAAACAAAAACAAAATGTTGGGAAAAATTCCAATGCAGGTCGGCGAGAACTCAGTTTCTCAGAATCTTCTGAACGAAGTAAACGCAGGAAAACAGAAGAATTACGAGCGAATGTGTCAACAGAAGATCTCCTATACTCAGCAACAAGTAAATTGCGAGCGGAAGGTAATACTGATTTTGCAAAAGTTGTTCGTATAATTGTAAATAATTGTACAAGTTGTACTACAATTCGAAACTATACTTTCGTGTATAAACTATAATTTTCAATTTCAATAAAAATATTTGTGAAAATTTGAAAAATGTTTGTTTTAGTTCATTTATTTTGTATTAAAGGTACACGAAAAAACTTTAGAAGTCTTTGCATGACGCCATATTGGAACCGACATTTTCAATTCCGTAATTCTGACGATGGATTCGTGATCAGCGACGGCCGCACAGTGCGTTGTAGCGAAAACACACAAGTGACTCTGGTGAGAATCGAACCCATAACCCCTGCACTGATAAGCCAGCACGCTAAGCATTCTAAAATGATAAAACGTAAAAATGTTATGAACCTCTTTAAAGTTAAGTAAAATTTAATTATTTTTCGGACTTTTTTATAAAAACCATGAGAACATATTGTAGTTAGGTATATATAGTAAATCTTCACCCCAGATTTAATTGATAAAGCGAAAAAAAATTTTATTTTTTCAATTCCTTGGAAGTAAAGTGGCAGTTTTTTCCGAACCCATTTCGCTTTGTAACAACTACAGAAGGCACTGTATCAATTCCCCCAACAAGCACATCAAAAAAAATGATTTTAGTTAGCTTAATACTAAAATCGAAAAGGCTTCAAAAAAAATTAAACGACTTGATATTTTATGAAGCAACCAAAATGTTCACTACCCCTGGCATCTTTTTATAAAATGTTTAATTTTGCGAATTTAAAAGCAATTGATATAATTTCCTGCAAATCAGTAACCCTAAACGTAATTGTTCAAGAAACCCTTAACAAATGCTTGTTTTCCCAAGAATCTTCTTAAGTTTTAATATATGAAAACACTTTAATTTTAAAATTTTTTATTTGTTTTCAACCAAAAGGTTTATTCGTGGCACACACACAAAAAAATAATAGTTTGCCTCAAAGTATCGAAAATTTAGTTATTTCTCGCATAAATGTTAGAATATGTATAAATGGGTGAATCTATTTACTACCAAATGTTTTCACCAATGACGATTTCATATGTCCGGATATTGAGTGGTTGTTAATGTCAGCATTTATTTACAATGCCCTACGTATGGTTAGACTAAAAGTGAGTGGTAAAACTATTTTGTACACTCAGAGAAAAGCAACCGACACCAATAGTTGAAAATTCAGCTATGACAATAAAATAAAGAAGTTGAGTTGATGAAGTTGAGAATCGTAAAAAATTTAGTTAAACATTTAAACTAAACGCAGAAAAAATACACTTTTAAATATGTTTATGTCTTTACAATTATTCAAATTTTCAAAATTAAATCAAGATATAAAGGGTCCGCCAAATAACTTCTTTTTTTGAACTCCTGAACCAATTGGACTTTGTATGGCGTCATACCAAGGTCTTTATGCAAAATTCGTCTCAATGATGTCTCCGAAATGTTCAATTGTTGAGAACGACGGTGAAGTGATGTTGATGGCGCTTCATGCACACTTTCTGCCACAGCAGCAATATTCTCGGGTGTACGTACTGTTTTTGGCTTTTCACGCTTTGGTTTATCGATAAGGATGCCAGTTTCTTTCACTTTTTTCACAAGATAACGAACATACGGACCATATTCGTTCAGCTGAAGGATAAAACTAATTATCTGTCAAATCAGACATGAGATAAGTGTTACCATTCACGAAATAAGCACTAGTTGAAAAAAAAAAACGTTAGATGGCGGACCCTTTATTTGCAATTTTAAAATGTTTAGATATTATGTTTGGGACGTGCAAACAAACATATAATAAACATAAACATACATACATATATATGTCTTTGCAGCCAAACATATATATGCTTGGCGGTAAACGGTTTTCACTTTGTCCAAATATATATATGTTTAAAGGCAAACATAATTATTTGTGCAAGCAAACATGTTATATTATAAACATGGGAAACGGAAATATTTTTCAAATAAAAGTATATAACCAGCATTTATATTTCCAGCAGGGCATTTTTTCAGCGTTTAACTAAACTCTTAAACAGGTAAATTAGGCAACATGGCGAGTCTCCCGATGGGTTCTCTCCGATCTTTATTGAATTTGGATATGTGATAAAGAAAGAAAAATATGGGACATGTATATTTTTTTTAGCAGCTCAATCTCACGTTTAAGGATTAAAAGGTGGGTTCAAAGTTCATACATTTATGTATATTAACATGTCTCAAACTAAAAAAATCAGATTTGTTTGAACGAAGTTTTGATGTACTCGAGAAAGCAAAAAATTTTTATACAAACATTGTCTATGTACTCTGTTAGGGATGCCATTTTTTTTAAATATATGTTAAAATGCTCTTCGGAAAAAATAGCATAGAAGTATAGGAAAAAGTTCATACACCTAGTCGATTAAATTTAATAGGCATTAAATTATTATACATATTTTTTAGCTTAATCTGACTATAATTCTTTAACAAAATGCCAATTTTAGTATCACTTAAAACACAATTTTTTTTAATAACAAAAATACTTGAATGTTATCGGACATGTTTCGTATACCAATTAATGCGGGTTAAAAAGCTACTTCATTTGGTGTCCCATTTGATAAAATATTTATCTGAAACAATTCGAAAAAAGTAGAAAAACTAAAAATGGGGTAATTTTTACCCCATTTTTTAACCCCTAAACATAAGATTGGACCGCTAAAAAAAAATGCGTATCACTTATTTTTTTCTTCTTTTTCACATATCCATCGCGAGACACCTCTTGTAAAAATTTAGCTAAATCAACCGAATTTTGAAGCTAAATCATCAGAGAAATTGAATTTAGCAGAAAATTTCTTCTTTTAAAAACCGGAAATTACAAGAGTCCATATTTATTACTGGGAATGTAAATTGTTAATTCAGACAAATTATGAAGTACGGAGTAACGATTTTTGGTCCATTTTGCCCTATTTTATGATATTATAAAAAAAATTATAAGAGAATAACGCCAGTGAGGTTGAGAGCGGAGACAAAAAATAACTTTTTGAAAACAATTGTGGCTTAAATTACCTGGCAAAATTATAAATTTGAGAACCACGAATTACTACATACATAGCTTGAAAAATTAGTTCGAATACGTGCACTGATAATAACCCATGCATAAAAATACAAAAAATGTCAAAATAGCAAAAACTTTCATAAAATATACGAATATTTGTTTATTTTACGAAAGATTTTGTTGTTTTGACATTTTTTTCGTATTTTTAGCATGGTTACATTACAAACGTAAAAATACCAAGTCATGACCGTTTAACGATCACACCCCAATATGGCCTCGAATGTAATGCAGCTAAGTTGCAGATTTCTTTCCTATTAGCTTTTCTGTTATTGTATATTACACTCAGAAGTGACAACAATAACAACACAAATATTCTATTTTTAGAATATTTGTTTGACAAAGAAATTTTTGATTGTTAAGCATATAAAATTTAAATTTCACTGTACGCTTAATTTGAATTTATAATGGGACCATAATATCTAGCCGCCTTTATTCAATTTAGCAATTTTATTTTAACTCAATTGAATCGTATCAAACTCAATGTAATTTAAGCTATTTATATACAATACGATCCACCATTATATTTCAATTAGATATAATGCAATATCATAATTGATGCATTTATTTACTACATGACATTATTTTTTTTTTAATCGGGTTGATATTAAAATTTTTAGTGGGATTTTATGGATTTCAAAACAAAAATGTTACTTTTCCACAACTTAAAAAAATTTATATATTTTTTTTTACATGGGGCAATACATTATTTTGTTTAATCCCATATAGCAATTTACTTCTGGCAATCCGATTATATATTGTCCGTCTAATAACATAGGGTATAACATATTGTAAGTTACAATTAAATATGACATTTTATGAAAAATTACAGTGACAAGAAAAATTTTATCTTACTATACGTGATGTCTTACTTAACTATTTAAAATTTTACAAAACTGGATTATATCAGATTGTCTAATGTTATTTTTCCTCGGGCTATTATTGCTCACCAATTATTTTTCGTATGAAAGTAATGAGTCATAAATTTTGTATCGGTAACCCATTATTTTATTATGTATAGTATGATCAAATTGTATTTCAATTCTATATAATAATTTACTATATTTTACTAAACTTTGAAGAAAAAAAAATGTTCTATTTACATAAAAAAAATTTTGTTTTACTCTGTCTCAAGTAACATCTTCTATAGTTTTTTGTTTTTATATACGACTTAGTTTTTTCTACAGCGGTGCAGTTGGCTTGTATAGCCCCATATATATATTTACCACTTTAAAACATATGAACAAATACTTTTTGTGTTTACTGTGTAAAGTTACAAACATTTATTTCTATAGTTAAAGTGACATTTGTAAGAAAGTACGTGTAAGTAAACAACGTAGTTAGTTCATTGGTACTTAAATATGAAAAAAGAGAATGAAAGTTAAAGTCAATGAGTTATTTATACATACAGTAGTGGTCAAAACATTTGGAACTGAGATCGCATTTGTTGTTTTCATTGATTTCTTTTCTTCAAATCACACTTAGTTACTAAAATTTATTTTTTACATATTCTTCACACATTGTCTTATGTTAAACAAATAAACAAATTAATTCCTTCAAATTAAAACAACAAAAAAATTAATAATAATAGATGTATTCAAAATACAGGTGTTCAAAACATTTGCAACTCTCATTATTCTTACTCTTAACGACACAATTTATACTAACAAATGCTAGGATATAATATGAGATTCAGGCCGTTACATTTTTCAAACAAATTTTATTATAATTATTGTTCTTTAATAGTTGTAATAAGATGTTGGAAGCATAAACATCGTAAGAATAATTTTTGTAAAAAATGGCAGGAAATAAATACAATTCTAAATTTTAAAACAAAAGTTTTAAATGATTTTCAAAATGGACTTTCCAAAAAAGAAATTTCTATAAAGTACTCCGTTCCAAAATCAACGATTTGCCGCATTGTTAATAGTGGTAACATCCACAAAACTCATAAAGGTATAAGACCCTGTATTACAACTGTAAGAGAAGATCGGAAAACCAAGAATTTTTTTGCGAAATATCCCAAAGCAATTCCCTGAAAAACTGCTAAAACTGAACTTTTAATAGATGCCAGTCTTCCCACCAGTAAAAGACGAGCCCGAGAATATGGTCTTAGAAGTTTTAGACGTACAAAAAAACCGTTTGTGTAGTTAAAAAACTGAAGAGCTCGGCTTGACTTTGCACGTATCCATTTGAACTAGACTCAACAGCAATGGAAAAATGTATTGTGGTCAGATGAGTCTAAATTCAATCTCCGGGGATCAGATGGAAGAGCCAATGTTCGAAGACCACGAGGCGAAAAGTTTAATCCCAGATACACAACCGCCACATTGAAGCACGCTGGTGGAAACATTATGGTGTGGGGTGTTTTTCAGGAAATAGGATTGGCCCAATTCTCCGCATTACTAGCACAATGACGGCCATAATCTATAGAGATCTTTTGCGTTCAGTTATGCTTTCGTGTGCTAAATGGGACATGCCACTCTCATGGACCTTCCAGCACGACAACGACCCAAAACACACGGCGGGGGTTGTAAAAGTTTGGTTGCAGGAAAATGATATTAATATCATGTCGTGGCCTGCTCAATCTCCCGATACCAACCCGATTGAGAACATGTGGATGATTGTAGAACGGAATATCGGCAATAAAGTATTCCGAAATGGTGATGAACTTTTCGTCGAGTTGGAGCAGCAGCGGAGAGAAATTTCTGACGATTATATTAAAAAGTTCATTGCCTCAATGCCTACGAGATGTTCAGAAGTTATAAAAAATAATGGCTACGCTACAAAATACTGAGAGTTAAAACCATTGTTTGTATTTCCTGTTAATTACTTTAAGAGTTGCAAATGTTTTGCACACTGCACTATCAACTTATTTTGTTAAAATTACTTTTTTTTATTTTTGAGAAATTATGAATAATTTTTTTGTATTTGTAAAATAATATGCTATAACTGAATTTAAGAAAAAAAAAAACAAAAACTTATACCACAAATCTTTCTGATCAAAAAAATTTATAAATGATTTCAGTTGGAAATGTTTTAAACACCACTGTATATATATATTAAATATTTGCCCCAAGTCACGTGCTTTAATAAAACCTTAAACATAATTTAACTTTCCAGTAAAAATTAAAAATATTTAAATGAACTTACTTTTAATCATAAGCATTAAATTATAATTATATGATCGTAGTTCTGTCATCAAAATTATTTTTAAATTAAAATTTTCATATAAAACTACAAAAATCTTTAATATAAATTTACTTTAATTTCTTTTTTTTATAAACCATTTACATTTTTATAAACCATTTACATTTTTATAAGCCATTCACATTTTTATATTCCATTTGTTTTTTTTTTTTTTTATATTCTGTAATTTCTATTTTTGCTTTTTTCACTTTTTATTATAGCACTTTTTTATATAAATTTTTTTTTTTCAAACTTTATTTTACCATCATAGCGTATATTTGTTATCAATTAACATGTATTTAGTATATCACGTATACGCAACGTTAACCGACACAATGTTATTACGTATCCGTTTGTTTAGAGTTTAAACTGCCAACTAAATATTGTTACATGTTCCTTAAGGATATGCATGTTAAAAAGTCATTTCAATTGAGTAGCACATTTCTTTGTTATACAATTGAAGGGCTTGTTGTAAAAACTTGATAAGCCACATTTTAATTTGAGTTTGTATTGGCCTTTTAAGGATTGAAAAAAATGCAAAAAATACTACTTTTGCTAGAAGTTTGTACTCTAGCTACTTGTACTAGGCGTTGAAGCAAGACTTCTGTCAAATATTTGACAACGGATGTCTAGAAAACGGCGAAAATCCATAAAACAATAAATGTGGCTTATCAAGTTTTTAAAATAAGCTCTTCAATTCATTTAACAGTGTGAGAGAGATTTTTATATATGTATAATATTACACATTACACATTACACATTATATATGTATAATATTACACATATAATACATTGTATATATAATTCTCTATATATATAGCTCTCTAGCTCTCTTTTGTTTATATCCTGTGTAAATGAGAGATGGTTTGTGAGGTAGAACATAACAAAACATTAAGTGGCTAATATATGTTAGCGTTTTTTTAATATGTTATAACATAATGTTCATTTTATTTACGAAACCTCTACAATTTAAAAATATACTTCAAATTATGAATGAGGTTAAAAAAAATTTGGCTATAAAACTAGCCCCACACACATGGTTTTAAAAGATGTATTAACAAAAAAAAAACAAAAATACTCTACGAAAAGTAAATAAGTATACAATTTTAAAGCTCCTTATACCTACTTTACAATAAAATTATAGAGCAATTCCATATAAAAGCGATCACCTTTTGGACGACCCCTCTCCGATTTTAAAATAAATAGTCTCAATCGATTGCCCAGCAAAAAAAAATGTACCTACATATTTTTTTTTTTTTTTATGTGACTTGTTTAGTGGTGGTGTGCACCACTGTCATGTGACAAAATTGAAGAATTCTTCATAAGGGACCTCATTGAAAGCTGTTTTAAAAAAACTGCTAAAGCGACTAAAAGCTCGTTGGAAAGGTATTGAATCAGGCTTTAATTGAAAAATAAAATTTTCCTAATTTTTCTCAGAAATTTACCTTTTTTCCCATGAAAATTAAATTTTCCGATTTTCTACAGAAACTCCTAAATTTTCCGGCTAATTTTATTTTTTTTGGATTCCTCATAATTTTTGCTTTAAGAATCAGCAATAAAAAAATGGGCCCGACTCCTTGTTTGGACAGGAGAAGAGCATTTAAGAGACCACCTTGTTCTCATTGTTTTTATATTTTTTATAATTGAATTATTTTTAATTATTTAACAAGAAAAATTAGGAAAATTTTTCAATTAAAGCCTGATTCAATACCTTTCCAACGAGCTATCACTCGTTGCGATCGCTTTAGTAGTTTTTTTTAAAACAACTTTCAATGAGGTCCCTTATGAAGAATTCTTCAATTTTGTCACATGACAGTGGTGCACACCACCACTAAACCAGTCACTATAAAAAAAAAAAAAATATGTAGGTACATTATTTTTTGCTGGGCAATCGATTGAGACTATTTATTTTAAAATCGGAGAGGGGTCGTCCAAAAATTTGCCAATTTTGATCGTTTTCATATGGAATTGCTCTATATGTTGAATAAACTCGTAAAACTAATTTGAGAGATGGTTTTTTTCAAATGTTTTACTTTTAAATTTTACAAAATTAAAACCAAAAGTTTATTTTTCCATCTTTTATCATAAATTATGATGTGAGCAAGATTATTCAAGCTCAAACTAAGTTTTTTGTTCAACAAAAAACCGTGCAATGTATATTTATTAATTAAAAATTCCTTATCCGCTAATTTAAAGCCGTCTTTTATCTACAGACAGGTCCTTACATGTTTCATTTCGCGTCACCAAAAATCTTCAAAGGACCAATGTAGAAGGTGTAGAAGATTTACCCAAATTTTGGAGTAAAAAGATCAACGCTTTACCCGTATTATTTCATGTACCCGATGAGAAGTCTAAAACAGAACTGGAAGAACTGAATTAATTCAAATAAAAAATAAAACATTTTTAACTAATAAATATTATTCGTGTACAGGCTAGAATCGTAATACACTGTTTTGTTATTGTTTATTAAATAACCAACAACAACAACACTTTCTGACTATAGCATTAGGGCCATAACTCAGTTTTGCCGTACTCTGCAATTTTCAAATGTTTTATTCTAGGGATTCTACCGAAAACCCTAGATAAGGGGGTTTGCAGAATTCTATTACACACTATTACATGAAATTTATTTAGTTAAACGGAAAATAACACAATTTGATGTTTTTTTTAATTTAACTCGAAAATTCGGTTGTCCCAACCGAAGTCAGTTTGCACAACTGAATTTGGTGGCCACAACCCCAAATTCGGTTGGTGCACCTAGAAACAGTTAGAGTGTGCCTTGAAATGTTAATTTGTATAGTTAAATTACGTTGTTTTTATACCACGCTTGTCAGTTATTCAACTAAATCATACTATAGTTGAGAATAAATAACCGAAATGTCAGTAATAAACAAACAAGTGTGCTATAATGGGTCGGTTCACCATTATTATATTTTTCTTACATTTACGTTTAAAATTACTTCCTTTAATGATAAAAAGGTAGATCGGACATGTTAAGACAATTATGCTCTCAAAAAATCAATTAAACATACACAGGAAAAACTAAAAACGGGTTTCAATTAAAAAATTTATGGAATCAATTAATATATTAATTGATTTTGCACCTATCACGGCAATGAAACTATCAATTAAACATTTTATTAAAATTGAGAAGGAAAAAAAGGTATAAATAACTTCTACAAAAAAAAATATATATGATACTCACAAAAAAAGTGTGTGCTATATTTGGTATTTTATACTGAAAATTTTCTATTTATGCATACAGTGTATGAACAAATAATTTGAGAATTACTTTTAAAATAAAATATGTATTTATATATTTAAAAGTCTTTAATATACACAGAAAAAAATTGTCAACCTTAAATATATAATTAAAGATTTGAGTTGAATTAAATTTCTTTCTAAACAAATATTTAATTGAATGAATAAATATTTGAATTGACTTTTAAATATATAAATACATATTTTATTTTGGACTCAATTCTCAAATTTTTTTTTATACACTGTAGGTTACATAGCAATTTTTCCGTATAAAATACCAAATGCATTTGAAGTTTATAAATAAAACTAGCACGCACACAAACATAGAAACAGACGCAGCATTAACAAAAATACACATACCAATGTATCGTTCACACACTTTTTTTTGTCAGTACCATATTTATTTTACCTTTTTTTTTAATTTTTAATAAAAGTTTGAATCTATATTATCATTGTCGTGATAGGTGCAAAATCAATTAAAATATTAATTGATTCAAAAATTTTTTTTAATTGAACCCCGTTTTTAGTTTTTTTTTATTTAGGTCTATTTTTTAATGTTGAAAATCCTATAAAAACTTATTTTCTACGTTTTATAGGCTTATGCATGGAACTTTCATTTATTGATAAAAATAAACAATTATTACCGTGAACCAACATTGAAAAAAACATTTAACTGAAAAAATTATTCGTTTCAAGGTAGACTCGAAAAACGTTTCAAGTTACACTCATGATCAGACTTGGGCGACGCACAGTGGCGGAAAATTTGATTTCACTGGCCAAAAGTTAAATTTTTTTTTGGTACCGATTTTTAAAATTTTAACGTCATTTTGTAGCTAGTATGTTCAAATTAAGGAAGCCAAAAAATTGAGTTAAACTATTGCTATTTGTGGGCATGACATGCTGTCAAACTTAACTGTTTTTTTTAATTTCAGAAAAATGTGATTTTTTTTGGTTTTTTATCAAAAATAAATGTTTACTACTAGCAAATTATCATCGATAATGACCTGCTGTCTTTTCTATAAGGTTGGTAGGATTATAGTCTTTAGTTGTTGTAAGTGGTCACAGCACTGCCGTTTATTATTAGGGTGTTCTGAAATATTTATTAAACTACTATATTTTGGTCAAATTTCAATTTCAGTGGAATAGAACATCTAATGGAAACAAGACAGCAAGAAACGTATACCACCCGGAGAAAGGCGAAAGTGTCCTCTTTAACCCTATATATACCTTTGCCCCCGCCACGGCCCGCCGGTAGAACACTTTTTTCATTTTAATGAAATATCTCAAAAAAATTCAAATGACGCGCAGTGGCTGAAAATCATTTTTCATTGGCCAAAATTCTGTAACTTTTGAACCGATCAAAATATTTTAGAATTTTGGCCAATGAAAAATGATTTTCTTTAGTTAGTCTCTTTACAGGAAGAAGAAGAAGAAAACATTTTTATTGAAAAATTTTACGGACACAAGGGATACACCAGACTGCCGCAGTTTCGTCCCCCTCCTGGGACTCGTCAGTGGTTAATTTATGTGTCAATTGAACAAAGTATTTTATATTGTTAATTTGCTCTATATGAAAAACTTTTTATTTTTTTTTTTTTTTTTTTGGTGTCGTACTGTGATTTGAACTCACTGCCTTAGCATCAGGCTATGCATCGTAATCTCACCTCTTAACCAGTTGAGCCACGGTCGACACAGCGATGACTGTAGCTAAAGTGGAGTTTGGTCACACTACGTACACACAAGTATTGTTTCGATCAGAAGAGACAGAATTAACTAATACCAATGCACAATTCATTTCTCAACTACAATGTTTTTTCTTCTTTATCCTATCTCTTTTTCACAAGTAATTATCACGTTTTATGATGCGCTTTATTCACATACAATAGTTGGATATCAAGTGTAGGTTAGAGATTGAGTCGCCGTTAAGCAAGTTTCTTAAAATTTCATGTTAGAAAGTGTTTTGCAACCGTCAGATAATGACAATCGTAATTAATTTAATTTTCATTGGCCAACGTGTGACGTCAATTACATTTCACAATCATTCACTTGTGGAAAATAAAAAGACATTTATTCTACCCATTTTTATAACAGCGTTAAAATTGAATAACTGTGGTCATCCAATTGTAATTTTTTTAATTTTTAATCGCAAATTTTTAAATAATTTATGTAAATTTGTGGTCTAGTGTAATCATGTAAATTTGAGTAGTGTGGTTTTTTAAGGTTTAGTTAAAGTCATACGAATTTTTAAATTAAACTTTTAGTTTCATTTAATGTCGTAAAATTCAATTAAATTTTCAAATTACCTGGAATATGTATTTAGAAACTTTCTATAAATATAAATATTAATTTAGCATGTGGGAGCAAAAAGTAATGTGGTTTCCTTATTATATTTCCATACATAACTTTAAAACAATGATGGTCATAAGTTGAAGTCACTTAAGTGATAGTTAAATTCCCAATGGTGGTATCATACTGAAGTTAGTTTTCTTCTTATGACCATCGATAACCCAGTGTAGAAACTGTAATAACTTTTCTCACTACCAGTAATGACAACAACATAATCTCTGCAATATTTAAACATAAATAATAAGGACTTGCTAATAACTAGTTAATCTTCCTATTATTTGAATATAAAAAATAACACGTACTTACGTTTATCATTATTTTAAATATAAAGTAATAATATTAAAATTTTTTGAAAATCTACCTTTTTTGATGTTTTGTAACCTGGAAAGTAATGACATTTTGTAGCATGTGCTGTCTAGTACAACATGTGGAGAGCGCTTCACTAATAACCTGGAGTCCCAGGTTCGAATCCCGCGCGGGCACATTTTATTAAAAAACAAAAAAAACATTTAGAATAAAAGATATTTATATTTATATTGTATTGTATTGTTCATATTGTAATGGAGACAAATTTAATAAAATAAATTTACTCATTTTACTGACAAGCAAAGTACCGTAAATAGTGGGGATTCTCTAGTGATGCACATCAAATTATATTAAATTTTGGTGTGTGCTACAAAATAAAAATATGAATTAAGGTCATTATGAATTATATTAAAAGTTAAAGTTTTTTACAATTAGTATTTAAAATGTGTTTGTAAAACTGATTGGACCTTTTTCATATGTTTCAAAATATTTCCAGTAATTTTTTTAACTTTAATCAAATATATCATATAAATGAAAATTGAGTTTATATATTCATCCATATATTAGTCTTGGGGTAGATGGAGTCACATATACTTCATTATATGTTCATCTATGAGTCTATTTTGCTTCCATGGAATTACATATACTTTCGTATTCGCCCATATATGGCCATTTTTGCGAATATGAAAAAACATATACTTACATATATGTTTATATATGAGCACCTTTATCAAATATGCAGGGTAATATCCCAGGGTAATTTTTTCTCAACACAATTATACGTTAAAACGGACAACAAATTTGCTATGGAAATTTTCAATATTATTTTTAGATTATATGAACATATTTGTACATATATGAACTTTTTTAACCAGGCATTTATATAAAAACAATGTACTTAATTTTAATATATTTTTTCCTACATTAATGAAAAAAAAATTGGATTAATATATTCGTCCATATATTGGTTATATGGAGTTACATATACTTCCTTACATGTTCATATATGATTCCTTCTTGTACATATGGAGTTCTATATACTTCCATATTTGCCCATATATGGCCCTCTCTAGCGAATATGAAACAAAAACTTTCCATATATGTTCATATAGGAGCACCTTTGGAAATTTTAAATCACATATATCTCCATATATGAGTCCTTTTTGAACATATGAAATCACAAATAATGCCATATATACCAATATTATTTCTATAATTGTCCATATATGAAAACCATATATGAAAATATTTGTAGATTTATGAACTTTTTTAACCGGAAGGCATTTAGTAATGATATGTCATTGTTTTGCTCGACATCCGACATATAAAAGTAATGCGAACATAACCCATGACAATTGTAAGCACTTGCCATTACCAAATATGTACTTATATAACCACTTTCCTACACTGGTAAGTTACTTAAAAGTGTAATGACAAGCTTTTATTCAATTATATGTTATGCTACTTTGTACCTTGTAATTGCATTTTATTATTATTTATATTTACACTCTGGTCATACTTGTAACATTTACTGATGTGACAGCTTATAATATTGTTATCTTTGTATATCACAATTAGGGCTCGGAAGTTAATGCATTTATAATTGTGTTTAATATACATACAATTTGCATTAGAACTCTTAAAATATGCACTTAAAACATTTAAAATATGCAATTGTTATTGATTTATTCAACGTTTTTAACACTATCAATACAATTTAAATAAAGTTTTTTTTAGAAGTAATTAAAAATTTGAAAATTAAGGTAAATCTTAACTGGATTTGTAATTGTATGAGGACGGATCAATAAGTCCGTGACTTTTCGAACTTCCCTCGTAGTTATATGAAATGCTGCTCCCATCAAGTGCCACCTGTTAATAGACTAATGTCAAATTTTGAGCAAGTTCCGTCATTTACTTTGCGTTTAACAGCTGTTCAAAACATACAACCTCGTGGATTTTTCTAAAAAATGGAAAAAAGTGAATTTCGAGTGCTCATTAAAAATTATTTTTTGCGAACAAAAACCGTCAATCTAACCAAGGAAAAGCTTGATAAATACTATGGGGACTCTACACCATCGATTTCAATGGTAAAAAAGTGGTTTACTGATTTTCATTGTGGTCGCACAAGTACAAATGACGCTGAACGTTCTGGACGGCCAATTGAGGTCAATACACCCGAAAATGTCGAAAAAATACACGATATGATGTTGGCCGATCAAAGAGTAAAAATGTGTGAGATTGTTCATGCCATAGGCATTTCATATGGCAGTGTGGTTTCTATTTTAAATTATTAGTTTTGTTTAAGAAAGCTGTCTGCAAGTTGGATGCCGCGTTTGCTCTCAATTGACAATAAGGTAATGGCAACAGTTTTTTGGGATGCACGAGGGATAATCCACATCGATTACCTTCAAAAGGGAAAAACAATAAACGGCGAATATTATGAAAACTTATTGGACCGATTTAATGAGGATTTAAAAAAAACGACTCCATATGGCCAAGAAATGCCTATTTTATGGACCTCGAAAAATCCTTTTTTTTTAGGGAAGGATACAAAAATTGGAAAAAAGTTGAACTAAGTGTATTGAGGTGAAAGGAGATTATGTTGAAACATAAACATAAACTGTGGTTCTTTTAAAAAGTCACGGACTTATTGATCCGCCCTCGTACTTTTCAATTTTTTTTTTTTTTTTTTTTTTTCTGACTTCTTAATGAAAAAATATGTATTTATAAATTTGAAAAAAAAAAATATATAGAATAGTTATTTTGTGCAAACTCAGATTTTAGTAAAATATGAATAAAGTCTATTAAAAACATCCATACTAATGCAAAATATGCAAATACAGGAGTGTTCGCTTATAAGGAACACCGATTATAACGAATTTATTTTATAACGAACGATTTTTCTGGTCCCACCCACCGCATGTCCTAACATATTTCATTCAAAATAATACGGTTATAACGAACATCGCTTATAGCGATCTTTTTTTATAACGAACTAATTTTTGGGACCCTTTCGCAAATTTTCATACGAACGTGAATGAAATTGAAATGAAATAATGAACACATAAAAAAATTGAGATTTTAAAATGCAAAAAATCTTAAAAATTTCAGTTGTTTCTTTAAACTCTACTAAAAAGGTTAATAGAACGTAATTTAAAGAAAGAATTGTTTCAATATTGCAAACAAAGATTATTAAATTGAGGGAAAAACTATCTTTATAGTTAACTTCGCCCATAATGAACATAATTGTCCGGCATATACGAGATCGATATAACCGTGCTACACAGTACATGCAATTATAGCAAAATATATGAAAATTTGTTGATTCGCAGATATATTTAGTTAATATTGTAATTCAGCTAACAACAGCAAATATGTATTTACATAACCTTCCGAGCCCTAATCGCCATCATCATCACAGGAGTAATGTTTGCAGGCACATTATATATAAATAATTTTATTATTAAATACTAAGATAATATGAACAAGACCAGTAATAGCAAAGTAAACTAGAGACATGAGAGCATCAGGATAAAATATTAATTAAATCCATAAGAATTACATTTACAAGCATTAAATTCTGTGACGTACCCAGGACGGCCTAGGGCACGCCCTAAAGTGCATAATATTTTTTTTTTTGCAATGAAAATGAAAATTATTCAAGTTCGAGGCCATATACTCTATATTTCTTCATTAGGATATTGTCCTAACAAATAATCTATAGAGTTTTTGTTTTCAAATTTATTATTTGACCCTTTCAGGAATGTGTTGATAGATCTATTTTGGGAATTTTCTAGGTTCCCATCATCAGAACACGTTTTGAAAGCGGTAACAATCCCATGCCAAACCTCAAGCATTCATATGAACTAGTTTACTCACTACATGAGAACTAATATACATATGAGTTTGAAATTAAAGATTATAACCATTGATCAAAAAATAAATTGAAAATTATGAATTTATAATTTTTTGTGAGTTAAAAATTGTTTTAAGCATAACAAAATGTACATAAATAGTATTACAGTCATACAAATAATCCATAAAAATAACAGAAAAAGCTTCTTAAAATTAGTTAAAAGTGCGCCCCAGTAGGCTAGTTGGTAGCGTGCTGGCTTATTAGTGCGGCGGTCGTGGGTTCGATTCCCATCAGAGGCACTGGTCTGTTTTCGCTACAACGCACCGAAAGCCATAGTAGCTGGGGCGCGGTTAGGGTAATAGTATATAATTTGTAATTTTTAATTAATAAGAAAAAAAATAAAAAATTTGTTGAAAATTACGTTGCAGATAAAACTGTTAAAATTTGCAGATTTTTGTTTTGCCAATTATTGTTAAGAAAAGAACAGTAAAAATAAAACAGTTAAATAAACAAAAAATTGTATTGAATTGGTGCTGAATTTAAGTTAATTCCAAATAGAAATTTGTTAATCATTTTTAGTTACTTTCTCTAATTTGTAACGGTAAATAAAATTTGCTTATTTACAAAAATTCTTTTTAAGAAATAATTGTACAGTCTTCGATCAATCCACAATAAAGAACAAAACACGCAAATCTTTATTTTTTCGTGCGCATTTACTATAAATTTTGTGTAATGCAATTAACAGCATATTTTGCTTATACACTCCGTCTCATAACTATAGCACACTTTAAAAGCTTTTTTTAACTGCTTATAAAAATTAATTAAAACACCCTGTATAAAAAAACTAAATTTATAAAAAGCTTTCTTATTGTCTTCTACTTCTTCTCACATATTTTTTTTTTTTAATTTTGCTTTTTGAAAAGAACCGTTAAATATTCAAAAAGTCATTGCATATTAGAGACTATTTTTTTCGTTTCATAACTATAGCACACATTTAAAAAAGTTACGTTAAAGTGAAAACAAGTGAATTAATGAAATTTTTTTTTGGAATAATTTAAAAAAATATATATAAAAGTGAAATGCCACGAGGTAAAAAGTTGTCAGATATGGAAAAAGGCAAAATTCTTGGATTTAATGGGGCAGGCCTAAGAGTGAGCGATATATCAAAGAAAATTTGCAGAAGCCGGAAAGTTATTTCCAATTTTCTCTCAAATCCGGAAGAATACGACATTACAAGACGAGGTGGCCCAAAAAAAAAACTTTTGAGTCGCGAATCTAGAAGTATTCTACGAAAAGCTAGCAACTCTGCCCTAAGTTGCAGCAAACTTGCTGCTACAGTCACAACAAAAATTTCCAAATCGACGGTATGGAGACTTTTAAATGATGCACCGAACATCTGTCGACAAAAATTGAAAACAGCACCCAGGTTACTTCAGCGTCATAAAACTGCCCGGCTTAATTTCGCTAAGCAAAATATGCAAAAAAATTGGTCTCAGGTATTGATGGTAAATAGTTTGCTATTTCTCCATTTCTTATTATTTTTTGTTTCTTAGATTATTTTTTCTGATGAGAAAAAATGGAATCTCGATGGCCCCGATGGTCACAGACAATATTGGCGTGATTTACGGAAAGAACCACAATATTTTTCTCAGAGAAATTTTGGTGGAGGTTCGTTGATGGTATGGGGTGCGTTTTCGGTGAATGGTGTGTTGGAACTGCAGGTTGTTTCATCAAAAATGAAAAGCAGCGATTACACCAAGATGCTCCAGTGTAGTCTACTTCCATTTATGAACCAGAATGTTGAAAAAAATTACATATTTCTACAAGATAACGCTTCAATACACTCAAGCAGAGAAACAAAGCAATGGCTTGAAAGCAATAATATCTCGGTTTTGGAGTGGCCAGCCTGTTCACCTGATATTAACCCGATTGAAAATATCTGGGGAATATTAACAAGAAGAGTTTTTGCCGAATACCGCCAGTACAACTCGGTTCCAGAACTAAAAACTGCTATTTTTGACGCCTGGGAAGGAATTGAAGAAAATACAATAAAAAACCTAATTAATTCAATGGAAAACCGAATATTTGAGTGTATTAAGAATAACGGAGGTGTAACTCATTATTAATTTACTCTTAAATAAAATTTAACAAAAAAAAACCTCATCTTTCAGTGTGTTTACTAAAGTGGGCTATAGTTATGAAACGAAAAAATAGTCTCTAATATGCAATGACTTTTTGAATATTTAACGGTTCTTTTCAAAAAGCAAAATTAAAAAAAAAAATATGTGAGAAGAAGTAGAAGAGAGTAAGAAAGCTTTTTATAAATTTAGTTTTTTTTATACAGGGTGTTTTAATAAATTTTTATAAGCAGTTAAAAAAAGATTTTAAAGTGTGCTATAGTTATGAGACGGAGTGTATAAGCAGCAATCTTTGCTTAACAATTGTAAAATGCTGATATCAGAACCGCTGATTTTTATTCCCATAAGAAACAGATTGAAGAAAACATTTTTTTTTGTGAGTTTTCGTTGTATACTAATTACTTTTACTCCACTAAAATTAAGCTGAAATATAACAAAACACTCCAACTGTGATACTTAGCGTTAGTTTTTAATTATACTGTGATATTTTATTATTTATTTTAACATTTTTACAATTTCAGTTTAATTTGTGTTTCATCTCGTAATTTTTGTGTCGTTTTAATATAGACTGAAACTTTAAGTTTAAATGTGAAAGTGAAAAGATTAGTTTATTTTAATAAAATATATCCCAGAAGTTGGAAAGTAATCCCAACGAAACGTCGGATAAAATAATGATATAAATAGTTTTTAATTGCATTAGAAAAAATAAATGACCTGCTTAGAATACAATTCTGAAGAATTAACAAAAAAAAACTTGTAGATTTCTCAGTTAGATAACACTTAGCAAAAAAAAAAAAGATGAAATTTTGACAATTTTTTGGTAGTTTTAGCAAAAATGATTATTAATTTTATTCTATTAGCAAATGTTTTCACTGGATTGTTGCTGTAAGTGCAAGCACGTTGCAGCATAAAAAAAAACACAAATTAATAGCGGTTTTTTTCGAAATACAAAATCAAATTATTGGTCGAAAAATTTGGTTACAAGGCGAGTTTTGTCGTGAGAGAATTATTTGTGTGAAAAAATATTAATTAATGTGTCAAAAATAACGTTGACAACTGATACATTTTAAATACCGTTATCCGTTTTAAAACCATTTCGAACTGATAACCGATACAATACATATACCGATTTTGAAATACCGGTATACCACAACCGTTGCATTGAATACCAGGTACGATACCGGTATTGAAACGATTTAAAAAAAATATGTTTTTTGCAAAAAATTTATTTTTTTTTATATATAAAACATTAAAAATTGTTAATCAATTTCAATTTATAATTTTTTTAATAAAAAATTGTAAAGGGTCCGCCATCTAACGCTTTTTTTCCGATGCCGATTTTGCCAAAAAAAAAATCATCTTTTCAGATGAAGCTCATACTGCATGGCCAGCCGAGGCAGCCATTTGAATGAAATCATTTTCCATTATTAACCGGAAGGATTGTACTTTCAAGTAAAAAAAGAAATTTGAGAAAATATTCAGTAGTTTTTTTTAACTTGACGTACTGTTTTTAATTTGCGTTGACAAGAGTTTTATATGAATTTATAAACGTATTTTTTATATGATATCGATAGAAATATTAAATACTAGCGGGCGCAGCCCGCTACGTTGTTAGCGTGCCTTAGACCTAGTTTTTGGGATGATGGTAATCCAGATAAGGGTCTTGATTATCAAGTTTAAGCTGTAGTTATTTCGTTAATAATTTTGTTTGACCATTTATTAAAAAGGTTTTAAATAAATTTTGTCAATTAGTTAAAAAAACAAATTTAAAAATTGTTTTCATAGACAGATATAATGGTTATGTGCAATATATTATTAAATTTCATGAATATGATAAAAAAAATATTTTCATTAAATTTCATACTTTAATGAAAAAGTAAGCATTTTGTTCTTCAGAATTTTTGCTATATTTTCCTCAATTCAATATTTGTAGCAGCCTTATTTGAGGTATTAGAAATATGTGTAGGTAAATGAGCCACGGTTTAGAGCCCCCTTTGTTTTTCAAAGCAGCCACTGATAAATGGATGCAAATATATGATGATCATCTATTTTACATCTTGTAAAGCCTATAGTTTATTTAAGAACTCGCATTATATGTGTACCAAATATCAATGAAATCGATTAAGCCGATTAGAGATACTTAAAATGTGCGACGCAGATAATATAAAAATCCAATAAAGCGTATATCGTTTCTACCAAATTTCAATAAAATCGGTATACCATTTAGGAGATACTGAAAAAGTGACCATACAAATTAAACGAACAACATATGGAAATCTGTCAGTAGACAGATTATCTATGCACCAAATTTCAATAAAATCGGCTTAGCCTTTTATAAGATACGGAAAAAGTGGTCATAAAAGGGCCACGCCCACTATATCGAATTTTTTTATAGAATATATTTCCTTCCGGAGCTTCCACTATCTACATGCCAAATTTAAATAAAATCGGTTCGGCCGTTTATAAAATACAGAAAAAGTGGGCATAAAATAGCCACGCCCACCATATCGTAATTTTTTTTCACTCTCTATGTACCAAATTTCAATAAAATCCGTTCAGTCGTTTGGGCGTGATGGGCGTAATATTAATCAGGATAGTGAAAATGTGGGCGTAAAAGTGCCATGCCCACAATATCTAAATTTAATATAACTTAAAGTGCTTATCTGTGATATCTTTTTCTGGGTATAAAATATCAATTACATAGGATAAGCCATATCGAATATAGCGAAAAAGTGGGCGTAAATGTGCCACGCCCACCATATAGAAATCAAATACAGCACATATTACTTTTCAGTTTGCCCACTATCTGTGTACCAAAATTTAATAAAATCCTTTAAGCCATATAAAAGATAACAAAAAGTGGGCGTAAAACTGCCACGCCCACCAAGTCTTAATCTATTATAGGAAATAGTGCTTATGAGTCATCCCAATATCTGTGTACCAAATTTCAATAAAATCTGTTCAGCCATATAGAAGATAGTGAAGATGTGGGCGTAGAAGTGCCACGCCCACAATATCTAAATTTGATATAACTTAAAGTGCTTATCTGTGACATCTCTTTCTGGGTACCAAATATCAATTGCATCGGTAAAGCCATATCGAAAATAGTGAAAAAGTGGGCGTAAAAGTGCCACGCCCATCATATAAAAATTTCATATAGCCTATAGTTCCTTCCAGACCGCCCATTATATATGTGTCAAATTTGAATAAAATCGGTTCAGGCGTTTGGACGTGATGCTCACACAAACAAACAAACAAACAAACCAATAGTCATTTTTATAATATTAAATAACTTGTGTTTCAAATAAAGTTTAAAAAACAAATGTGTTTAAAAAGTAAAAATTCAAATATTACTTAGCCAGCAAATTTCGGAGCCCTCAAACTACATGAAACTAAAATGACTCAAAAACAGACGAATTTAGGAGGCCTGTTATTTTGGAATCAAAATAGTTTCAAAAAAATACTCTTTTTACTGATGAAGATAAGAGTATTCTTAAAAGAATCAAAAATGACGCAAAAATATGAGGGAAATAATTTGAAAAAAATTAATCAAATATGAGTCAGGAAAGAAGTGGTACAATAATTTTTTTGAGCCTTCCAAAAAGGCTCAAAAAAGAGATTCTTTTTTGAATAAAGAAAAAAATGCGATTCATTTAAGATTCATTTTTTTTTTTTGGCACAAAAAAGACACCAGTTTATAAGGGAAATTTTAATTAAAACACTTATTTCTCCGCGGCATTTTTGAGTGCAAAAAGAAGGCTGCTTTGGATGAACCACTTTAATACAAAAAAATTTTATTTTTAATTATATTTTTTGAGCCAATTTTTTACTCATTTTTTATTCCGCTCGCTGGGTGGGTAAATATTGTATTATACTTTTATGTTCATATTTAATGTACATAAATTATAAGTACTTTATATACAAATTAAAAAAAAATGAAAATTATTCAAGTTCGAGGCCATACTCTATATTTCTTCATTAGGATATTGTCCTAACAAATAATCTATAGAGCTTTTTATTTTCAAATTTATTATTTGACCCTTTCAGGAACGTGTTGATAGATCTATTTCGGGAATTTTCTAGGTTCCCATCATCAGAACACGTTTTGAAAGCGGTAACAATCCCATGCCAAACATCAAACATTCATATGAACTAGTTTACTCACTACATGAGAACTAATATACATATGAGTTTGAAGTTAAAGATTATAACCATTGATCAAAAAATAAATTGAAAACTATTAGTTCTCATGTAGTGAGTAAACTAGTTCATATGAATATTTGATGTTTGGCATGGGATTGTTACCGCTTTCAAAACGTGTTCTGATGATGGGAACCTAGAAAATTCCCGAAATAGATCTATCAACACATTCCTGAAACGGTCAAATAATAAATTTGAAAACAAAAAGCTCTATAGATTATTTGTTAGGACAATATCCTAATAAAGAAATGTAGAGTATGGCCTCGAACTTGAATAATTTTGATTTTCATTGCACAATTAAAGGTCGAAAAAAGCATAATTTTTATTTTTAATAAAAACTATAACAAACTTTTAAATTAATAAATTTAAGTATTTTTAATAATTTAAAATGTTTTCTTATATTTTTTTTAAAATTTTTTCAATAATACCGGTACATACCGCTATTATTGTTCCTGCATCGGTTATACCGACACGATTGGAATAGCAAAACCAATACCGAAACCGGTTTCGGTTTCTTTTTTGTGTAAGCATACACGCAAAGAAATCGTTACCAAAGTAATTAGGAGCATTTCAACTAATAAAGTTTTTTCACATAAATTATTTGAACATTAACTAGAATCAAGAAAAACTTGGTAAAATGCTACTAGTTTCCACATAATTTTTGCAAATATACTTTATTAGTTGAAATGCTCCTAATTACTTGGCAAAAATTTTTTTGTGTGTAGTATTTTGTACCCTTTCGCGTTAAAAAAATCGAATGTAAATTTTCCTCGAGCAATTTTCAAGTTTTCATAATAGATTTTGAAATATTTTTTTTAATTCGAATTGTGCTATTTTTTTAATATATTTTCGTAACTCCGCTACCATTTGGTAGATCAAGCCAATCGCTTTTGCGAAATTTTAGAAATTGCGATATTCGGTGTGATTAAAGTAGTCGTAATTGAAAATAAAATGTTCGACTTCATACAAAATTTATTTGTATACATCGGAAAATATGAATAAATATATTTCTGAAAATAATTTTATTAGCTATGTATGATAACGTCAATAATTTTTTTTTTTTAACTCTGCTATTAACGAATTTTTAACAAATTCGACTAACTCACGAGTTTGTTAATGACAACCGTAATAACGACGTTTCTGCATTCTTCTTTCTGGTTTCTCGAATATTCAAAAATGCAAAATATTCCAAAACTTTTCGGTTTTTGCAATTAAAAATCCGGTTTTCAGTTATGGTTTTGGATACTCTAAAATTTAGAGCGTCTAGTGTCTAAATACAGTAAAATAAAATCGATTTAAAATGTTTTTCATAAAAAAAATCAAAACAAAAATTATTTATTTAAAACTAATAAGGAATCACCGCAGATTGATGTGTTCTGATTGCCATAAAATTTTGATAAGTGACAAAATTATTAATAATGGGAAACCAATTTCACGCTTAAGGACAAAAATAAAACAATTTATATGCTTCTTTCAAAGGAACACTATACAAGTTTAGTATGAAATAAAATACAAATTGGTATTAACCATTCCATTGAATTACTAAACACATTAAAAACTTCGAAAACAAAAAAGTTTCGAGCAATTTTGAAAACCATTTTTAACCTAAATATGTGATCCGTTATGTTCTTACCAATTTTTTATACTTTCTATCTATACCTATTCGTACAAAATATATATTGGGCCCCCTCCGAAACAAATTCCGGGGTACGCCACTGATTAATTTAATAATCAGTAAAGATGAGTTGATTTTGATTTTCATAATATTTCCTTGTTTTAAATTTATGTAAAAGATTAAAAGTAAGTCATATAATGAGATTCAAAAAAATACACTTGTTAATATATCTTACAATCAAATTAGTACCAAGTATTAACCATACACTTAGAATATTATATAGTTTACTGTTTGTAGTTTAATAAAAAAAATTTCAGTTGTGTTCAAAATAAAGGAACATGCATTTTTTTTTTTTTCAAAAAACTATTTTTTTCTTTAACTTTTTTATACACAGAGAATAAATTGGTATTGGAATTCCGTTGTAATCAACAAAATATAATCATTATTCAATAATTTTAATTGTCAGTACTTAAAATTCATCATCAGAATTATTAAACTTTATTGTAAACAAAAAATATATAAAATTAACCAAAGCACAGTCACATCATTCAAACTATTGGTTTTCCTTGTGAATATTGGAAAAATATTATCTTCTAGATGCATTACCTTTAACACCAACAACCAACCAGTTTTCGGAGATTTTATTCCTTGAATAAAATATTTGCAGTTAAAATCGAATATTAGTTTCGCCTGCAAAAAAAAACAATCACTCTATCTAAAATATAAGTTTTCGTTACCAATTTTAAAATAATACAACATTTTTCAATAGTTTTGCTAACTCTAATAAAATATTAAGATTGGCAACCCAATTTCCGTTGTACATACATATATATTTTTAGACATTAATATTTAATGGAAATGAAAATTATTCAAGTTCGAGGCCATACCCTATATTTCTTTATTAGGATATTGTCCTAACAAATAATCTATAGAGTTTTTTGTTTTCAAATTTATTATTTGACCCTTTAAGGAATGTGTTGATAGATCTATTTCGGGAATTTTCTAGGTTCCCATCATCAGAACACGTTTTGAAAGCGGTAACAATCCCATGGCAAACATCAAACATTCATATAAACTAGTTTGCTCACTACATGAGAACTAATATATGAGCTTGAAGTAAAAGATTATCACCATTGATCAAAAAATAAATTGAAAACTTGTTTGTTATGTGCAAGGTCCACCTATGGTGGATATTCAACACACACGAACTAATAATTTGCATTTTCATTGCACAATTAAAGGTCGAAAAAACATAATTTTTATTTTTAGTAAAAATTATATCAAACTTGTATTAAAGACAAAGTACAGTCTAGTTTACTCCCCCTATTTTTGTTTATAGACAAAACAAAAAATTAAAAGGAGGAAAAAAAAACAAAAAACGTGTATTAAATATCCACCAGATGTGGACCTTGCACTTAACAAACAGTTTTCAATTTATTTTTTGATCAATAGTGATAATCTTTAACTTCGAGCTCATATATATATTAGTTCTCATTTAGTGAGGAAACTAGTTTAGATGAATACTTGATGTTTTGCATGGGATTGTTACATATTAAAAAACGTGTTCTGATGATGGGATCCCAGAAAATTCCCGAAATAGATCTATCAACACAGTCCTGAAAAGGTCAATTAATAAATTTGAAAACAAAATATCTATAGATTATTTGTAAGGACAATGTCCTAATAAAGAAATATAGGGTATGGTCTCGAACTTGAATAATTTCCATTGCACAATTAAAGGTCGAAAAAAACGTAATTTTATTTGTAATAAAAATTATAACAAACTTCATTAATATTTAAACTTAAAAAAAAAAAACGTATTCAAGGTAGAAATTTGAAAATACAAATTCAAATTGAGTTTAGGCTAGAGGTTAAGTAATTGCCTGGCAAGCAGAAGGTCGCCTGTTCAAGCCCAGTTTGCGGAGAAGAATTTTTTATTAATAAAATAATTTTAAAATAATATAATTTTTTTATAGTTTTAGTAACTCTAATCAAATAGTGATATTAGCAACCGAATTTCTATTGCACATACAAATCTATTTTTAGACAAATATTTAAATTTGAAGCAAGAAAATATTCAAGGTTGAAATTTAAAAAA
Organism: Delia radicum; assembly: GCA_021234595.1. Classification (NCBI taxonomy): domain Eukaryota; kingdom Metazoa; phylum Arthropoda; class Insecta; order Diptera; family Anthomyiidae; genus Delia; species Delia radicum. The sequence continues at coordinate 59,384,675 of CM037853.1, forward strand.
AAAAAAAACATATTTAAATTGGGTTTAGGCTAGAGGTAAAGTAATTGCCTGATAAACGGCTGATCGCCGGTTCAAGCCCCGAAGCATATAATTTTTTTTATTAATAAAATAAATTTTTGTCCATAAACATAAAATATTCAATTGTTACAATAAAAATTCGAGATTTGTATATAAACTTCGGTTGTTACAATATTGTATTAAGTGTTAGTACGTGGAACCACAAAAATTCGGTTGCAACTATAAAACTGTTTTCTGTGTGTACATTTGATCAAAATAATTTGTTACCATTTACCATTTTTTTAGTTTCATTTTTTTTTATTTATTTAAAGTTTTATAGAAATTTAACCACAAAAACTAAATATTGTCATTTATTTGTTTCCGTTACAGTTATTATAAATTTAATTATTAAAAATAAAAAAAAATATTAAAGAAATTCGTGTTTGTTTTTTTTTTAAATTTTTGTTTATATACAAAATTCTTTTCATTCAAATTACAAAAATTTTAAATAAAAAAACAAATAAAAAACTAATAAAATTTGAAATAACTGAATATATTTTTGTGATTAGGAATTTTTTCGGCTTAAGGTCATGAATCAATATTAAAATTACTAAATAAAAACACATGTATTTAAATTTTAAATTCTAATTTTTAGATGTTTATTTCCGATATTTCGGTTAACGTCGTTAACCATAATCATGGAACTGGTTAAAAAATATAAAACAATGTTATTAAACAAAACACAATTTTATAACAAAGTGAATAATTACTTTAAAAATTAAAAAACGCTATTTGCGCTGAGTTGCAACCACTTCTTGTCTGCTTTGCAAGTTTATGTCAAATGATCTCTGTTTTAATCGTTTGTGTTTATATATTGTGTTTCTGTAAAGTTGAGCGATTTTGTCTATGTCGGTTTTATAATTTAAGCGTATATCTGCTGTTAAATCTATTATATAAAGCATCTCTAAAGTGAATCGTTTTTTGTAATGTCGTTCTTCTTGTAATATCTGAGTGTCTTTAAAATTTGGTATGTGCCCACTTTTGGCGCAGTGGGCAGCGATTGCTGTTTTTTGTTCAATCGGTTTCTCTACAGCTTTTAGATCTGATTTGTGGGAAGATAATCTCGTTTTTAATTTTGTTTTTGTTGTGCCAGCGTATGCCTTGCTGCATAAATTGGACCCGAATATAACTTTTATTTTTACTGATCTGTAGTTAGAATTTAATCATTTATTATTAACTTACTATTATTTTGTTCTTACGGATTTGTTAGTTATTTAAACGATATTTAAAAATAAATAACCAAAAAACGTTTGATTTAAATGTAAAGTAAGTAGACCGAATTTTAAGTGATTTGTCATTTATGGTAAATTACATTTTTAGTTAATTTAAACTACAAACTATTTTAAGTGTATAAATGAACTTTTTCATTCGATGTGTGTAGTGGCGTTGGAACTTCTAAATTGAAACTTAAATTAAATTAATGCAGTCTTTCATATTATGAAAAGTTTCATTAAAAGTGGTTTTATTAATATTGTATTCATTTATTTTAAGAAATTCTTCATTCAGTTTGTTAAGAAAACTTCATTAGTTTAGTGAAAAAAACATAAAAGCTCGTCAGCGAAAATTCTCTATGTGTAAAACCAAAAAATTTGTTAGGTGTAAAAATCATTCAAACCAATACAAACAGACGTGTTTGATATTTTAAAGAAAAGTGTTTTGTTAAAACTTTATTTTCATAATTTTTTAGATAAAAAATACAGTTTCTTTACCTATTTTCTGTTAACTGAATAATTTTACCGAATAGTGCTACTATTCGATACTCGGCCGAATAATAAAAACATGCTGCAAATGCCAAATAGCAACCGAATATTCGTGACATCTCTAATAAATATAAATATATTTTTTTTACATACAACAAATTTTTAATATAATTTTTTCCTAAGTATTTTTTTAATTTGTTTAACTGTAGGGTGTAATATGACCGATCTTGACCTAGTTTTTTCTATATTTAATTGTGTTTTTTATATATTTTTACTACTAAAATGAATTATGCAAACATTTTATGACAAGATGATAAATTGTAACAATACCACATACATTAGGGTAACAGCCGATTTTTATTTTAATTTCAAAGGGTGTAGGTTGGAATATTATGACACTACGTATAAAATTTCGGTGCTGAAAATTCGAGCCATATCCGGCTATGCTTTTGGGACGCACACTGTGGTCAAAGGTCAGATATATTTAATTTAAAATTAAAAACTTTTTTAATTTATCAAATCAAGTTTGCGAGTGTCACTTTGATCCAAAATATTTCACACAGTTGATTTAATTTTTTTCGGTATTCAAATTTATATATTTAAATAACAGTAACTATTAGTTTCCGCCAAATAATTAAGAATATTATCACAAATTTATTTCATTTAAATAGTAAGATTTGCATATATCTGAACTTTGACCTCAATGCGCGTCCCAAAGTCGTTGTCCGATTTGGATTTTTGAATTGTAATTTTCAGCACTGAAGTTTTAGACTTACTGTCACAATTTTCCGACACGCACCCCTAAAAATTTGAACAAACTTTTTATTCTATAAAAACAATTGTCACCCTAATGTTGTATACAACGAAGTTACTGGTACTTTTTATGTGATAATGAATGCTGAGGAATCCTGTTTTATTTATGTTGAATATTTACTTTAATGGAAAATAAAACGAAACATTGTGTAAAAGAAATTATGGATCGAGAACAGCGGTTCCCACTAATTTTTGCTTCACAGACCCCTTGAGACATCTGCACTGGTTCCCGCAAAAATACAAAAATTGTCAACAATATATTAAAAACATTTTGGCATACACTGCGTTGCAAAACTATAATTACACATGTATTTCACTAAATTTCATAAGTTAAAAATTAGTATAAGAGTTTTAGGGCTCTAGGCTCTTACTGTCCATCGACAAGCACTAATACAAACATCCGAAATCCGGTACTTAAGAGGAGTGGCTAATAAAATAAGAAGCGATAGGATATCTAACGAACAATTTAGACAAAATCTTTAGGTTACTCCAGTAAACGAAATAATGGAACAACAATGTCTCCACAACGTCTTAAACCTAGTACTAGACCTAGAGGAAGAAGACGCATTTCATGGGAAGAATCGCTGTATAAAACATTCTGTATTCTGTACATGAATTCATCCACTGCCTGAACTTTAGCTGCTGATAAAGTTATATTTCGAAATCCTTGTAAAACTCCCCACACTGATATGTAGAAGAGGTATGGATTAAGTAAGTATTTTGAAAGGCGATTTACACCATTAATGACAAATTTTACCATTTCATTTTCAAATTAAAGCTCATATTTTATATATTTAATCTCTAAAAACTTTTTAACCCATTTCTTACCAGTGTGTGTTTGAACATACCCTTAACATTTCTCGACTTTGAGTTAATAAAAAACATAGATTAATATAAATAACTAAATGTTTTGTTGGTTTATTTTAAGGTTTGGTTTATAACCAAGAAAAAATTTTGTTTTTGGAAATTTTTTCGTGTTCCACAGCCCCTCGCATTTAACAATTACAATAAATATTTGGGCGGAGTGGACTTACACGACAATGGTGTTGCCAATTTCCGTATCGGTGTTATTGGCAAAAAGTGGTTGTGGCCGCTCTGAGTCCAATGTTTAGACTGTATTGTTGGCAATGCATGAAAACTACATTGTTTCGTAGCAGCTTCGAAAAAGGAGAATCCTTTGTCACAGCTTGACTTCAAAAATTCGGTGAGCAAGTCCCTACTTCTTTCGTCGGATGATGCGATGGAGGGAATTGAAAATTCATCTATTGAAGATTTAGACACTAATTTTAGTCATCAAAACCTTCCGAGAGTAGACGGTATGCACGTTGCACTGAAAACCGAAAATCGCCGAAGTTGCATTGTGTGCACCCCAAAAGCCACTATTTTCATATGTGAGATGTGTAACGTCCACCTACACTCCGAAAATTGTTTCAAATTGTTTCACGTAGACAAACAATTTTATTTGCAACGTCGCGAAACACGTGTAAACAAAAAGCCAAGAATTCAACAATTCTCAAAAAAATAATCAAAACTAAAAAAAAAAATAACGTTTTTACTTACCTGTTCTAACCTTGTTTTACCTGAGTTTAACTTAAAATATTACTTGCTATCATATTTACCTTTAAACTTACCATAACCAGCCTAGATTACTAAAAAAACTTAAAAAATCCAAACAAAAGATTTTAAAACACCTAATAGTACCAGCGTGAGGTGAAACACACGGCAATTTTCCGCAAAACTGCTGGTCGGAAAATTTCCTTGCATGTTTCAAAATGCTAATAATGATTAAAAAATACGTTCCTGAAAGTTTCATCAAAAAAGTCCAACATCTAAATTCCTGGTAAGAAATGGATTCAAAAGAGTTTTTCTGATAAAATTACGATATTTGAAAATGTTGGAAGCCACCGAAAATGCACTCGCTTGACACTTGACACGTGTGTCATAATTTTGACAGCCCTGTTGTAGTTTATCATACATGTATTATTCGGAATGCCCGACTTTAATGTTACTATTTGTTGTACTTAGAAGATCTTGAAAATCTATCTTATTTATTTTTAAAATTATCTATGAAGTTTAAGTACAAATTTTTAACATTGTACGATAAGAATTTTTTTAATTTGAGCTTAATTCAAGTTTTTGACCTTGAAATACTTTCTTTGTTTATATCAATAGACATCCCAGCAAACAATAGTGCTTCAAAGAAGCGCTTCCGGAAGGCATTATTCAATTACAAAGCGCTTCCGGAAGGCATTTCAGAAGGCATGATTTTTGTTCGCGATGTCCCACTTGGTATGTCTCTTTTAAAGCGCTTCTTTCATGTGTTCTTAGAAGCAATTAAATCATGCCTTCTTAGGCACTAAGAAGCTCTTTTTTCTATGTTGACAACATTAGTGCTTCATGGTATGCATACTTTATTGCTTCATTGTATGCATACTTTGCTTCAAAGAAGGCATTTTGGGATGCACTACAGAATGCCTTAAATAATTGCTTTATAGTATTAATGGCGGTGAAGCGCTATTTTGGAAGCATATAAAGGCAGCAACTGCTTACCAAATTGAGTTTTTTTTTGCTGGGATTACATTTACTTTAACAATTTTTTTATATTAACTATTATGAACAGATTGTTTTCTTTATACATTTTTTAGTACTAATATAATGGTTTTTCTTACAAAAAAAAAAAAAAAAAAAAAAAACAGAACAGAACAGAACAGAACAACTGCTTTTTTCAAGTTCAGTTTATTTCACAGTTTTTGACTTTTATCAACATCATCATCATTATTCTTGTTATAAACCTTGAAAAAAACATACAAGGTTAAAGTTGAAATTTTTTATAAGAATACATTTTTCCAGTCACCACCATTACTTTCAGTTTAATATTTGCTGCTGTGTTTATTATTATTCGCTTTTTTGGCTTTGTGTAAAGGGTTTTCCAGGAAAGACTAAAATAGCATAAGATAGTAATAAAACATGAAAATAAAAATTATTCAAGTTCGAGGCCTTACTCTATATTTTTTATTAGGACATTGTCCTTACAAATAATCTATAGAGTTTTGTTTGAAAATTTATTAATTGACCACTTTTAGGAATGTGTTGATACACTCATAATAATCTATAGATAAAATACACGAAAACCGTTGTTCATTTTACGAAAGTTTTGGTTATTTTGACATTACGAAAAAATTTGTAGAATATACAAATCACATTTCGTAAAGTTTTCTAAAAACTTTTTTTAAATAAAAATGTGGTGCATACCTTACGGGTTTATTTTAAAATTTAAAAAAAAAATGTAATGGTGCCACCCACACCAGAATGGAACTCACGATTTCAGTGACGTCCTGCTGTGTTGAAGTAGACCCCTCTGCCATTTGCACCAAAGTAGCTGATGCAATACAACAAACTAAAAAGGAACTTAAGTCGAAAATATTGTGAAATGTTTATGAAAACTAGAAAAATATGCCACAAATATTTAATAAAAAAGGTAAAATGGCAATTAAATATTTTTATTATGTTTTTTGAACTAAATAAAATAATATAATTTTTTTTATAAACATATCAAATAATATAGTAAAAACAAAATAAAAAAATAATAAAATAATAATAATAAAAAACTGAAATAACAATTTCAAACTAATTGCATTTTATTATTAAATATTTTATCTTTTTAAATATTTGTTTTATTGGAAGTAGTGTTTTCGGGTCCTCTTTAACTTGTTTTAGGATCCTCTTTATTAAACAAAATACAAAATATCCATTTATATTAAAACACTAAAATAGTAATAATGAAATAAAAAAATAAAACATAGAAATTTAAAAAACATTAATAAACAAAAGAAATATAAAAACTAAAAAAAAAAAAAAAATTGTCCTGGCCAGGAGTTGAACTCGCAACCTTCTGATTGCAAATCCGACCTCTAACCACATCAACATAAATATGTAATATTTGTAACATTACAAATTTTTGTACAATGTACTAAAAAAATATTACGAAATCATGTTTGTATTTTTTACGAAATTTGTAAATTTATATAATTTGTTTTATACAAAAGTTTTGTAATATAAACAAAATGTTTGTACATTCTACGAAAAAAAATTTGCGAAAAATATATTTGTATTTTTAAGCATGGATTATTATGAGTGTAGGATAAACCATGATAAACCATGATAAACCCATACACACAGATGCCATTATATGGGGCCATATTTCGGATGAAATTTAAGATTTCATATAGCGTCACATAGAAATTGATATGACATAAAGCTTCAACAGAAATTAGGTGACAAATACTACAAAAATTAGTAGCTACACAGAGAGAACTCATTGGACGAGTTTTAAAGAAATTTGTCCATTAAGCCAATGAAATTTTCTTCACAATGTGAATGAAAAACTTCTCAAACTTCATGAAAAAGCTTCATAGTTTTAATGAAACTATTTTTAATGAAATTTTATATAAATAATATGAAATTTTTTATTATATTTTATGAAAACCTGCATTCATTTAATGAAAAGTTAATTGATATCATGCAGATACAACCGAAGTATTCGATTGGCTACAAATACGAGTGGTACTGCCGACCCGATTGAAAAAAAACTGATAAGGGGCTTTATATTGTTTCATCTAATTTAATATTACCCCATAATTAATTATATAAAATTTCAGCGAAAAAATATTCCGATTAAATTGTGTCAAATTACATCAAATTGTATCATATTTGACTAATTTAGATACGATTAGAAGGGATTTGATACTGTTTTGTGCGACTTGTGTTCTCGTCCAATTTTATTAAATTATACGTTATACTATGTGATTATATCTAATTTAATATAATAGGATGTAATATGGTCTAAATGTGGTGTTAAATATAATTTCGGTATAGTTGCCTTCAATTTAATATTAAATCTTCTGATAAAAACTCGCATATAATTGCAAACTTGGGTAAACTATAATAAACTTACAATTTATTATAGTTTTCCATCTATAAATGATTTTTTTATATTTATTTACCATTTCTGCTGAAATCAAGAAAATTTCAAATAAATTAAAGTTTTCTATTTGAAAGGCAGAAAACTTACAATTGATACTGAAAGTATTCGTTTGTAATTAAAGAAGTTATAAATTAATTAAATTAATTTATAAATTAATTCTTCTTCTTTATTTACCAATTCGATTTCTGAATTTTAGCGACCAATACAATTGAAGTAGATTTTATTACATTGCATGATAAATAATTTCATAAATTTTTTCATAATTTCTACAAAAGCGTCCCGAATTCTCGCCTCGCTCAGGAGATTCCTCACATCCAGTATAAATTAATTACAACAATTAAATTACATTGCGAATATTCAAATTGAAACTAATATTTTTCTTAAACATTTTTTAATTAAAAATAGTTAATCACAATTTAATTAATAGTTTTTAAAAATTCTAATGTTTATATTTGTAATTTTTTAAATTTCAGAACAATATATTAAACTTTCTGCAAGGTTTCAAAAGGAATAATTGCAAATTAAAATATCGTTTTTGGTATAAACTTGTTGCAGCCTCTATGGCGTATGAGTTATATTTATTTCAAATAACAACACTCATACGTCTTATGATAAGAATATGAGCAAATTCTACGAAATAAAATCAAAGTAATTTAAAATAAATCGGGAAAATTTGATGACATTCGCATTGAAAATTAATATAATATAAAAAATGTTAGATTTTAGATTTATGCATGTTTACAGATTTTTGAAAGGGGAGAAGTTTAAGAGTTAAAAAAGTTTGAGAGTTTTGAAATTTCTTGTTCAATTAACACCGTAAAGAAATCGCGATTTTTTAATATTTAATAAACAAAGAAAGCTTAAAATTTATTGATTTCATGTAGAATATTCACTATTAACAGAGCAGCGACTTTCAAGCAAAATAAAGAAAATATGCGCTTTAAACATGCAGTTAAAAATGCAAAATATGTACCTAAAGTATGCACTACAATTTAAGTATGCGCTTAAAACGAAGGATATCACTAATATTGTATTTGTCACTTTACCGATTCATACCGAATATCGAAGATTTGCCAAATAGTTCTTTTATTATTTTTCATATAAATTATATAACAAAATATACTGTATTGCACACTAAAAAAAATAAGTTAGTACAAAAGTTAGTAAAACGTCTTGTAAATCAGGTATAATATTTTTTAGCAATTTTTTTTTTGCTAAAATCGCGTTTTCAGCTAAAATTTTTGTTATACTTATTCAGCACTTAACTGTTTTATACTAATGCTTTACTAATATACTAATGTTTTACTACTTAATTTTGCTAAAATAAATTGTGCTGATAAGCACATTAATAGTGTGGACGACAACCAGATTGAAAGATATACGCAGAATGAAGCAGATGTCGCGGCATGTCAAGATGTAGTAGAGAAGTGGAAAATGATACTAAAAAGTACAACTCTAATAAGACATATAAAAAAATCAACCATGGAAGACTTTTGTATCTCTTTTTTATACATAAAACAAAATTGAGGAATAAAACAACTTAAATTTTGCGTTGTCACCGGCTTGTGAAAATAATTGCCTATTAATAAAATAAAAGACAAAAGAAAATATTTAAATTTAATATGTATTTCTATAATAAATGTTAATAGATTAATAATCTAGTGTGGTCAAATTGAAAACAAACATATACAGACATGTAGACAGAGTAAAGCGAAAGACAAAGACACAAATCTTAGTATGGTTCCTTTTTCTTATTGCAAAAAAAGGGTTTTTTTCGTTTCGTTTGTTTTGGTTTATTTTTTCGTTTCGTTTCTATAATTATCTTCGGCAGTTGCGTCCTTTAAAAGAAAGCATCATTTAGACTACCATTGATGTAAGTAGTTGAAAGAAAATTTTTGTTATGTCATATATATTTATTTCTTTATATTTTCAGATATTAAATTAATTCATGACATCAATGTGGAAAAATGAAAATTTTTATATTTCGTAATTATTGTAAATTATTTTTAAAAGAATCACAAAAATATGATTTATGATTTTCAGCAAATATATTAACTAAATTACAATTTTTTTACAATTTTTTTGCGTTTTTTTCAGTCTACTAAAATTCAGCAAAAATTTTATTAATTTTTACCAAGGCTTTTTTATTTCTAGTGTTAGCAAAACTTTTGCTGAATCTACTAATTTTGTTGCTAAAAATCAGCTCGCTGATTGCAGATATTAACAAAATAAACTATGTATAACATAATAATTTTTAAGTTAAAAAATCATTTGAAATCGTTAAAGAAAAGTATTTTGTGAAGGTAGCAATTTTTATCTGTATTTGCTACCTACCAATACATAAAATTTGGAATAAAAGCGTTAGGTCGTAAATTTTGTGAAGTCATCTACCAAAAACCGAGCTTTCTTTTTGGAGCCATTAAAGATTCTCTGCCATTTAATCGTTGGCAGCGCATAAATTTGAATTTAAAACTCTTAAAGAAATCAATTTCCTTTAAAAAGTTTTTTTAGTTTTTTTTTATATAAAAAAAAAATTAATACCAAACGTTTTTTTTTAGTTCAAAAATTAGTATTTTTTTTTTAAAAAAACTTTTCTTCTTTGTGAGCCCGTTTGACTTTCCTGGGGTCTGGGTATTTTAATCCAAATTGGATTTTTGGCGAAAACCAAAATTGGAACATAGTGTCCAAGGATTAAATTAGAGTTTTGGTTGAAAAATCTTTTCAGCTCAAAAATCTCTAACTGGGAGTAATTTATTATTTTCCCTAAAAATAATTCTTAAAAAAATTGATAATTTACATGGTATAGCACTTAAAGCGCCTTTAACAAAGAAAAAACCTTTTTAATGAGAAGTGGGAAAGAAAGCTTTGACTCTTTTTTGTCTATGGTGGTGTATTTGACGATCAGCTCTATAAATTCAGTTTGACTTTAATTTAATCGGTGACAGTTCGGCTATAGATGAATTCGGCGTTTTTAGTGTAAAAAAGTGTGTGAAAGTGTGAAGGCATAGAGACAAAAAAAAAAAAAAACAGAAAAAAAACTGTGAAAAAACTTTAAAGTAATTTAATATTTAATAATTGAAAAAAAATTCACGGTTGAAAAATCAAGTAATTTGTGTTAAAAAAAAAAAACCCTTTTAAAAAATTGCCATTAAAATTACATTGTACCAAAAGAACAAAACAATTTACACAGATCGACAAAAACTGTTAAAATCTTGATAATTCAAATGAACATAAAAATATTAGAAACTATTGAAAATTTGAAAATAATAAGAAAATTCCTTTGAAAGTGTTTTTTTCGGAAAAAAAAAAAAATCAAAATAAATAAATCTTTAAATTTTTATAATTAAAATTTACAACAATTGTTAAGAAAGTGACTTAAACCAATTTCCTATTAAATTTAATCAATTTCCTTAATATTCAAATTGTAAATTTATGAAATAAGTGCATGCGAGTGTTAAAAACGATTTTTTTTTCGTTTAAAAAAAATTAATTTTGTTTTTTTCCATTAAATTGTAAAATCCGTGTAGGAAAGTGTATTGTTGGAATTTTTGCTAATTTGTTTTTTTTTTATTTTTCAATGCCTTTGGATAAGAGCATGTAAAATAATATACAATTTTACATACAGAAATCAAAAAAAAAAAAAAATTTGCATATTGATATGGCAAGGTCATAGAGAAAAAAAAAATATTTTCTCATTTGATAATTTCTCCTCGTATAAAAAAAAGAAATCCGAATGCAATGAAAAATAAATAAACCAAGTATAATTTTAAATATAATTAATTTTTCTTTAATTTTGAATTTAACGCGAAAATATTTTAAGTGTAAAGTGTTTCCTGGTAATAATTATAAATTTACCAATATAAATACAAACCCAAAACTCTTACTTTAAGTTTGAGTTGGTCTTGAGTGTTACTACTTTTTCTTAAGCCAGCAATCAAAGTAAGAGAAAACCTTACTCTTGTTCCAGAACTCTTCGAAAGTACTTTCGGCGGGGGAGAGCAGTTGGTAATGTAAGTATTTTTTATATTCTTTTTTTAACCTCTCTTTCATTCTCAATTTTGATAATTTTTTTTCTTTAAAACATATTTAAATTTAAAAAGAAGTTAACCCTAAAACGCTACCAACATAAAATTTTATTTAAAAATATTTTAATGAATTTTCATTAAAAATGAGTAATTATTTGCTAAAATTGTTATATAAAATTAAAGTTATTTAATTTTAAATATTTTCTCATTAATTTTACCCCAAAATTTTATGTTGGTTAATTAATAATCGCAATTAATGTAAATAGTGAATTTTATTAAGTTCAATGACCAAAGTACATAAGCAATATTCAAAAATTAACCCATGAAACACTACCGCGATTATTTTGGCCCATGTTGTTATTCATTTTTTTTTTAACTAATTATTTTATTAATTTAATTTTTTCTATATAATAATTCTAGCTAGTGATTTGAGTTATTGTTGTTTTCATTTTTTTTTTTCTTTATATAATTTTTTTTAGTTTTATAATGTTAAATTTTTTTTAAATTAATACATTTTTTTTTGCATTTTTAAATGTTTAATTTTTCTAATTCAATTAATTTTCAAATGCGATTTTTTTCATTTAAATTACTTTTAGTTTTAAACTCAAAATTTGTTTCTTTAAGCTGAATTTTATAAATAAATTAATCAATATGATTTTTGAGTAACTTGAAAATTTTACTGTTTTGATTTAAAACTTTTGGTGAATCGTTGTGGTAAAATGTGGGATTGCTATACAAAATTTAATTTTATTTCAGGATTTTATGGTTTATATTTATTTCTATATATTTTCAGATATTAAATTAATTCAGGTCGTCAATGTGGGAAAATGAAAATTTTTATATTTCGTTATTATAGTAAATTATTTTTCAAAGAATCACAAAAATATTTTTTATGATTTTCAGCAAATAAATTAACTAAATTACAATTTTTCTACAAATTTTTTGCGTTCTTTTCAGTCTACTAAAATTCAGCAAAAAATTTATTAATTTTTAGCAAGGCTTTTTTATTTCTAATCTACTAAGTGTTAGCAAAACTTTTGCTGAATCTACTAATTGTGTTGCTAAAAATCAGCTCGCTGATTGCAGATATTAACAAAATAAACTATGTATAACATAATAATTTTTAAGTTAAAAAATCATTTGAAATCGTTAAAGGAAAGTGTTTTGTGAAGAACTTGATTTTCTTAAATTTTTGATAAAAAAATACAGGCTATTTTGTTTGACCTAATAATTCTGCCAATACTTCTGTGCCAATACTTGGTAATTGGTTTGAATTGTGCCAAAAAATTTTTATTCGTCAGAATAGTCAAAACATGCCGAATAGTTGCCGAATATTTGTGAATAAAAATACAGAAATATGCACTAAAAATCCATAAAATAAGCATTTTAAATTTAAAAACTTTGTTGACTTTTAAAAATCGAGTTCATATCTCGACAGCGATAGTTTAATATAAAATACAATATAAATGTTTAATTAGACGGCAGTTTTATTTTTCTGATTTTAATTTGGTTAATTTAATTTATTTTAAATAAACCCGATTAAAAAAAAAACTGATATTTAGCTTTATCTAATTTAATATGACCCCATAAGGCGCCAAATAAAAAAAAAAATAAAAAAAATGAACTGCTGTCAGCCAGAACTTCATGGGGAGAAGCAAAAAGACTAGCCGAAGATAGAAGTCAATGGAAATCTTTTGTACTGGACCTATGTTCCAACTAGGAATCCCAGAAATTTATATATATATATATAATTAATTTTATAAAATTTCATACGAAAACTAGTTATAAATTATATCAAATCACATCTAATTGCATCATATTAGATTAATTTAGATATAATTTAAAGTAATTTGATACAGTTTCGTCCGAATTTTGTATCCATTCAATTTTATAACATTTTATGTTATAATATAAGATTATATCTAACCTAATATAATAGTATGAATGGTTTCTTGAATGGTTTCAATCGACTTCAGCTTTAAAAACATCCGAGTCAAAATGTTCATATGCAATAATATTATATAAAAACATGTAGCTTTATATAGCATAATATGGATGTATGTGATAGTGCAAATGATCATATATAATTTTCTCTTGTATTTGGTTTTTCGAACATTTTTGATATGGTCCCATACATATTAATATCTTAACATATATCGATTGATATTGTAGTAGATAGTTACATATGTTACATATTTATTAGTATTATATTATATATAATTTTATAACGCTTAGTACAATGTTATGTCAGGCGCGGATCTAGGGGATGCAAAATGGGACATTTCCTCTCCCAAAATTTAACTTTTTAGTACAAAAATGCGAAAAATATTAAAAAGTTTAATCAAAAACAGTCTAACTTCCCTCTCCTGAATCCGCCCCTGGTTACGTGTAATAATAGGTATTCGGCCTGATTACAGCTGTCGAATTTGTAGTCGAATTTTTCGACTCCATACAAAAGGGGTTTACATAAATTGAAATTTGTACACAGATTAAACGATGATTAAATATTTTCAACACCTGAGTTATAAGTAATGATAAATTCAGTTGTAAAATTGGTCAAAAGTTGTGTTTTAAATGAATTTGTAGCAAATTCACACTCGAATTCGACTACGACAGCGGTAAAGTGATAGCGGAAGTGTATGAAATTTTATATAATTGATTATGGGATCATATTAAATTAGATAAAACTACCTGGTTAAAAAAAAACTAATATGGAGCTCTATAAGGTCTTGCAATATTTAATATAATATCGAACAAAGCCTGTATTTTTTATCAAACATTTAATTTTGTTAATATCTGCAATACAGTATATTTTGTTATATAATTTATATGAAAAATAATAAAAGAACTATTTGGCTAATCTTCGATATTCGGTATGAATCGGTAAAGTGACAAATACAATATTAGTGATATCCTTCGTTTTAAGCGCATACTTAAATTGTAGTGCATACTTTAGGTACATATTTTGCATTTTTAACTGCATTTTTATTTTCTTCATTTTGCTTGAAAGTCGCTGCTCTGTTAATAATATAAATATATACGTTAATAATATACATTTTTAAAACTCTCAATCTTTTTTAACTCTTAAACGTCTCCCCTTTCAAAAATCTTTAAACATGCATAAATCTAAAATCTAACATTTTTTATATAAAATTAATTTTTAATGCGAATGTCATCAAATTTTCCCGATTTATATTAAATTACTTTGATTTTATTTCGTAGAATTTGCTCATATTCTTATCATAAGACGTATGAGTGTTTTTATTTGAAATAAATATAACTCATACGCCATAGAGGCTGCAACAAGTTTATATTAAAAACGATATTTTAAAACGATATTTTCGTTGCAATTATTTCTTTTGAAACCTTAGCAAAAAGCTTAATATATTGTCCTGAAATTTAAAAAATTACAAAAATATTCTCATTAGAACTTTCAAAAACTATTAATTAAATTGTAATTAACTTTTTTTATTAAAAATTGTTTAAGTAAAATGTTAAATTTAATTTGAATATTCGCAATGTCATTTTTTTTTGTAAGAAATCATTAACTAATTTGTAACTTCTTTAATAAAAAACGAAAACTTTCAGTATCAATTGTTAGTTTTCTGCATTTCAAATAGAAAACTTTAATTTATTTGAAATTCTCTTGATTTCATATGGTAAATAAATATGACAAGCTCATTTATAGATGGAAAACTATAATAAATTGTAAGTTTATCATAGTCTTACAAAGATTGCAATTATATGCAAGTTTTTATCAGAAGATCAAATATTAGTTTTTCTCTAAAAATTACAAACACACTATTAATTTTCAAATCAGACTAGACTAGTTTCTGCCTTTTTATGGACAGGCTCATCAGTGATTTTCCATTTAAATTGTATTATTATTTGTGTATTTGTAATTGTCATATTGTCTCTATATGATAAATTTTTCAACAACCTGCGGCTGTAAGAATCAAACCTGCGCTCTTCTTACATAACAAACGTAACAATACCAAGTCATGACCGTTTAGCGATCATGTTATTGTTTATTATACTCAGAAGTGACAACACTAACAACACAAATATTCTATTTGTAGATTTTTGTTTATTTTTCTAATCTCCTCCGTCTCTTTTTCACAATGTTACCAGATTGACGTATGGTTTTCACTTTCAGTGTTTGACAACTTTTGCGTTTTTAAGTTGAGACATCGCCATAGGGCAAACATTATAATGTATTTTAGTAAATATTAATGTTCTAAAATTGAAGGCAACCAAATCGTAATTATATTTAAAATAATATATAGACCATATTACATCCTATTATATTAAATTTGTGCGCCCCGGTAGGCTACTTGGTAGTGTGATGGCTTATCGGTGCGGGGGTCGTGGGTTCGATTCCCACCAGAGGCACTGGTCAGTTTTCGCTACAACGCGCCGAAGGCCTAGTAGGTTGTGCTCGGTTAGGTTAATAGTATATAATTTGTAATTATATGATTATTAATTAATAAAATAAAATAAAAATATATTAAATTAGATATAATCATACGTATAATAACGAATAATTTAATAAAATTGGACGAGAACACAAGTCGGACAAAACAGTATCAAATCACTTCTAATCGTATCTAAATTAATCAAATATGATACAATTTGATGTAATTCGACACAATTTAATAGGAATATTTTTTTGGCTGAAATTTTATATAATCAATTATGGGGTAATATCAAATTAGATAAAATTATATCAATATGTATATCTTTTTTTTAATCGGGTAGTATTTCTTTGATTCAAATTGTTAAATTTTTTTAACAAAAAATTGTATTAATTTGAATAGTTTTTATTTAATTTTAAATATTCCTTATTAGGAATAATATAAAAAATCGAATGATGTTTCAATTTCAACTCAAACATCCACAATTTTAATTAATTGCTATAAATTCTGAAAATTAATGACAATAAAAATATTGCGAAATACCTGAACAAATTCCCGCAATTGTGGTTTAAAAAAATTAAATTTTAAAGAATTTTCTTATTTTAACATTTAAAGCATTTTCAAAATAAATGAAATTGATGTGAAATTAAAAAAATAAGATACATTAAACGACCGCTGCATGGTAAAAGATATTTAGAATACATTTTGCTTGAAGTGCTCGTTAACCATGTGTTACCACCTACTGCAACTGCTGCCAGCGTCAAAATAAAGAAATTCTCCCAACAAATAATACAAAAAAGAAAGATGTTCTCGATTGAATGTTCAAATTGAGGGATTTTTTTTATTTTTTTTAATATTTTCTATTTTTTCGTCGAAAAATTTGTAGGTGTTTACAAAACGATAACTTTTAACAACTAACAAAAACCCCTAACAACCAGTAAGTAAAGTACATTAGTGACTCGATAAGCGGATATTCAAAAATTAAAAAAATATATAAACTGTCAGCATTCCTCAAAATGGTCTGTCTCTAAGTAGAGGAAAATCGTCCGCTAGTTAAAATATGTCCTCTAGTATAAATCTGGCAAAAAATATTGTTTCTCATTTGTATTTTTTGATATAACATTTTATACACAATTTTTTTATACAAACATTTTTTTCTAAAGATATTTTTCGATTTTCAACTTGAGGGATATTTTTAGTTTAAAGTTTATTTAAATGTTTTTCTTTTCTATTGAGTTATGAAAACATTTTAAATTTCATGGATATTTATTTTTGAAAAAAACTATAACTAAAACGTTTGCCGTTGCTTGTTTCGTACATCGAGGTACCGGTGTTTTTTCTATAACAATTTTAACATCTAACCAAGACAAGTTTAACCAAATGTTGTTACATGAATATTGAACAACATGCAGACGGTATTAGTTACTTACACACACACTCTCACACACATCTACAAATCCAAATAACCCGTGGGCATGAGTATCCAGTATCCTGCGAAAACAAACACAACAAAAAACATCATGAATAAAATAGAATATTTGAAAGCAGTGGAGGTGTCAGCTTTCAATTTTGGAGGGGGGTTGGGACTTTAAACATTTTTGTATAACTCATACTCCACGTTTAACCAAAAGATTACTAAATCAGTTGAAACACTTAGAACTAACTATGTGTTAACCAATTTTGGTCCACTCGTTGATCCGCTGGGAATTTTGTGACAAACTTGGTGGCAAATTTGACCTGGTACCTGGTAATTGGTTGTGTTCCATACACAACCTATGGCTTCGCGATTACAGCGGTTCAGGGAAAAATATGGGCAATAAGCCGATTTTTTTCTGTTTTTATAGTATTAAGATAAAATGACGAGTTAGTAACGTATCCCATTTTCGAAATATTATTTTAGAAAATAAATATTGCGGGTAAAGCATAGTAAGTTGTTTTCGAGTGGAAATTTGTTACTAGAACATTAAAATCTTATTTAAATTGTGAACAATTGAATGTCTCGCTCAAAGAAAGATTAGGGTGATAACTTTTTTTGGACAACATTCTCCCCAGGTGTTTTCTAATGGTAAATATTGTATTAATGATAAAAAAACTATTTCAGTTCAATTTGGTAAAAAAACTTACGCACCTACAGCGATTTCTAAAATGCCTTTAATATATTTTTTTTAAATTTTTTTTAATAACAATTTTTTTAAAATATGGTTTATACATATGTAAGTAAGCAAATTTGGAAGAAAACTATTCCATTGACTCGAAAACGGACTTCACTATTGAAATCAGCATGCCTTAATGTGTGATGGTCAGACGTTGAGTCGTCAAAAAAAAAGTTTTTTTTTAACTTTGTTTGATTCAAAACTTTAACGCGTTTGGTGCGTAAACTTTTTTAACGATAGCGAAAAACTAAAAACGCAGTTCTTAATATTTGTCCATGCCCTACACGATTTTGTCTGGGGAGATTTGATATTTGCAAAAAATGCAAAAAGTTATTACCCTAAGAAAGATATTACCGAAAACTTTTTTAACTACATATTGGCCACTACTAAAATTGCTTAAAAAGGACAGTGAAATTTAAAAAAAAAAATTGAATTTTGCGTTTCTCGAAACTTAATAAATTGTATTATTGTAATGTTTTTTATATAGTGCACAATAGTTACTAAAATATTTTATTTAATACCTTTTGAAATTTCAAACAACTCATTCAAATTTCTAAAAATTAAAAAAAAAATTTGAATTTAGGGAAATTTTATTCCATATAATTGCAAAGTGCAGTCCCTTGCACGTACGATACCACGTTTTCTCCATCTCCGTAAAATTTAGAAATTGGATTATGTTTGATTCTGATATTACGGCCCCAAATTCGACATCATTTATGGCATTGAAGATTTTTGCAGAATTTAATATTTCAGAAAAGTAGCTTAAATCCCTTAAAGACTATCTACCCAATTATCGAAGGCACACAAGCATTTCTTAATTTTTCATACTTTTGCTCTTCATGCAATACTTAACAGGATCGTCTTTAATTTTGCTATATAGTTTTTTCTGTCTCTCACTGTTACGCCACTTGTTTTTGCGTTATTTTTAGTGCCTAAATTTTGGTCTAAAGTTTTTATTTATTATTTATTAAATTAAAAAAGATATTTTTGGCAGGGGAATGACGAATCCCTACAAAACTCATTAATATGTCAATTTAAGTATTTCAAATTCTCAATTTCGTCGTTTTGTTCGTCAAATTCTTATTCTAAAAAAATCATTTTTTTCGAGAAATCCGATCACCTTACTATACCATATAACAAAAATTAAATCAAGAAATATTAAATAAAAAATATTGTAGTTTGAGAGACACATTGAAAAAATTATTTGCCTAAAATATAAAATCAAAGATTTTATTTAAATAATATTTGTTCCTAAACAAATATTTCATTGAATCAATTAATATTTTAATTAACTATTAAATATTTTAGTGCATATTTTATTTTACTCTAATTCTCACATACTTTTTCCCTGAACTGTATGGTTAAATAAAAAAATTTTAGTATAAAAACCAAATGCATTTGAAGTTCTTTAACAGCATTTCAAACACATAAATAAACGTTTCGAATATACCGATTCATATCATATTTTTTGAATTAAAGTTTTAACTGATATGATTACTACTTTAATTGGGTTTTGTTTCAATTATGAGTAGTCATGATTATTTTCCATGAAAATATTTAAAATATTCGAGATAAGCCACTAACAAACTTTGTGGGTGTAAATAAGGAATGCCTAAATGTGGGTTCTCTTAGATTTAGATAAAATTTAGACATGTATTAAAAGTATTAAAATTAAAAAAAAAAATAAAAAAGAAGATCGGCACAGGTTAATATTTACAGCTAAAAATTAGAAGAGGTATTCGAAAATTTATTGTTTAAAATCTTGTTTCTATTTTTAGTACCGTTACAAAATTTTTTTTAAAACTTTTACTTATAACCCAAATTGAGCCAATTTTTGGAATAATCTTTTACTTTTTACTACTTATCGTTAGCTTGGGCTGCTAAAACTGGAGAAAATCATCTATTTTCTGTCCCATCTATCACATATTCAAATCGGAGAAAACCACACTGCTGACCTTGAATTTCTCATATTGATTCAATTATCATTAGGAAATTAAAAGAAAAGAGTATAGTTTCGTTAATGATTTATAATTTTTTCCTTAAAAATTTCCTAAATTAGATTCTTATAAAAACGTTCATGTTCATAAAAAGATTCTTTGATTTTAAAAACCGATAAATTTTCAATAGAACATTTTTCGTTAATTTTAATCAATTTTGTTGTTATTTTCATTTTCTACTTTTTCTATTTCTATTCCTTTTCCTTTTATTTTCCTTTCCTTTTAATTTTCCTTTCCCTTTTTATCCCTTTTCCTTTTAATTTTCCTTTTTCTTTTCCTTTTCCATTTCCTTTTCTTTTTCCTTTTCCTTTCCTTTCCTTTTCCTTTTCCTTTTTTTTTCCTTTCCTTTTCCTTTTCCTTTTCCTTTTTCCTTTTCCTTTTCTTTTCCTTTTCCTTTTCCTTTTCCTTTTTCCTTTTCCTTTTCCTTTTCCTTTTTCCTTTTCCTTTTCCTTTTCCTTTTCCTTTTTCCTTTTGTTTTTCCTTTTCCTTTTCCTTTTTTCCTTTTCCTTTTCCTTTTCCTTTTCCTTTTTCCTTTTCCTGTTTCCTTTTCCTTTTCCTTTTCCTTTTCCTTTTCCTTTCCTTTCCCTTTTCCTTTTCCTTTTCCTTTTCTTTTCTTTTTCTTTTTCCTTTTCCTTTTCCTTTTTTCTTTTCTTTTCCTTTTCTTTTCCTTTTCCTTTTCCTTTTTCTTTTCCTTTCTCTTTTCCTTTTTTCCTGTTACTTTTCTTTTTCTTTTCCTCGATTTCGGTTTGGGGGGAATGACAATTCTCCCCCACCCCTCCCGCCCTGTAAACCACTCATGTTTCAAATATTTTGTTAATTCAAATATTTTGTAACAGATTGTAAAATTTTACTATCAAAATATATCATGTTTGAATTTTTAATGAAAAATTAGCATAAGAAATATACAAACTTTACAATGATGTTTGTACTGTCAAAATAAATCTAACGGACGAACAGACAAATGTTAGCAAATAACAACTGTTAGAGTAAAATTAAAAAATTTATTTAGGATGATAGTAAATTTGAGTATAAACTCCTTAAGCCTTAGAGTTGCTGCTGGACCTATTTCGAAAATACATGTCAACGGGAAACCCCCCTGCTCTCAAGAATTAAGCTTGTGTACAGAGACGTGGCTTCAAATTTAGGTTAGTATTTTTACTTTCAAATGTCGAGTGGCGGTATAAGGAGGTTAAATTTATTGAATCAATACATAGGCACGAATTCAAATGTTTACTATGACAATAGATGATGAGGAAAATATATTCAGAAGCTACGAAATCTGTTTTAAACTTGTTACACAAAGGCTTTTTCGGTTGCTGAATTCGAATTTGGCATGAGATTTTTCAATTTGAAAACTTTTGGAATTAGCTTTGAAAATTATGCAATCAGAATACTAATTTACAATGAATTATTTATTTAAACTTTTTTATACATTTTTTGAAAAAAATGTACAGTTTTTTCAACCCAATTACAGTAAAACGCCGGTTAAGACTAACTCCGAGGAACTAGACAAATTAGTTTATTATAATCAAGGTTCGTATTTGCCTGGGTAAAATTTTAATTTAAACTTTTCGTTGTCCACAAAATATTCAAAATTTATATAAACTATTCCAAGAATTCTGAGATTCATTCATTTGATTTCTCAAATAGATATTTTGTGAAACATTTACCTAATTGTCTGTATTTTCGGTTAAACCTTTGTTAAAATTTAAAAATAATATAATAAATTATAAATAAAAATTATAAGTTCAAAATAACATTAAAATAATCTCGAAATAACATTAAAATAACTAAAAAACTGTAATAAATATTGCTTGAGCCAGAATAAAAACAATTTTTTTTTTATATAAATAAACATTTTTGTTCTTCAAAGTTTAGTAACGACATGATGCTCGTTAGAAAAAGACCCTACCCACGTGTTTGATTACTACGAAGATAAAAATGGAGCAAAATTAATTATTATTAGGTTTTCTTTTTTAAATCTCTGGCTATTCTGGAGGCTCCAGCTTCTAAAACTTCGGGTTCTGATGAGATTTTTAGCCAGATCTAAATACTAGTATCAGCCTCGCCAATATGTTTTATTTGCTTTATTTTTTAAATAGACTTAAGTTGAAAGTTATGAACGTGTTTCAGAATCAAGTTAATGCAAGGCGTATTCAAAGCCTCTTTCATTTGGTACCAAATTTGTTAAAAATTTCTTTAAATTCAAAATTATTTTAACTTTTCTTTTAAAAATACAATAATTTTTTTCCAACTTTTTATATTTTCATATATTTAGTTAGAATATTGTTCTACCACCTCAAGTTCAAAAATCTAATATGATATTGTCATATTAGATTTTAGTTGTTGATTTTCAAAAAGTTTGATAATTTTCATGAAAGACAATACAATTGTTTCATTGGCATCACCCAAATCTTCAATTGTCTGCAATAGAAAAATGGTCTTAACTCAAACTAAACTTAAAAAAGGAAATTAAACGCAAATTGTGTTATTTTTGACCCCACTTTTTAGTACGTAAGCATCACAAATCAGAATTCATTCAGAATTCAGAAACCAGAATTGCGCGTTTAATTTATCACAAAAGTCGAAAATATTAAAATGTGTGAATTTAATTAAAAACTCAAAAACGCGTTTTTTACAGGGTTGGCATTAAATAAATTGCTACCACAGCACAGTGGCATGAATCACAAAATTTGTGGAAATAATTCGGCCATTTGTTAACTTGTGGTCCGATTGCAATGAAATTTGGAACATGCACAAGAGACATAAAATGGAGTTTAAGTTTTGATTTTGAACCTTCCAGACCCTTTGGGGCGGCAAAATGGGTGTGTTTTGAGTGTTTGCCATTTTTTTGTTTCTCATCCGATTTTCAAAAAATTAACATATTAGTAATCTTCTTGTAAAGATGAACATGCTTACATGTGTGGGTTACCTCCACTTGTTTCCGAGATATTCCGATTTAAAAATGTGAAATTCCAAATTTTGTCCGACTCAGGTCCAAATTTTTCAAATATCGGGAGAAAATTGGGACCAATTTTCGTTTTAAAATAACGGTTATTCAGCCAATAACATTCTTGATTGAATAAAAAATTAGTTCAATATCTTGTTTCAGTCAAAATTTACATTAGTTTAAAGTAGAAATTAAAAAAAAAGTAAATTTTGGCGATATTTTCCCCAAAAAGCACCAAACTTTTTATCGCTCCAGATAAATATTTTTCTTCTGAACATATAAAGTATGTATACTTTTCTGGAAGGTCTTTTTATATAAATGCGAGTTATGGTAAAAAAAATTTTGATTTGTAAATACTTTTCCCCCCATCCGCTTCCAAAGTTGCCATATTTTTGAGGTAAATATCAACTTTGACTCACAGTTAAAATTTGTGCACGCCTCCAATTGGGTAGTGGAAACCGGTTTTAGATACTCCAACAGATACCTAATGTAGTGTGTAAGTCATTTCCAATCCGCGCTTTAAATGACGACATGGCAGAAAAAAAGAAAAAAAGCCCATTTTTGGAAAAAAAAATTTTATTTGTAGGAATTCTGGGATTGTTTTCAGAAAATCATAATTTCTGAAATTTGTTTCGATTTGTTGACCTTAAAGTCTAGTTAAATCCAAAAAATCATTGGATTATGTCTATTAATAAATATTTTATTGAATAGTAAAAATTTTCATTTAAGCAAAAACTGAAATTTTTACCTTCATATTTGGATTACCCAAGTTTTTGTTTTACCAAGATGGCTAAATTCAACCTTTTTTAAAAAAATCGCAATCTAAGGTAATTTTCTTTTCAACGATACCAAACACTGGTATGATATGTTCATAACTTCTAAACAGAAAATCTTCAAAAGTTAGCCCTTATTCATATATTTCTTCTAATGTGTCCTCGTATTCACATCTTACATAATTGGGTCAGGTGAAAAGTGTTTTATGATGTTATTCATTAATGAAAAAAAAGACAAACAAATTAGGTTGTTTCTTTATTTAATACAAAATAATCGGACACATCATTATTTATATCTAACAGATAAAGCAAATCTTTTAATTCTTCATTATTTACAGATGCCAATGTGTTATAAGAAATCCATCGTTTTCTCATTGACGACAGGACGGGATCGGAAGACAGTAATAGGTTATTGAAAATATCTTCATTCTGTGATTGCCTTGAACATTTTCTGGAACTGAACAATTGGGCATGTTTGAAATCTCGATTCCTTGCTTCCTTGCTTGAACCGATTCCTTGCTTGAACCGAATGCGGGCATGTAAGGGGGATATGCCAAAACCCAATACTTTTTTATTAATAGTCCTTTCTTTGGAAACATTTGAAAACTGTGATTTCTTTTCATTGCATATAGTGCATTTCCAAGTTGAGAGCGTGTCTGTTATGGCATTGCAAACCTTTCCATCGATCATTGTAAGGCTCAAATCAAAAGATATATTAAACTTGTAATCACCAATCTCAATACAAATTGGCTCCAAAGTACATTTTTCTCCTTCTATATAATCCACCAAATTATTAATAGTAGAGTTTGACTCATTTATATACTCGAAACCAATGGGTCTGCAAAAAGCTTTGGATCCAGGTGCTGAATTGATCCATACATCATCGAAAGCATTACTTGTTGAAGGCTCAGTAGTAGAATATGAACGAATTCTTAATAGAACTAACGATGACATGAATACGCTCTTATATTCTGATTTGTTCTGACCTTCGGAAGCATGTTTGTATTCAGGAAGGGCTGATAAGCCATCACATCCCCACTTGCACATTAGTACAACATCGCAATTATTGACTCTTTCCAGCTGATCTCTAGAAAAGTCAGAAACAATCCTAGATGCTGTGTTTTCTAGCAGAGTAGACAATTCAATGCAAGCTTCATGTTCATTAACAGCAATAGGTTTTGGTAAGATACTATCCTTCTTATCCTTTATTGCGTTATATGAGGGCAGAATTTTGTGTCCTTTATCAATCAAAGCCTTTCTCAAAATAAGATATTTATTTTTGCTTAGCCCTAATTACAACATAAGAGCAATGGCTTCTTCTTCTGTAAAATCTGTATCCGATGAAGGGGTGGGGATGCTTTTAACAATCCTTTTAAGCCGTTTTGGTGATGCAGTTGGAAGAACATCTGCGATTTGCAACGCCTCTTTAGAGCGATTTTCTTTTTTTAACATTTCCTTAAACGTGTCAGAAACTTCTGTATTTGAATGCGTAGAAAGAGTAATCGATGTTCTTTTTTTTTAGATTTTGCACACAAATCATTATAAGGCTTACAGGGTGCAGCAACACCAGAAAAATTTATCTCCAGGCTATCAGTCATCCACTTATAATATTTTGTTTTAAATTTCAGAATAGAGCCGGAAACGGACTGCATTTTTTTATCAAATAATTTAATAAAATTGTCAATTTTAGATTTTTCTGCCCAATGTAGTGTGATGTGAAGATTCCAATTTAGTGTGATGTGAAGATTCAATTGATGCAACTACAACGTTAACCTTTTCAAATCTCTGTAGTTTTGAGTTGTCCCACAAAGTTAAGCACAATGCTTCATGATTTACTGTTATTACCATGATTGACGAGTTTTTTATGAACTTAAAACTAAACCTATTCATATTTATATACAAATATTAGGTACAAATATCATAACCCAGGTAACTGGGTCTTCAAATGCTAAGGCCCATAAAATATAAAAAGAGAGGGTATATTTAAAATAGCAATTATAAAACACGTATCTTTAGGTGGGCCCACAAAACCTTTAATATCATTAATGAAGAACATCATAAAACCCTTTTTATCTGACCCAATTATGTAAGATGTGAATACGAGGATACATTAGAAGAAATATATGAATAAGGGCTAACATTTGAAGATTTTCTGTTTAGAAGTTATGAACATAACATACCAGTGTTTGGTATCGTTGAAAAGAAAATTACCTGTAGATTGCGATTTTTTTTAAAAAAGGTTGAATTTAGCCATCTTGGTAAAACAAAAACTTGGGTAATCCAAATATGAAGGTAAAAATTTCAGTTTTTGCTTAAATGAAAGTTTTCACTATTCAATAAAATATTTATTAATAGACATAATCCAATGTTTTTTTTGGATTTAACTAGACTTTAAGGTCAACAAATCGAAACAAATTTCAGAAATTATGATTTTATGAAAACAATCTTACAATTACTACAAATAAAAAAAAAATTTCCAAAAATGGGATTTTTTTCGTTTTTTGCTGCCATGTCGTCATTTAAAGCGGGGATTGGAAATGACTTATACACTACATTAGGTATCTGTTGGAGTATCTAAACCCGGCTTCCACTACCCAATTGGAAGCGTGCACAAATTTTAACTGTGAGTTAAAGTTGATATTTACCTCAAAAATATGGCAACTTTGGAAGCGGATGGGGGGAAAAGTATTTACAAATCAAATTTTTTTTTACCACAACTCGCATTTTATAAAAAGACCTTCCAGAAAAGTATACATACTTTATATGTTCAGAAGAAAAATATTTGTGTGGAGCGATAAGAAGTTTGGTGCCTTTTGGGGAAAATATCGCCAAAAATTCCTTTTTTTTTAATTTCTACTTTAAACTAATGTAATTTTTGAACTAATTTTTTTTTTATTCAATCAAGAATTTTATTGGCTAAATAACCGTTATTTTAAAACGAAAATTGGTCCCAATTTTCTCCCGATATTCGAAAAATTTGGACCTGAGTCGGAAAAAATTTGGAATTTCACATTTTCAAATCGGAATATCTCGGAAACTATTGGAGGTAACCCACACATGTAAGCATGTTTTTTGTTCATCTTTACAAGAAGATTACTAATATGTTAATTTTTTGAAAATCGGATGAGAAACAAAAAAATGGCAAACACTTAAAATTTTTTATGAAAAAAGTACCCAACTTATGTCTTTTATGCATGTTCCAAATTGCATTGCAATCGGACCAAAGTTAACCGAATTATTTCCACAAATTTTGTGATTTATCCCACTGTACACAGTAACACGAAGACTGAAATGAAAATTTTAAAAAAGCGATTCAATTGTAGGCAAGTTTCTTCTTATTTAACCGGTTTTATTTTTCTAGTTTACCTGTTTGATTTTGAAATATCTTGAACTAAAGCAAAAATAACGCTAAAATACCGAAAAAATCGTTAATTTTGCCGTTTAAAAAAAAAATCTTTCGTCAACTAATTTGGTTCAATAATCTTCAAAACAGATTTTATATTGCAAAAAAAGACCATATTATCCTCTACAACTGAATATCAAATACTTTTGCGCAAATTTGCTCTCGTAGTAGCTACAGCCATTTTTCGATAAAAGTTCCAAATTGTTTAAGTTATTTTTAAATTTCATCGAAACTTGCTATATTATTAATAAAATTATATATAAGAATTTAAAAAAAGTTCTACTTAAACCTTCAGTAGCTTATAAATTTTTCATGCGGTTTGACATTTAGTTTCAACCTTAAATGCTCACTGTACCTTTAAAGATACAACCTTAAAAAAAATCTGAAAAAATTTTGAAATCTGAGAAATTGTTGAATTAAAAAAATTCAGAGAAAATTTTGGTGTTGGCAAAATGTGGGGGTCGGTCATACATTTGGCTTCTCTATGGGCACCCTTGGAAAGAGTTAGAGCGGTTGGAGCAAAATATATAACACTTTAATTTTTGTATGGGAGCTTCTTTAGGGAGTAGAGATTGGGGGTAGATATGTTTTGTGAAAATGTTGTCCCAAGAGTGGCTATTTTAGGGGCACTCTTTTGACAGTTAGATCGGTAGGAACAAATTTTATAAAAATGTAATATTTGTATTTGGGCCCCCTTAGGGAGTGGATACAGGTGATAGATATGTTCTGAGAAAATGTTGGGGTTGAAAAAAGCACCCCGCAGCTTTATACATTTGATTTGTATAAGAGACCCTTAGGTATGGGGATCGGTCTTATATTTTACGCCTCTAGGGAAGCCATTGGGGATCCATTTGCAGCCACCGCACCTCCCCCATTTTTTGTCTCCTTCATTGGGGGTTCTAGCATATCCAAATCTTGTAACTGAGGATTTCCATACAACACTATATCACCCTCTATTGCTGCATAGCTCCAAATATTACAGTAAAACTAATTCGAAATTTTACTTTTAAATAATTTAAACTACTGTTTTTTTATAAAAAAAAAATGGTTATTAAATAAATAAATGAACTCATTTGTTTGATAACACAGTGCAACACGAAAAAAAATAACCATATACGGACACCACTACGTGATAAAAGACTAAAAAAAAGACCCGTGTCTACCAATTTTTCCGAAAGTCATCTCATCTCCTCTTTTGTTTATGGGCCGCCAAAGATTTGGGGCCTCGGTATCATTTTCGCAAAAAAGTGATCATTTTCTCAGGCTCATATCTTGCAAAACCGTTCAGAATTTCGA
Source organism: Delia radicum (assembly GCA_021234595.1). NCBI lineage: Eukaryota > Metazoa > Arthropoda > Insecta > Diptera > Anthomyiidae > Delia > Delia radicum. The sequence goes on from CM037853.1 coordinate 59,413,241, forward strand.
TTTACTCTCTATGGCAAAGTTGTAGCTCTTGTCATAAAGAACAAAAATTGCGAACATATAAAATCAAAAAAACTTCACCTTCCAGATCAAAATCGCAAAAAACTTAAAAAAATTCGATTTTTTTTACCTTTTTTCCCGTGTTCAGGTCCATAGGTAGCAAACCGTTCAAAATTCAAGGAAACAATCAACTACAAAAATTTACCTAAGATCTCAATAAACAAATTTCTAGAACATATAAACTTCCTGGGAATTGGGTTTGCTACCTATGCACCTGAACAGGAGAAAAAAGGAAAAAAAAATTAAATTAAAAAATTTTTCACTTTTGCGCGCTACCTAAACAGTGTTAAGAATCATCTCTAGGAAGTTTATATGTTCTAGAAATTTGTTTATTGAGATCTTAGGTAAATTTTTGTAGTTGATTGTTTCCTTGAATTTTGAACGGTTTGCTACCTATGGACCTGAACACGGGAAAAAAGGTAAAAAAAAAATAGAATTTTTTTAAGTTTTTTGCGATTTTGATCTGGAAGGTGAATTTTTTTGATTTTATATGTTCGCAATTTTTGTTCTTTATGACAAGAGCTACAACTTTGCATTGAGAGTAAATCGAAATTCTGAACGGTTTGCAAGATATGAGCCTGAGAAAATTATCACTTTTTTGCGAAAATGATACTGAGGCCCCAAATCTTTGGCGGCCCATAAACAAAAGAGGAGATGACTTTGGGAAAAATTGGGAGACACGGGTCTTTTTTTTTTAGTCTTTTATCACGTAGTGGTGTCCGTATATGGTTATTTTGCCATGACTTAAAAAATTACACACAGTGTAATTATCGCGACACTATAGTTTACACTAAAAATATTAGTAAAGTCAGCCAAAATACTTGCAGTGTCAGAAAATTCTAAGCTATACCCAGTAAAAAATTTTCGTGTTTTTACAAGCAGAACAAAATAAATGCGCTGATATAAGTGCATACTATTACATAATACTAAGAAGCAGCAAAGGAAACAAATAAATTTCGTATAAAAATAAACAAACAAAAATTGTACCGTTCTCCCTAACAAGGATGCAGGTTGTAAGCAGCTTACCCTAATCACGTACAAGGATGCAGGTTGTAATGTAGAAAATTTCATATCGTGAATTATAAACGAGCTGTACCAATTTTCCCGAGTTATTTCCGATTGTATTTGGTGTTGTCGAGTATGAAATAAAAAATAAATAGTCATTTAATTGTTTCTGAAGAATTAGCACGTAGAGCGGTAAAAAAATAAAATAATTATATTATATGTCAAAAATGTTAACAACAAAAATCTAATATATGTAAAATAAATTATGTTTATTCGTATTATTACTTTTAATCGTAATAATGTAGACATGAAATGTGATTTTACTGAAACTCATGAAATCACTGCTTTTTATAAGCGCTTCCAATTGGGAATTCGTCATATAAAAATCATGGCATATATAAGCAGGTTTGTCAGGAATTATTTTTGGCTTACACCCTTACAAGCGTGCTTGCATGTAAGCAGAGTTTTTTACTAGGACAATGATGTAAAGTTGCTTATATCAGAAAAAGCGGTTTGCCGAAAATCAATGAGTTGATTGTTAGAAAAAATTCAAAAATTTATAAAATATATAAAATATATTGCTAACCCTTAGTTGATTAGTTATGAATATTTTTTCTAACGGAAACAGACTTTTTGCTGTATCCTATTTGGGTATACATGTTAATAATGTCGATTTTTTTTTTTTTTTGCTTGAAAAATGCATTTATTATGATATCAAAATGAATTGATTCAAAGTATTGTCCATCGTTAGCCACTACTTTTTCCCATCTTTCTGGTAGCATATGGATTCCGCCCCAACAGAACTGCACCGGGTTTGAGGTAAAGAATGTATCAAGCAAATTTCTGATACTCTGTTCTGAAGTGAAGCGTATTCCAGTAAGGGCGTTCTGCATTGATCGAAAGAAATAGTAGTCAGAAGGGGCAAGGTCTGGGCTATAAGGCGGGTGAGCCAAAACTTCCCATCCACTGTTTTCCAAATAGTTTTTTGACCGGTCTGGCAACATGTGGCCAAGAGTTGTCATAATGGAAGATTATGGCCTCGTGTCTGGTCGAATATTCAGGTCGTTTTGCGTTGATTGGTCTCTGCAACCGAATCAATTGTGTTTGGTACAGGCCCCTGTGATCGTCTGACCCGATTCCAACAGCTCATAATAGAAAACACCTTTCTGATCCCACCAAATACGGAGGATTTCTGACATGAAAAACCGCCTTTAAACGTTTCTCGGCTTCAATTCATATGGGACCCAATTTCCGTGCTTTTGAATGAATCCCAATGCTTTTAAACGTAGGGAAATGGATTGTTGTGTGACTCCCAATGATAATGCAAGTTCTTCTTCCGTTTGACAACAATCTTCGTGGAGTAATGTTTCCAATTTCTCATCTTCAAACTTTTTCGGCTGTCCAGGCCTCTCCTTGTCTTCTGTATCGTAATCACCACTTTTGATCAATTATCAGACTTCCCCGCAAAACATTTGTTTTACGCGCAAAATTCGACATTATTATAGCGATTGAAAAAAATGTGTATTTACACTTTAGCGTCTTTCGAGTACTGAATTATAATGACAGATGTTTACCCACCAAAATACCATATTTGTTATTGTTGACCCAAACCATATGTGATAGTTATGCCATATGTTATCCAAATCGACATTATAAACTTGTATACCCAATAGTTTTAAAAACGCATCTAAAAAAAACTAATAAAAAGTCTGCTATATGTATATTTTTGGAAAATTATGAAATTATTTTATTGTTTTATTATTTAAAAACGCAAGTTTTACAAAAAGAAAAACATAATAAAATTACTAACTTATTTTTTGAGTGTATGACAAATTAAGAAAAATGATAGTGTCTTATTTTGCCTACTTTTAAGATAAGTTACCAGCCTATAGTTATTGAAATCTTTATGTATTGCACTAAAATTTTGCAAAACCTGGTGTTAGATAACTTTAATCCTTAATAAATAATTGCATGACTACTCGATTTTACGATCGATATCTTAAATTAAAGCTAAAGGCTTGGGCTTCCAACAAAAAACGCATTGAAATACGTCGATTCCTTTCCAAGTAATAGATTTTTGACTGCCTTCTCTTAAAATGTATCACTGTGCGCCTTTGAGCATTTAAGGGTTAAGATCGGAGAGAAATCATCGGGAGACTCCCCTTTTAAGTGTAATATTTAATATCCCATTGATAACCATGTTTTCAAATTAAACAACTAATTCATGATTTATGATAACTTCATGTATCCAACTACTTATTATATATGTCTGATAAGGTAAACCCTCAAGAATCTATAAATATTTGTTTAGTTAACTGACTATCAATATTTATAGTACGAGTAGAAAACATACACGATCCTTTGCATACAATTGTGGCATGAATAAATGTGGTAAAATATATTCCAGGCATAATAAACAACAAGTGCGTGTATGAATATTTTGTAAAGAAATTGTTAGGCATACAGTAATCAATGAATTTGAGCTACTACTAAATAAAATGTTTTATGCAAATTCAGCCAATAACATTTTTATTTAATGTATTTTAACCAAAATACAGCAATACGATTGTTTAAAGATTTTTAAAAACTAATAGTATTTTTTTATGGTGTTACCTAATTTTTAAAGTGACTGTAAACAGTATTTTAGCATTTCTTTGTATTTTGACACACACATAATAATTGTATTGGGGGTCGCATACAAACATACATTTTAACAGTAACATGTACAAACACCTGTTAAAATTCTATTTTACAATCTTGAAAGGTTATAACAAAAATGCCCAAGGTAAATTTTATGGTATAATGTAGTTAGAAAATATACAAAAGCATTAAAGTTGACCGATTAGTAGACTAAGTATGTTGTTAAAAACTTTACATAATGTACTCTCAAAATCGCAAATTTATAATAATAAAAAAAATGCATCAAAGAGGTTTTTATTTATTAAATTATCTACGAAGTTTATTTTTAAAAATCGATTCTTTCGGGGGACAACAAAAAAAGGGCCACGAAACTCTATTTATATATACGCATAATTATCCATGTTTAAAAATACAAAATGAACGTCATAACTCTAATAAAATGATTTTTGAGATAATAATGCTTTATATTATGTAAAAAATCGTATTAATATCTTTAATACTCACCTCTTGAGAAAAAATTTTGTCGTTCTTTATACGTTTTATACAAAATCAAAATTTTTGAGTTATGACGTTATTCAGCAATTGAGCGATATGGAGTTCATTTAAAAAAAACGAACCACATAAAATTACTGTATTAAGATTTTACATTCATTTTATACAATAGTTTTTTTTTTTTTATTTTAAAAAAAAAAACAACTAAATGTTTGTTTATTCGTTACTGCATATGTGGTTAAATTTTTTAACAATGCAAAACAAATGCCAATGTTAGTTGAATTTACTGAAATGTAAGTCGTCCCCTTGTAATAGTACACTTACAAGGGGAGTCTCCCGATGTTTTCTCTCCGATCTTAACCCTCAAATGCTCAAAGGCGCATAGTGGTACATTTTAAGAGAAGGCAGTCAAAAATCTATAACTTGTGACTGAGTCGACAATGCGTTTTTGTTTTTTGTTGGAAGCCCAAGCCTTTAATTTAAGATATCGATCGTAAAAATTGAGTAGTCATGCAATTATTTATTAAGGATTAAACTTATCTAAAACCGGTTTTTGCAAAATTTTAGTGCAATACACAAAGTTTTTATAGGCTGGTAACTTATGTTAAAAGTAGACAAAAAGTAAGACATTATCGTTTTTCTAAATATGTATAGTCATACACTCAAAAAAATAAGTTAGTAACTTTATTATGATTTTCTTTTTTGTAAAACTTGCGTTTTTAAATAATAAAACAATAAAAATAGAGAAATTTCATTTATTTTTAACTACATTTGCAGTGGTCCTTACCTATATAGTATTCTAATAGTATTCGTAAATTTAGAAATTTTTGTATATGATACGATTTTGTAAAGTATTTTTTACACAAAGTTCAAAATTATTGTATCATTATCAAACTGTCGTAAATAATACAAAAATAATTTGTAAAATATAAGAAACTATACAAAATTATTTTGCATATAAAAAATTTTGTATATGTTTACAAATGTTTTTTGTGTTTTTAATAAAATTTCGTAAACTATACAAATAAAATGTTGCGATTGGAAACAAAATATCATTTGTGCATATTAAAAAATTTTACGTAATGTCAAAATAACCAAAACTGTCGTAAAGTGAATAACAGTTTTCGTGTATTTAACATATGGATTATTGTGAGTATAATGACTGCAAGATTGTAAAGCTTTTAAATTGATAAAAAAAAATGTCATTCAATAAAAAGTATAAAAATTTATCACATACCAAAATTGCATCATAATAAAAATAAAAAAAATTCCAAGTTTTCTAATGATAATTTTTTATTCAGAAGTGAAATTAGATATAATTAGATATTGACAAAAAAAATACTCCACAAAAAGTGAGTATAGGGCTGGAAAACACTATTAAAAACAAAATCTGTTGACAAATTTAAAAGTTATGACTACACCGGCCAAAAAATTTTAGAAACGTCGAAACGTAAACCGTACTTTTCTTTAGGTCAGCTGAATTTGAATATGACCTAAGAATTTCTCCATCCATTTTCGAGGTATCTTAAAATAGAGTTTAGAAAAACCGGGTTTTTTGATATATTCGAGACTTGATAACATTGCGTATTATGACCTTTTTACAAAATTTTTTATATAATCTGAAACTTCTTACTATTGTTTTCAAAAATCAGGTTTAGATTTTCTGATACCTTTTCCTAATTTTTTTAAAAAACCTGATATTGGATAGGTTAAAACTGTGGTATGAAAGAAAAGAGATAAATTTCAGATGACATAACAAATTTTGTAAAAAAGTCATAAAACGCGATGCTATAACGTCCCAAATATAGAAAAAGATCGGGTTTTCTAAACTTTATGTTAAGACATCTCGAAGACCTGATGCGATGGATATATACCAAGGTCCGATTCGGATTCTGCGGACCTCAAACCTTTAGAAAAGTGTGTTTTAGTCCTAATGTCTTGACCTCTCTAAGACTTTGTAGGTATGTTTAATAAAAGTCATTACTTTGAAATTCGTCTACACATTTTGTTTTAAATATGTTTTTATGAAATCGAAAATAAAGTATTTTCAAACCCTATACCCACTTTTTGTGGGTTATTTACTTGTCAATACATAATTATTGACGAAATGTGCTATATGGATCAAATTACATAAAATAATAGTTTTTATCTAGTGGTTACTTTTTTTTATCAATTTAAAAGCTTAACTACACTCTAAATAATTTTTATTTAAATTTACCAAACTTATAGTAGGAAACTGTACTCATACCATAAGTTGGGTAAATTTACTCTATTTGTTTAATAAAAAAAAAATTACGCACATTATTTGTAAATTAGTGCTTATGAAACGTGTGAAATGAAGTGAATATTGCGTATAAAATTAAATCAAATACTAAAATTAATGTGAAATTTTCTATATTTGTGTGTAAAAAACACGCTTAAGGTGTATAAATGTGCACAAAGTGTCTGAAAATGCATTTAAAAATGTATAAAAAATGCAAACATAAAATAATAGCTTTTTTTGTAAAAAAAATAAAAATTACTTCTAAAATCTAAAAAATAAAAAATCTTTTTTGAAAATTAAATATCTTTATTACCTTTTTTTATTTACAAAGCTCCGAATGATTAGAACAAATTTATTCTTTCTTTTTAATCTGGTAAAAGAATCAAAACCAAATAAATTTGCTTTGTCAAAGTTGTATTGGCTCGAAATGCTTGGAACAACTGCTGAACTTGGTGTCGGTTTTGTCTTCAATTTCTTACCAAACACTATTTTTAAAAGTCATTTTCTAACGACGACTGGGCCAGGGGCATAGACAATTCTATAATGATTTTCTCAGCGAAATTTTTATTCCAAGAGAAGTAGTTCCAATAGTTTTTTTTGTTTTTTTAATGAATGCCGTCAGTAGAAATTAATGGGTTGGTGCCGGTTTTGGTGTCGTCTTTAGATGCTTGAAAGGACACGACTTTCATATGAACACCAATATTATTTTTCATTTAAGGCTATTTTAGCAACGCTTATGGAATAGTGCAAGCATTTTATATCCGTCGTCGTCTTAAATTTTCATTTTCATATTACTGTCATAATTAATCGGAATAAAATTGTATTTTAAAAAATTTTTTTTTCTTATATTTTTTTCACAATTATTAATGTCATTAAATTGTAAGTTAGGTTAGGTTAGGTTGAGCTGGCCGGTCAAAGACCCCGCATAGACCATTAGGTCCCTAGCGTTACCAGATAAGGAACGATAACCCCCACGTTAGGTCAGTCGTTAGTGATGGTAGCCAGAGTTGTAATTGTAAGTTACTATTGTAAGTTTGTAAATGTACAAATTATATGAGTAAAAAAAATATTTATTAACAAAATACAAATTTTGCGCACATAATGATTAATTTTAGACAAATAATGTGTCTGTTTTTATATTATGTATGTATTGTTTTTCAAAGTGGGTGCAAAATAAATTTACGCATTTGGTGTTTATACTTACTCTCTCTGCGTTGTATTACACAACAATTTACCCAATTTAAAGTAGTAAATTTACAATTAATCTTTAGAGTGTATTGGTAGTCATAATTTAAATTAAGTTCCATGGGTTTTTTTAGTCCCCAGGCAACTAACGTTTAAAGATTTTTTCATAAAAGTAAAATTTTAATAAAAATTATATCAAACTTGTATAAAAGACAAAGTTCAGTCTAGTTTACTCCCCCTGTGTAGTTTATAAACTAAACAAAATATAAAAAGGAGAGAAAAACAAAAAACGTGTATTGAATATCCACCAGAGGTGGACCTTGCACATAACAAACAATTTTTCAATTTATTTTTTGATCAATGGTTATAATCTTTAACTTCAAGCATATATATGAGTTCTCATGTAGTGAGTAAACTAGTTTATATGAATGTTTGATGTTTGTCATGGGATTGTTACCGCTTTCAAAACATGTTCTGATGATGGGAACCTAGAAAATTCACGAAATAGATCTATCAACACATTCCTGAAAGGGTCAAATAATAAATTTGAAAACAAAAAACTCTATAGATTATTTGTTACTTGAATAACACAGGTCAACAGCAAAAAAAGGCTTGACTAACCACTATATAGATTTGATGCATGGCTGCCTAAGTACAAAAATGGTAAAATTTTTCAATTCTATGGATAATTTTTTTTTTAAAAATTTTTTCTAACAATCAACAGCAAAAAAAGGCTTGACTAACCACTATATAGATTTGATGCATCATGGCTGCCTAAGTACAAAAATGGTAAAATTTTTCAATTCTATGGATAATTTTTTTTTTAAAAATTTTTTAAGTAAAATTGACAATATTTTGAGACATTTCTCCACTTATGTTGTCATAACTCAAAAACAACTAGTCCGATTTTGTCAAATTAAATTTACAAAAATTAAGGTTTACAATATCTTTAAAGAACGTGTACAAATTTTTTTAATGCGATCAATAGTTTCAAAGTTATGAAACAAATTGTTAGCAAAAAAAAAAAAAAAATGCTAAAAAAAAAAAAAAAATTTGAAAAACAAAAATCTGGAAAAAATCGAAAACTGCAAAAAATATTACTTTTTATTTTTTTGTAGTAAAGCTACATATCATGCGAATTAAACTAGATATGGATCATAAAAATCGATGCATGCTTTACATTTTTATTTACAATTAATTGAAGGTATCGCATATTTGCAAGCACTGTAGAAAATTGTACCTACTATATAATGAATATGCAGAACATAAAAACTCAGGTGCATTTTACGACACGCATTTTGGCAAAACCCCTTTGGGAAAAACCTCTATGACATTTTTATGATTCTAATAATTAAAAAAAAATAAGTAATAAACAAAAGATTGTTTAATTTTTACGATTGCGGTAGGATAGTAATAAAACGCTCATAAACGTGCGTGTACGCTGAAGTGCTCTTATTTTCCGTTAGCTACCTGTAACGGATGATTTTTTTTTTTTTCATAAAAGTCCTTAATGTTTTTTAGGATTCTTGGGAATAATAAAAAATTTGTAGCACACACAAACTGTATCCACACAAAGGGTTATCCCAAATTATAGTATCAGTATTTATAAGATCTCCTTGACCCTTTTTATTTCATTCAAGAAGTGTTTGCGATAACGCAAACATCATTTAATACCTACACAAAAATTAGAGTCATACAGCTTAGAAGTTAAAAACAATTTTCAAATATTAATAAAAATGAGCCAGAAAGCCAGAACATTTTTATGTAAAAACGATCCAGATTTATTTTGTTATGTGTGCGGCCAATATATCACCGGGAAAAAAACGGAAGTGCTTCTTAACTTCATTGCAAAAGTCATATCAAGATTGCTATAATATCTATCCGCACAATTTGAACCAGCATTGGACACCGAGTACTATATGCATTCCATGCACACATGATGGCTAATTTTTGCTGGAGTATTCAGAGTAACACTTCGTTATTCAACAATAGTAGAAAATCGACTAAAAGAAAATTTCAGAGTTTGTAGTTTATAATACATATTTATTTATTTATTTTCTTGTTTTATTTATTATAATAAATGTGAATAATAAAATATAAATTTTCTACTATTTAATTTATTTATTTATTTACATTTAAGCTCATCCAACACAAATGTCTTTCCGAAGAATAGAATCAGTATATTCTAGGTAGGGTTTTGCCAAAAAATACACGAATGTTACTATGTAATGCATTTTTGATGTGAAAATTTGTACATAGCATGGGGAAAATGTTTTCAAAATTCAATCAATCGAAAGAAGAACATTAACTACTCAATTTTATGTATATCAGACAAAAAACTAAAGTTTGGTGAAAATGAGCGAATTCACTTAATTGTGAATAAATTCGAAAAAAATCAATCGATTTTTATGATCGATATCTCATTTTGTTCCTATTACATGTGGCTTTGCGATAAAGCAATAAATCTGAACGATTTTTGCCGTTTTCGATTTTTTATGATTTTTTTTAAAACAAAAAATTTGCTATTTTCACGTAAAAAAAATATTTTTTCCCTCAATTTTTTATTATAACTCCGAAACTACTGAGCCGATTGAAACGCAATATATTAACGGATTAAAGGCTATGTAAATTTCAGTTTTTCTAAATTTATTTGAATAATATCGGACTAATTTTTTTTTAGTTATCATTAATTATGTGGAGAAACGTCTAAAAAAATTTATAATTTTACTTAAAAATTTTTTAAAAAAAAACCTCTCCATAGAATTTCAAAATTGAACCATATTTGTACTACTGGGACCACAATACATCAAAATTGTATAGTGGTTTTCAAAGCCCCTAAAATTTTTTCAAAATTGTTGCCTTGTGTAATTTTCCTTTTCATTGCACAATTAAAGGTCGAAAAAATTTTTATTTTTAATAAAAATTATATCAAACTTGTAAAATTAATATAGTTTTCAAATTAAAGTGATATTTCTATAAAAATTATGCATTCATTGATTAAAACAATAAAATTTTGTTTAACTTGTCCTGGAAAGGAGTCGTTGATTAAAGCAATATAATTTTGTTCAACTTTTGACCAAATACTCAATTTTCATAAAATGTCCTGGAAAGGTGTCGAACCACACACAAACACGAATTATAATTTTTTTTTAGTACAGTGTTATTAACGTCATATAGACAGTCACAATTCATTTTTAATTAATATGCATTTGACAAATTTAATTTAGAAATGTTGAGGTTAAGAAGAAGAATAAACGCTTTTCTCTAAAAATTATATTAGACTAGTTTCTGCCTTTTTATGGACAGGCTCATCAGTGATTTTCCATTTAAATTGTATTACTATTTGTGTCTTATAACTGTCATATTGTCTCTATATGACCAATTTTTCAACAACCTTCAGCTGTAAGAATCAAACCTGCGCTCATCTTACATTACAAACGTAACAATACCAAGTCATGATCGTTTAGCGATCACACCCAAGTATGGCCTCGAATCGAATGCAGCTAAATTGCAGTTTTCTTTCTTATTAGCTTTTTCTGTTATTGTATATTATACTCAGAAGTGACAACACTAACAACACAAATATTCTATTTTTAGATTTTTGTTCATTTTTCTAATCTCCTCCGTCTCTATTTCACAATTTTTAGTTTATCTTGTTTCTTAAATCACAACAAAAAATTTGGCATTTTAAAAAACTTTAAATGAATATTTAAAAAACGCGTTCTCTCATGTTTATCAAATTCTTGGGACATTTGTAATGCCCGGCTAAAGTGTGTCAATGACATCCGGTGAAGTCAGAATTCCATATATAAATAATTAAAAGTATTATTGAACGCAAAAAAGGGATACAAATTGAATTTTTAAAAATTTCGAATTTTGAGAGTTTTTAATAATAATACACTTTTTTTAAAAAGCGTTGTTTTCGATCGAAATTCGGAAAGGGTTAACGTGTTCCAAAAAAAACGAATTCTTCTATTTGAAACGATTTGCAATAAAACAATGAAGAAAATTCGACAAAGCGCTTTTTAAGAAACATCCTAGATAAAGAGAGAAAAAATTGTAAATTATTAAAAACTAAAACACTAAGATTGAAATTGCGAACAACTCGAAAATTTAAGTGATCAAAATGGAACTCAAAAATCGTTTTTTTTTTTTGTGTGTTTGCTTTTTATGGTGTTGCTTCCAAAGGAACCAAATTTGTAATGGTTAGAAAAGGATTTTTTAATGATATTCTTCGGTTTCTTTTTTAAGAAAAACAGTTTCCTTTTTATTGATTTAGTGTTGACGTTTTGGTTTAAAAAACAGCTTAATTATTCTGTTTTTCCTAAAAATTTCATATGGAAACTGGACAGTTTTATTTTAGAAAAAAAAATGATTTTCACAACATTTGTTGAGAAAACGATTGTCTCCAGTTTTTCTCAAACTTTATGTAAAAGCTTCGGTTGGACAGAACAAAACATTCTTGTCCATGTGGATGCATATTCAGACCATAATACAATATATGCAAAAGCAAACTAAGTGAACAGTCATACAAGTACAGAGTAACAGAAAAAAATACATACCATTTATAAGATTTTTGTAAATAAAGCCAGTTTATCCTAAATATAACTTTATTTTATGACTAAATGCAGAATTTTACAAGATTTATGGTTTTTACGTTTGTATTTGTACCAATATGTAATTCGGTTGCTTGCTTTTTCAAAGGTTTCAAATTTGTTTGTTAATGTCTTTAAATTTGTTCAAATTTGTTTCGGACATTCTGTGCATAACTTTTGACTTCATTTAAACATATATGTTAACTAGGATAGTAAAAGCAAAGAAATATACATTAAAAAGGATTACTTTATATCCTTTTTTTGTGGTGAAATCTATACTGAATGTAGAAAAAAATATATAATTTTTGTTGTATTCAAATAAATTTTATAGTTTAAATGGGTGAACGAAAATTTTTAAATAGAAGTAGTAAACCACTATTTTTTTTATAATGTGTAAAATTTAATAAAAAAATTTCGATATTTATACAAAATTAAATTTCTCACTAAATGACAAATTTCACTAAAAACTATAAAAATTAACACTATAAAATATAATTTACTACATTTATGACTTCACACATTTTTTGTGTTAAGGTGTGGTTTGAAAGCGAAAAGGGTCAAAGTAAAAATTTTGACTTTAACCCTTTCATTACCGATTCTTGTTAGAAACAAAAAAGTTTACATAAGTAGTGAATTCGAAAAATTCGCTATACATATTTTCACTTAGAACATTTTTTATGTTTTAAACTGAACTTTTCCTGGATCAAGTTATATTTTATAAATTCGTCAGATTATGTGAACAAAATTATTTAGTTTGTTCAAAAATTGACTTTGAACAAAATGTAAGGCCAAACGAATTAAATGCTTACAAAAAATTATTAAAAATTTGCTTAATTGTAGGAACATTTTAAAAATAATGAGCTCAAAAAACGACATTTTCAACTTTACCTCTTCTGATTTAAGTAAAACTTGGTATAAACACTCTCCAAGGTAATATGTAGTTTAAGTGTTTTTTATTTTTCCAAAATTCGTCAAAGTTCGCGTTTAGTCGCTCCTAAAAGTTGGAGGCTTTTAACAAATGTGTAAGAAATACAAAATGTTGGAATTATCATAACTTATGAATGCGTCAACAGAAAATTAAAAACTTGGTGTCGTTGCATAAAAATAAATTTTTTCTCCAAAAGAAAAACGAAATTGAAAAAATATTTTTAGTTTGCGAATATCTCAAAAAATCCATATGCAATTAATTTTGCAATTAATTCAAAGCACTTACAACACATAAAAATTTCCAGTTGGGAATCAGAGGAGTTCAAAAATAAACGGAATTTTTCCAAGAGTATCTTTGAAACAAAAAAAAAAAACAAAACATAATAAATTTAATATTATTATTTGTAGGTGGATATTTTATTTAAGCTAAACTAGTAATGCTAGCAGGCAGAAATTTAAGTATGTATGCCAGTATGGTCAAACCTCTAACATGAAACTTTTCTTTTGACGAACTTATTTAAAGCAATCAAGGAATTGAAGGATCAACTTTTTAAAAGGAAGTTTTTAAAGTATTTTGTGGGGAAATATTACGACAACTAATTTTGTGGAATAGAAGAGATTATTATTTTTTTATATCTGATATTCATATTGGCATCATTTAATGAGTACAAGTATTTAAACAATTTGTTAAAACATTTTATTTTAAATGAGCTTTTTTAAGGACATAGAATGTGATAACAAAAATCTGAGTACGCTGTTTAACTACATGTGGTCTCCTGTTTAATATGCATATCAATTTTCCCATGAGTGGCAAAAAGAATTTAGATATGTTGTAGAGCATTATGTGAATATACAAAATTTTATATATTTATATTAATATAATTTGAACGACAATTATATCAAAGGTGTGTCGAGTCTTTTTAAAAGCTCCCTGTTCAGAACTCAGAACAATCAAGAGATATTAAGACTTCTTTTAAATGATCGATAAAGTCCACAAAACAAGTTTCCATTATTATCACTTTTTTCTGGAAATGCTAATCTCCTAGCAATTACCACAAATGTTACAGTAGAATGAAAATACGTCTATTTTAATTAGTGATGGCCTTGTCTTTTAAGATAAATTGTGCTATTGAAAATGATGTGCATATTGATTATTTTTTTTGAAAAGACAAAAGTAATTTTTCGGGATCCTGTGTTCAAATGCCTATATTTCTTAATGCGCATTTTTTTAGTGTTAAAGAAATATGTGCTTGTAATTAACAACTCCTCTACATTTATTTAAAAATGCAGGGTGTTATCTCAATTAGTCTCTTAGTTATAGCCATGACAAAAGTATGATAATCGGGGTTTTCCCGTTCACCCCCTAACATGTAATTTTCAAGGGTATAATTTAACCTAAAAATAAGGCCAATGTTAATTTTGTATCACCCTAGTAAAAATTATATTGTGTAAAATTTAATATTGCTAGGTATGCCACTGTAAGTTTTCGTAAAACATCATAATTAATTGTATCTTACAATATGTTATACCATATGTTATTTGGTGGGCAATAAATAATTGGATTGGCAGTACTAATATATGGGATGAAAGAAAACAATGTATTGTCCCATGTAAAAAAACAAAACAAAAATTTTAGTTGTGGAAAAGTAACGTTTTTGTTTTGAAATCCATAACATCCTACTAAAAATTTTAATATCAACTCGAAAATTTTCATTCAAAATATCTATTAATGTTCATCAAAGTTTAAAATATCAAACTCCAAAAATTTTAGTTTGGCATACAATTTTTTGATTGTTAAGCACACGACTAAAAAAATTAATATGATCAAAAAAAATAAATATCAAGTTTGATATTGCCTTATATCTAATTGAAATACAATTTGATCCAAAAAATGGTGGATCGTATTGTATATAAACGGATTATATATTGCATATAAGCTGATTATATATTAATTTGATACGATGCAATCCAGTGAAAATAAATTTGTTAAATTGAATACAGGGAGGGGGCTAGATTTTATGGTCCGATTAGTAAGAGCCTAATTTAAAATAAAGTTTTAACGTTTTTTGCTAAGGACGCTTAATTACGTCTTGAAAACGTACTTAAGTTGTATCGAAAGTTTCGTAGAGAACTTGTCGAGTACGACAGTGTTGAAGAATTTCATTGAATTGGGGACGAAAAATCCGAAAATGACATATTTTTGATTGAGTTGACACTTTTTCACTCAAAACCAAAATATGAAATAAATAAAAACCAAAATTTAGTTAAAAATGGTTTTAAAAAAATATTGAAAGAATAAATAAATCAAATAAATACATGTAGCCTCTTTTCATCAATCACTGAACCAGATACTTCAATATCAATAATACCGCTTAACCCACAGCAATGGCATATTCCGCTTAAACCAGTCACGGGATAGGTTTTTTGATTCAATTAACCCCACGTCAGGTTTGTTAGATTTATTTATCGTTTTGCGCCAAACTGAATAATGAAAATCGCCAACAATTTTTTAGCTCAATTTTTGCATTGAAAAAGTCGATAAAAAATCGCCAAAACATTTTTCATTGTTCTTGATCGAATTGTATATTCATTTTCTCGAGTTTGATAGTTTGTTAAAAAATACATTTTTTTGCAAATTTTCATTTTGCTAAAAAAAAAAATGTCTTATAATTTTTTGTTTCACCACTTCAATTAATTTTATTGTCAAAAATCAACAAATTATTTACACATAAAAAAAATCGTTCCCAAAAAATTTGTAGAATGTCAACTTAACAAGATATTTCGAAAGCAGTATGCGAAAATTTAGCAATTCAAATGTATATTCTGGTGAAATGTTAAAAGTTTTTAAATAAGTAACCATACCATACCAAACCATATTCTGTTGATAAATTTCCAGTTTTTTGGCAGGAATTTTTTTTGTGTAATATCGCCAAGAAAATGGCCATTCACTCACACAGATAAAAATGTTGCTATTTGCAAACAGAATTTCGGTTACTACGACACAAATTCAGTTATTACGAATTTCAGACGGTTGGCACAACTTAACATTAGTTTTCACAACAAAGTTCGGTTAATTCAACTAAATTTTAGTTGCACCACCCAAAATATTAAGAAATCTAATGTGAATATCGTTGCAATAACTGCATTTATAAATTGTTACCATTAATATACACTTTTAAATTCGGTTGGCACTTTTTTTTCTCTGTGTACTTGAAAAATACCCACAAAAATCACCCTTAACCATTTCAATAATTAAATCGACAAACGAGTTTGAAAATCGCCACGTTTGGCGAGAAATCGCCATATTTGGCAATCCTGGTAGGTAAATTTTCTTAAAGTTTTATAGATAAAAGTCAAAGGTGACTGGTTAGTTTTCAACTGCGAGATCCAATTTTTGCAAAGCTATTATATTTTAATCCCAATATATATGAAAAATGCTCGGGGAGCCCAAAATATAACACTTTTGCAAATCTATATATTTTAAGTGCTCTAATGCACACACGAAGATTAAGGAATTTTTAGTAAGACGACGTTGCTATAAAAATTAATTTTAATGAATTAAAGAAATTGTACGCCATTAAAAGTATTCATCTCAAATGTTGAACTCTATGGAATTTTTAAGAAATTGTAAAATTTTATTTTTGACATGCATGTTGGTGATTTGTATATTGTGTATATTATACATGGGTAAATTTAAAAGGAAACTATTTTTTAATTAAATGTAAGAGCTCGTCAGATATGTAAACAATTATTTATTTTTTTTTTTTTGACATCATCCCTTTTTTACGGCTTTTGCATCAAAAAAATATTTCGTAATTTTTTTTTTTCAAATTCCAACTCTTTCCACATGCGTGAGGTGGCCAAGAACGCGTATTCAGGGTCCCCTTTCCTACCGAGCAAAAAAAAACTGTATTTCTAAGAAATTTGAACTAGACATATTCGTAATTTTTAAGCTTTTATGCTTTTTTTTAGAAAAGTTGAGGTTAAGAAGAAGAATAAACACACTAATAATTTTCAAATCAGACTAGACTAGTGTCTGCCTTTTTTCTATCATCAGTGATTTTTGTATTATTATTTGTGTCTTATAATTGTCAAATTGTGTATGTATGATAAATTTTTTAACAACCTGCTGGCTGTTAGAAACAATCCTGCTATTATTCTTGCATTACAAACGTAACAATATCAACTCATGACCGTTTAGCCAAGTATGGCCTCGAATGTAATGCAGATAAATTGCAGTTTTCTTTCCTATTACCTTTTCTGTTATTGTATATTATACTCTGAAGTGACCAACACCAGCAAGCACAAATATTCTATTTTTAGCTTTTTGTTTATTTTTCTAATATCGTTCGTCTCAATTTCACAACGCTTTTGTTCTGTAGGAAAAGGGACTCTAAACTGTGTTTTTGAATACCGCGTGCATATGGAGTTGGGATTTGAAAAAAATTGTAAAGCCAAAATCTAATTTTAGTGACGAACTCTATTTAAAATATTTTTAAAATATCTTAGCTACAACTTTACTTAGAATATAAGTTGTAGCCAACTTATTTTAAACATTTATAACAGTTTTATTATATTTTTTATTTATATATACATCGAGATTATTTATATGTTCTTTTTAATTTATAACGAGCTTTCAACTTTCAAATATTTACAAAAATAAAGCAAATCAAACATATTAGCTAGGTTGGTACTACTATTTCGATATGGCTAAAGATCTCATCAGAACCCGAAGCTGTAGAAAAGCTAGAGCCTCCAGAATAGGCAGAGCTTTAACAAAAAACCTATTAATCATAAATTTAGCTCCATTCTTGTCTTCTTAGTTATCAAACACTTGACTAGGGTCTTTTCCTAACAAGCATCATGACGTTAGTAAACTTTGAAGACCAAAAAATTCTATTTATATAAAATTAAAATTTGTATAAATTTAATTATTCTCATTAAATATTTTTTAAAACTAAATTTTAAGTTCTGAACTCTGTGCTTTATATTTACTCTTCAATTTACCCCCGCTATATGTATGTTCATGTTTTACATATTCTTAAATTTTATTTTTTTTTTTTTTCGTTTATATTACATCTATTGTTTGGTAACATTAGATATTTCGTTTCATTAAGTAAGGAAAACTCTTAAGGGAGTTTGTGGTTCATTAATTTTTGTATATTTTGTTTTTACCTATTCTAATACTTTTACTTGTAAAAAAAAAAGTAAAATATATAAATATAAAAAAATGTTGACAAAAGATTTAAGATTTTATGTTAGCTAAGGGAAATAAAGTTTGAATGTTCAAACTCTCGCAAGAACCAAAAGCCAGCAGCACACTTGTATAAATCATTGCAATAAACAAAAATTTTAAATTTTCATACTCTTGGTTGTGTTTTTCATTTTGTAAAACAACTGTAACTCTTATTATTTCATATTCATACACATAAAGTTATAATAGTCCTTAGCATTTGGCACTTTTAAATACATACATACATTAACACTTTAAGGTGAAGTAAAAGGACTTTTTGTATAGCTAAGGCGAGGATCTTGGAACAGACTTTGGGAAGGGAAGATGAAGCATTTTTAACAGTTTTGCATTGAAAATCTTTATTTTGGAGGAATAAATTTCCCATTTTCACTCTCCGAGCCGGTTTTAAACTATATACATTACGAAATCCCTGTCAAAAACGAGTTGCGTTTATTACACTCTCCATTTTATTGCAAATAGTTGAAAGTCAAACACTCCGACTTTGTGTACCAAATTTCGACCGAAAACGGAATATTAAAAAAAAAAATGTATTTATATTACAAATTCCCAAAATTCGGCATTTTGAAAATGTTTATTTCACTTATTCATTTAAAATATTCAAATTATTCAGATATAAAATTCTGACTTCAGCGGATATAATTAACCCACTTTAGCCTGGAATCTAAAATGTCTCACGAATTTGATAAAAATGCAAAAACTTTTTTTTAAATTAGGTTTAAAGATTTTTTAAAAGGCCTTATTTGGAGATGTAGTTTGCTTTTTTTATAATAAAATAGTTTAGTAAAAAATTAATTATAAATGAGAGACTCATTTTCTGGTTATTTTATGAAAATTGATTATTTTGTCAAAAGTTGCATAATTTTCGTAAAAGTATCACATAAATTTGATAAGACTATAATTATCTTCACCTGTATTTGATTTTAAAGGTTACTGGCTTGGGGACAAAAAATGCCCATAAAACGTTATTTATATTATGACTACAAGATTGTAAAAAAACTGTCCACTTGATAGAAACAATGATTTTGCGTAGTTTGATCCACATGGGTTTAATGTTTCCTCTTTTGACCAAAAAAAGACGCACCCGGAAATTAACTGAATGACTTCTTTCTGATTTTGATTAAATTTGAATATGTGATGAAGGGCCAAGTGCAATTATTAATCGTATAAATCTTACTTTTAAAATGTTCTTTCAAAATGGCCCCGTTTTTTTTTTGCGATTTAATTGACAATTAAAGGTATTTTAAAGAGCTATCTGACAATTTACTAAATATATTTAAATTGTGTATGAGCTACTTCAAAATTTTTCGACACCTGTTTTAAACTGACTTAAGATGGCTCTTATTTCGAAAGATTTTATGAATTGACAGGGTTAGGTTCACCGTACTTAAAACCTATGATATTCAAAGTTTCATGTTGATATGTCTTCACCAAAAGAGTTAATCGCCACTTAAATGAAGAAAAACTAAAAAAAAATAACTTGAAACTTACAAGAGATTTTTCATTATTTTTTTTCTTCTCATAGTTTTTAACTTTAAGATCCAAACCAATGCAAAACGCAGTCATTACTTGGTGCTTGGTGAAAAGTTGTATTGTGATTTACAAGTGAAAAAATATTTCCTCCTGTTAAACTTTCGCAGTTTTTTCCATAGGGTTTTTGAGCCGCTTAATGGAACTGAGATTTTATAACAGTATTTAAAAATAGTGCAATTTTATACAGTTTGTAAAGGGTGTTTTTTATACAGGTATAGAATTTTAAGTTGGCAACACTCAAGTGATTTATGTTTAGTTTGGTTTGGCATTTTAAGATGAATACACTGACGCCTGAACAACGCTTCCAAATTGTGGAAATTTATTTTGAAAATCATGGTTCTGTTCGAAATACGTATCGCGCAGATTATACTACGTCCGAGCCAGCTGTAGCGGTTATATGCCAGAAGTCATATTTAAGCTATAATGCCTGGAGATTATCTTTCGAATGAAGTTAATTTCATGCCAATTTAAAAAATTCAGCTTTGCTTTATTCCATTTCGAAGTTATATACCACCCTTTAGTAGTTATACCAAGATGATGTCAGCTCACTAAAAACGGGATACAAACATCACAAACTTATAAGGAATTAGCGTACATTTTTTGAAATTTTTTTTTTTTTTGTTTTTTGCGTCTGCCATTCACTATTATATTTAAAATTTTCCATCGAATTGCGTGAACTGAGTTACATTGTTAAAAGTACATCCGCGTAAAAAAGGTTTTATAAAAATTTTTTAAACTCAAAAATTTTATGAACTTTTAAATAATTTTGTGAAAGTTAATATTTTTTTATGCACTTTTTTTCTTTTTAAAGCATGCCTTGAGAATATAGTTAAGTATCTAGAATGAGTCTTGATAAAGTTCAAAAATGTTTAAATTTTTTATTACTAGCGTTTACAACGGCAATTTTTGCCAAACACATCCTAAGTTGTTACACTTAAGTAAATTTTTTTAAAAAAAATAATTAATATTTTTAAAAAATAACTATACCTCCATACGCTGGCATACTCTCTTAAACATATCGGCCGGTATCTCACGAAAAGTAAGTTACTAAAAAGTCACAATTTATAACCACTTATATGGTACTGCTTTTCTACACGGGGTTGGTTACAAATTAATAACACAGGTCAACAGCAAAAAAAGGCTTGACTAACCACTATATAGATTTGATGCATCATGGCTGCCTAAGTAAAAAATGGTAAAATTTTTCAATTCTATGGATAATTTTTTTTTAAAAAATTTTTTTTTTTAAAATTGACAATATTTTGAGCCATTTCTCCACTTATGTTGTCATAACTCAAAAACAACTAGTCCGATTTTGTCAAATTAAATTTACAAAAATTAAGGTTTACAATATCTTTAAAGAACTGTACAAATTTTTTTAATGCGATCAATAGTTTCAAAGTTATGAAAGAAATTGTTAGCAAAAAAAAAAAAAAAATTTGAAAAACAAAAATCTGGAAAAAATCGAAAACTGCAAAAAATATTACTTTTTATTTTTTTGTAGTAAAGCTACATATCATGCGAATTAAACTAGATATGGATCATAAAAATCGATGCATGCTTTACATTTTTATTTACAATTAATTGAAGGTATCGCATATTTACAAGCACTGTAGAAAATTGTACCTACATAATGAAAATGCAGAACATAAAAACTCAGGTGCATTTTACGACACGCATTTTGGCAAAACCCCTTTGGGAAAAACCTCTATGACATTTTTATGATTCTAATAATTAAAAAAAAATAAGTAATAAACAAAAGATTGTTTAATTTTTACGATTGCGGTAGGATAGTAATAAAACGCTCATAAATGTGCGTGTACGCTGAAGTGCTCTTATTTTCCGTTAGCTACCTGTAACGGATGATTTTTTTTTTTCATAAAAGTCCTTAATGTTTTTTAGGATTCTTGGGAATAATAAAAAATTTGCAGCACACACAAACTGTATCCACACAAAGGGTTATCCCAAATTATAGTATCAGTATTTATAAGATCTCCTTGACCCTTTTTATTTCATTCAAGAAGTGTTTGCGATAACGCAAACATCATTTAATACCTACACAAAAATTAGAGTCATACAGCTTAGAAGTTAAAAACAATTTTCAAATATTAATAAAAATGAGCCAGAAAGCCAGAACATTTTCATGTAAAAACGATCCAGATTTATTTTGTTATGTGTGCGGCCAATATATCACCGGGAAAAAACGGAAGTGGTTCTTAACTTCATTGCAAAAGTCATATCAAGATTGCTATAATATCTATCCGCACAATTTGAACCAGCATTGGACACCGAGTACTATATGCATTCCATGTCGATTGAATTTATCTATGAAGTCTTCTAACGTAAAGTAAGTATAAATTAATAGATTTGGAATATTTTATAATTACAATATTTCTTAATTAAAATTTGAATTCATCATATTCCTGATTTCAATTTTTTTTTTTCATTTTACAGACGACACTTGGAAATTTTGAAGCCTATGCTATGGAGAGAAACAGCGAACCACGCATCCGAGTGTTATTTTTGTTTAAGTACAAAAAGCATATTTGATGGCCCACAAATTCGCAAATTGGTGAACGATACTGAATTTGGCAGTTCAATGTCAGAAATTGAGAAGAATGCATGGGATTCGTTTGTATGGGTTATTCAAAATTTCTTAGGAAATAACAAGGGTGATGATTACGTTGCGCACGTTGAAGAGATGTTAACTCACTTCCAGAATCTTGGATGCAACATGAGCATCAAATTACACTACCTGCACAGTCACTTAGATCGTTTTCCTGAAAATCTAGGAGACTTGAGTGAAGAACAGGGCGAACGATTCCACCAAGATATCCGGACAATGGAGGAACGATACCAGGGTCGCTGGGATGCACACATGATGGCTGATTTTTGCTGGAGTATTCAGAGTAACACTTCGTTATTCAACAATAGTAGAAAATCGACTAAAAGAAAATTTCAGAGTTTGTAGTTTATAATACATATTTATTTATTTTCTTGTTTTATTTATTATAATAAATGTGAATAATAAAATATAAATTTTCTACTATTTAATTTATTTATTTATTTACATTTAAGCTCATCCAACACAAATGTCTTTCCGAAGAATAGAATCAGTATATTCTAGGTAGGGTTTTGCCAAAAATACACGAATGTTACTATGTAATGCATTTTTGATGTGAAAATTTGTACATAGCATTGGGAAAATGTTTTCAAAATTCAATCAATCGAAAGAAGAACATTAACTACTCAATTTTATGTATATCAGACAAAAAACTAAAATTTGGTGAAAATGAGCGAATTCACTTAATTGTGAATAAATTCGAAAAAAATCAATCGATTTTTATGATCGATATCTCATTTTGTTCCTATTACATGTGGCTTTGCGATAAAGCAATAAATCTGAACGATTTTTGCCGTTTTCGATTTTTTATGATTTTTTTTATCCAAAAAAATTTGCTATTTTCACGTAAAAAAAATATTTTTTCCCTCAATTTTTTATTATAACTCCAAAACTACTGAGCCGATTGAAACGCAATATATTAACGGATTAAAGGCTATGTAAATTTCAGTTTTTCTAAATTTATTTGATTAATATCGGACTAATTTTTTTTTCAGTTATCATTAATTATGTGGAGACACGTCTAAAAAAATTTATAATTTTAATTAAAAATTTTTTAAAAAAAAACCTCTCCATAGAATTTCAAAATTGAACCATATTTGTACTACTGGGACCACAATACATCAAAATTGTATAGTGGTTTTCAAAGCCCCTAAAATTTTTTTCAAAATTGTTGCCTTGTGTAATCACACAAGGGTTAGAGATTTTTTAAATAAAAGTAATGATATCTAAGTTCTAATCAAATTGAAGCAATATTTTTCAGAAAATTATTCAACTTTTATGAAAACATAAAAATTTTGTTAAATTTTTGACAAAATAATAAATTTTCATAAAATGTCCTGGAAAGGAGTACACACTACGGGTTAAAGACACAAACACGCCTAAACACGTATTATTATTTATTTTTTTATTTATTTTTTTTTCTTTAATTACAACTACTATGGTATAAAAATAGCAAATCACATCTCTTAAATAGGGCATTTGAAAAATAGTTTAACCCTTTCACTACCGACTTTGTGTTTATGAATATATTACTAGTTGGACTTCAGATTCTTGTTTTGGGTCCTTAAATTAGAAAGAAAAAGGTTAACGTGTTTGCCCCCTCCCCCCTCTTACCATTCCGAGTCCGAATACCGAAACTCATTTTTACCACTAAAATATTCGAATATCCTTTGTTTTATCTTGTTCTGGTCATTAGATAAAAATATGTGCCAATTTTTGAAATCTTTTTTTCTAGTTTCGAATATACACAATTTTTACGGACATAAAAGCTGATTAAAAAAATCGGACTATGTTAACAAATATCGCGAGTATATTTTATTTATGAACAGATTATGTATATAATTTTTTTTTAATTAGTCAGTTCAGGTTCATAATAAACGTATTGGTTGATCATACCGAAAACAAACAAGATATGAACGTTTTAAAACAAGGACACCATTAAGGGTACCCACCTTCAAATTTTTAGGTTTTTAGTCTACTATTTTTCAGATTCGAATTCGAGATATATGCCCAACATCGTTATAAAACCGCTTCAATACCGACATAAAATTTGGGCATGTATATAAATGTTGGCCATATATTTCAAATTCGAAACGCAAAATTATTTAATATTAAATTTAAAGGTTGATATCCGTTATGGAATCCTTATTTTCAAACGTTCATATCGGGTTTGGTTTCAGCATGATAAATCAATACCTTTATAATAAAACTGAAACAGTGACCAACCTTGGTTATTTTTAATTCTAGGCTAGAGTGGCTTAATGATATCCGATGAAGTCATAATGCAATATCTGAATAAATTTCAGTATATTAAATAAATAAATGAAATAAAAACTTAAATTTTCAAAATTTCGAATTTTGGAAAATCTTTTTTCGCAAATGGGACATTTTCTGAGTGTTATTGTTTTCCAAAAAAAACTCGATTTCTTACATTTGGAACCATTTGCAATAAAACTGGGAGGTGGAATGACAAATCGTTTTTAAAGGACATCCTGACACATCGTTCTTAAGGGGCATCCTAATAAACATTTTGTACATTTAGCCAGTTAGCCAGTTAGAATCCGTAGTGGGTTAATATTTGATATGTACTCTTGAATAATATTTTATGTTCATTGTCTTTGTTTGCGAATATAACATTTTTGTTAAGTTTATGTTTTTGTCATTAAGTTATAATATTTTTTTTTCGCTATAATTTTCTTGGAAAGCTGCCACCATAAACATACAAGACAGCGAACAATGAGGTGTTATAAAATTATAATAAAGTTCAGATGTAAATGAATATATGAAACTGTAATCATTATTATGAATGAGAGCTCAGTTGCACAGTGGTTCGAATCTAGCAGGACAAAATAATGTTTTTAAAAATCTAATACAATTCTTTACAAAAAAAACCATGATTCCCATTATATGATTCCCATTTTATTATGAATAAGAAAAATATGCGACAGTTTTATGTTTTTAACGTTAATGGCTATATAATTTTATATAATTTGCAATTTGTATAATTTTATCTAGTTTAATATGACCCCATAATTAGTTATATAAAATTTCTTCCAAAAAATTACCCGATCAAATTGTACCTAATTACATCTAATTGTATCGTATCAGATTAATTTAGATACAATTAGAAGTGATTTGATACAGTTTTGGCCGAATTTTGTCCTCAAATTATACGTTATACGATATGATTATATCTAATTTAATATAAAACGATATAAAATAGTATATGATGAATTTCATATCAAAACCGATATGCATTGAACCCGACCCTCTCAGATTTTGATGAAATTTTGCATACAGCTACATTTTACCAACTTTATTTTTATAAATTGCATTTTTGAAAATATGTGGACGTGGCAAGGTATCGAAGTTTTTGAAAAAGAACGAAAATATGTACTTTCAAGCTGTGATTACTACGGAATGGCTGAACCGATTTCGAAGATCTTGGTGCCATTAGAAAGGAATATAAGTCAGCTTTCGAAAGCATACATTGTAAAAATTTTCTTTTACACTGAAAAATTTTTCTTTTGGCAAAAATAAAACTTTAAACTGGGAAAACACTTCAAAGGCCAAGTGTTTTTTCCAAAAAAGAAAATTTTAGAAAGGTCTATTTAATATATTTAACATATCTAAAAACTAAAATGGCGTTTTTTTTTTCTTTTTTTTAATTTTTTAAGTAAATGCATCTCTTGTTAACTTCGTTATATTTTGATATCATTGTGTGACAAAAAAGAATAAAGTAGCTATACTTTGAAAGTTATACAGATTTTTTTTTGAATTCTAATAGATTAGAACAAGAATCTTATTATCAAATTTTTCAGGCACCCCCAAAATATGGACTTACCCTTGGTAAGTTTTTTTTTTATTTTTATTTTTTTAGATTTAATATATAATTTTGCGCAGCTCATACTGTTGGCTTTCGGAATATTTGCTAACTTTTAGTGAAGTTTCATCTTTCTTTATTCACTAAAAGCCGTACAGAAAATGAGACTGACAACGGCTAACAAAAAAGTCATCGTGATCATGATCTTGGAAAGATTTTCAAAAAAGTGGTTATAAAATTGTAACGAATGACGAGCAATGAAGCTTTTGGCAAGCCTTATTATCAGTGCATTATTTATTATCAGTGCATTATTGCCCATAAGGTGGGGCCCTGTATTTTTTTCGCAACAAAAAAGTTATAACCCTATAATGCATATGTCACAAATTTTGAAATTATGGTCAAACCTTCATTTTGGCGATAAATTAAATGTGTGTAAATCTAATGGCCTAAATTAAAAAATTAATTATATATAATTTTTTAAAGCATGTTCTTGGTTATTCACAAACCGCCATTATGTGCCATTCCGGAGTTAACATTTTTCAGACTTTTGTCCATCTAGATTATTAATTGGAACCACAGTGCATTGTATATGTTTAGCTATCTATCTATAGACACAAATATACACTCAAATAAAAAAATGAGTATGAAAATGCGTAAATCATTTAATATGGGAAAATCAACGAAAACGTACGATTTCAGATTTTAAAAATTTCGAATTAGTGGCAGACAATTGTTTTCTGGATTAGCTTAGCTTAAAGAATTATGGGGTCGAATATAAAAAGCAATAATGCGTTCGCGTGAAGTGAGTTCAGTGTTGAAAAACACCAAAAATTTTCGCGGATTCGACCACACATTTTCGAGTAATCTTTTAGTTCCACGTCCCCATTTGGTTTCCAAATTATTCTAATACGTGTGGTTCCTGCGGAAGTTGAGGCCAAAATTAAGAAAAATTGAACTTAAAATTGAATCGCACAAGCACGATTTACAGAATTACGTGGTCAAATATTATTTTAATGATACAAATAGAGAAAAATTTTGCTATTTGCCAACTAAAATTCGGTTACTACACCTTAAATTCGTTTATTTCGAATTTCAGACGGATGGCACAACTTAACTTTCGTTTTCTCAACAAAGTTCGGTTATTTCAACTGAATTTTACTTGTAACACCCAAAATTTTCAGAAATCTAATGTAAATATCGTTGAACTCACTGAATTTATAAGTTGTTACCATTAATATACACTTTTCAATTCGGTTGGCACTTTATTTCTCTGTGTATAGACATTAGCATAACTGTTATTATATGTAAATATTAAATCGATCGGATATCGATAATCGATCTCTATATCAATTTGATCTTCAAAATACACAAAAAGTAAAAAAACAATCAGCAAAAACTTCAGTGGCACATCCGCGAGTTAAAGAATTATGGGGTCGAATATTTCTTGAACGGATATATGAAAGCGCTAAATGGATTGGATAGGCTTCGAATTCTTTACAACATTTTTTTTCTAAAAATCGCTTAAAGGCTAACTTCAAGTTGAAGGCACACCCGCAGCTTCAAGAATTTAAAGCAATCATTATGTGAAAGTGCTAAATAGATGGATGTTTTTGGTTTTACATCATTTTTAGTTCCACAGTACGCAAAAAAATTAAATTTTAATTGTTTGGCACATCCTTAGTTTAAAGAATTATATGTTGAAATCTGGCCTATATGATATCGATCACCATTACTAACTATTCCCTGTAAGTGGTAAAAGGATCGGGTTATCCCTTTCGTTACTATATCACTTTAAGTTCCAAAAAATCTATGAAAAGCTACAAAATTTTAACTTATATGGTTCCGGATACCAAAATAATAATATGTTCCATTTAGCGCTTACACACAATAACAGCAGTACTGATATTTACTGCAACTAATTATTTCTCAAAGTGCGGATGTGCCCTTCAAAAAATATAAAATTTTATGATCTTCACGAATAGACATGATAAGTTTTGTATTATCATATTTTCTTTATTTCTGAAGGCACTCTACTCGATTTGGTCTCATTTTATTAGTTTTTTTGGCCATTTATATGCCAATATAAAAAAAAGCATTTAAGTTGACGCTGAAAGCTCAAAAATTAAAAATCTCTTAATTTTCTATTAACTGAAAAAATTGTTATTTCTAATAGTTTATTAATAACTGAGGGCACATATTTTTCTCTACCTGTAGGTGAGTTTGCAACATCAGGATTATCATCCACCAAAGGGTTTAGGCTCTTTAATATTATGCGGAAAAAGTTACACCTAAAAGAGTTGAAAAACTTTTAAGAGTTGTAAGCTAAATTTGAGTTATTTATTGTACTTTTTAATTGAGTAACATTAACAGTATAAATATTAAAATTTATGATGTTCGACTGGCCAAATTCATTGCCTCAAAAATGCTGATACCATCAAAAATTTTATATGTACTTATATTGTTCGTAAAATAACATTATGGGGAATTAGGAGTCAATTGTCCTAAAAGTGAATGGTTTAAAGAAGGAATTATCACAGGACTGGTATAATTTAATACTGAAGTGGGTTAAGCAGTGTCAATTGTCCTAAACTTACCAATCCTGTGACTGGTAAAGGGAGGACATACCACTTAACCAGAATGCTTACTAACAAGATAAAGCAGTCTTCTGGTTTGTACATCTTTGGTTAGTCCTGTGGCATGCCACTATATGGCTTAAAGCAGGACAAATGACCCCCTCCTATGACAAGCCAATGTTAAAGTTGCCAGTTGTTTACATAGGTAGGGTTTAGAGGACTGGTCTCTGGCACGAAGGGACCGATCCTGTGGTACACGCAGAACCGGTCGCATTCCCCATAAGGAATTTAAATAATGAGTTCCATGGAATCGTAAGTATCCGTAGATTTTCCCATATACCATTTAACAGTTTTTGTACTAATTTTTAGTACATAATTATTTGTTTGTAAACATTTTTCTGTATTCTAATTACAAATTACTCAATTTTTTATTAATTTCTCTTGCTGATTTTATCAAAATATTTTACTTACTATTTTGTGAGACAAAGTTGCAAAAATTATCAGAAATTTTTAATAATTTCCCTTTTGCATATTTGAGAGCAAATCTTTTCAAGTTGACCTTAGTTTTTTACTCTAATATGTAAACAAAATAAAAATGGATAATCAAAATTAATTTTAATTAAAAAAAAATATGGGGAAGGTGGGATAATTTGGGACTAATTTTTATCTAGCACCCATGCTATTTTCCCTATTGAATATTAGTTAGGACAATATCCTAATAAAGAAATGTAGAGTATGGTGTCGAACTTGAATAATTTTCTTTTTCATTGCACAATTAAAGGTCCTAAAAATAAAAATTATATCAAACTTGTATAAAAGACAAAGTACGGTCTAGTTTACTCCCCCTGTTTTTGTTAATAAACAAAACAAAAAATAAAAAGGAGGAAAAATACAAAAAACGTGTATTAAATATCCACCAAAAGTGGACCTTGCACATAACAAACAAGTTTTCAATTTATTTCTAATCTTTAACTTCGAATTCATATATAATTAGTTCTCATGTAGTGAGAAAACTAGTTTATATGAATGTTGCTGTTTTGCATGGGATTGTTACTTCTTTCAAAACGTATTCTGATGATGGGAACCTAGAAAATTCCCGAAATAGATCTATGAACACATTCCTGAAAGAGGTCAATTAATAAATTTGAAAACAAAAACTCTATAGATTATTTGTTAGGACAATATCCTAATAAAGAAATATAGAGTATGGCCTCGATAAAGTAATCGATAAAGACGTAAAAATTTAATTAACTACCCAGTCAGAAAAAAACAAACTGACCACGGTGCACAAGTGCTGGCAGCAAGTGATTTCCCAATCCCAAAATGATAACACCATTAGACAAAAGGTCCGCCTGTTCATAAAGCGTAGGAAAAGCACGAGGTATACAAAATTTCCAAGGTTGCCAAAATGTTGGCTAAAAATAGATTTGCAAAAAAAATTACAAAAAGTTCATTTATAATTTTTTTGGTTCTGCCGGTATCGAACCCATACCGGAAAATATTCAGCCGACAGCTCTACTGACTTATAATAATTTATAGCTTAAAACATAAGTGAATGATAACTGGTGTGTAACATTTGGTTGCTAAATGTACTGGCACTGGCATAAGGTTTGCTGGAAACGTCTTGAAAAGGTTGGGAAAACAAAAAGAAGTTAGTCTTAAAAAAGCTTTTCTAGTAACAAAACAATCAACAGCATGCATAAAAATATTAAAAAGTATTAAAAAAAAAACTCAAAAAGTGTGTGCCTGAAACTAGTATTGAACCTGCAACCTTCTGACTACAAAATTTTTCAAACAAAGCGTTATAATTTTTATAAAATAAATGATTTACCAGTGGTTAGATGTTGGCAATATCTGAGTGGATGGCACTGGGAAAACACGTTTGGCCAACGTTGACATAGTGGACTCAGCCTTTACCACTATTTTTTTTTTTTTTTTTTTGTAGACCACTGAAATTATTGTAAAACAATACTGGCATAACGTTTTTCGGAAAACCTAGTAAAACGTCTCTAACTAGTGTTGTGCCTGTAATTTATTTACAGTTCTTTGATTAGCCTGTGGTATGCCAGTACTTGATTTTGTTGCACCACTGGCAGTTTCTGACTGGGTAAGTACTGATTTTTCCAAAACTTTTAATATCAATTCACTATTAACAGAAAAATATTTTTTAAATTAGCCGGTTAAAAATCAACATATATGCATCCATTTATGCACATGTATGAACTCATTCATGCTCATATATGAAGTGATTCAAGGTCATACATATCTTTATACCACCATATATGCTCATATGAGATCATATCTGACCATACATGTAAATATTACCTCAGTTTACTTTAATGTACACATATGACCATGTATGGAATATGGAAATGTATAGACATGTATTATTATATATGTAAATATTACTTAAATATTCGTTAATGCACACATATGAACATATATGAGTCCTCTTATGAACATATAAGAATGGTTTATGAACACATATGAATCATGCATGGATGCTTGTGGACATGTATGAAGAATGTGTGTTGATGTATGGATCCATATATTTCCATTTTTAACAGGGTATTTTATTAATTTTTTTTTAATTATTTTATAACGATAAAAAACACTTATTTTAGTCCTTCAGTTCCGAAAGAATCTTTCCCATTTTTATTTATTTTAAAAACTCTTGAATATTTTTTATTAGTTTGTAACAAAACCATTTGCAGTAATTTTTCTAATAAGACGTGTTCACTTTTCTTGTCTATTTTATACAGACACAATATAAAAAATACGCAAATACTGAAACGCAAACATCGCATTACAATGACCTCTGCCGGTTTTGATTATCAAAATAATATTTTTAAACCTTAGAAAATTCAGCAAAAAAAAAAAATTGTTAAAAATTTAGTATTTCATCAAATGAAAATAGCAACATTTTTAACTAAAATCTAAGTTTCAACTAAAAGTTTGCTTAAATCTTGCACAGTTAAATTACTAACGGCTTTACTAATTTTTTTACAAACTTTTTTCATTGAGTGTACTAAATTTTTCTTTAAAATTACATATTTTTCTGTAACTTTGACAGACTTTTTCATTTGAGTGTATATACATAATTTAGTACTTGAAGTTTTTTATCTTAAACGTTTTTTAACGACAAGTGTCATTTTATGGTTGTGCAGCTGAAATAAATGAAAATGTTCCATTTCTAAATTGTATTATTATCATGAAAATTTGTTTGTATATGTTTGCCATATAAGTAGCAACATTTACATTAGGGTTATAACTTTTATTTGACAAATTTCTTCATCGCACCACGCTATGGGCAATGTTGTACTGATAATAAAAAATATTTTTTTTAGGACATTTTGGTGCAAAAATTTCCCGCACCGAATGCCATTTCTAAAACTCCCCCAAGAATCCTATTTTTATTTATTTTTTATTTTTTAATTGTTTATCAAATATATATAAAAATCACATAACAGCTATCATTTCCCTATGGGGAATGGGACCGGTTCTGCGTGTGCCACAGGATCGGTCCCTTCGTGCCAGAGACCAGTCCTCTGCTAAACCGTACCCTATGTAAACAACTGGCAACTTTAACATTGGCTTGTCATAGGAGGGGGTAATTTGTCCTGCTTTAAACCACATGGACACATGCCACAGGACTAACCACATGCCACAGGACTAACCACAAACATACACTAAACAGCTTCCAATGGTTAAAATTCTGGTCAACTGGCTTTTTCTTGTTAATAAGCATTCTGGTTAAGTGGTATGTCCTCCTTTTAATAGTCACAGGATTGGTAAGTTTAGGACAATTAACACTGCTTAACCCACTTCAGTATTAAATTATACCAGTCCTGTGATAAGTCCTTCTTTAACCTGTCACCTTTAGGACAAATGACTCTTCATGCCCCTTAGGGTTGATACAACAATTTAATTAATTGAAAAAATCCGCGAAATAGCGTCATAACATCATGATTTTTTTGCACCCTCCAACTAAATGGTGAGATTTTTATTTATATTAACGGAATTAAAAAAAAATGCTAAATCCTTTTGCAATTAAGTGTTACTTTTTTATACTTGGAAGATAAACTAAAATTCAAAACTTTATCGCGTTTGGTGAGTGAACATTTTTAACGATTGCGAAAAAGTACTATATAATTTCTTAATACTTTTTGTTGGTTCATTCGGCTATGCGATAAAGAATTTGATGTTTGCAAAAAAAGCAAAAAGTTATAACCCTAATATACATACATACAACACAAACTTACTAACGTCTTCCTATTCACTTCGTATTTTATGAGCTTGCGTTGTTTCCGGAAAATTTGATAATTGAATTCGTATGAGATAAATTTTGTTGATTATAGTGGAAATTAAAAATGGAAAACGTAATTGCCCAGCAAACAATAACCTCGAGATAGTAAGCGGTAAATATATTTGTATGCTTCCAAAAAAGCGCTTAACCGTCTTGCATACCATAAAGCAATTGGGAAGGCATTTTGATGTGATTCACTGTATGCATTTTTTTGAAGCAAAAAATAATGCATACAATGAAGCAGTAAATAAAGCATGCAATGAATGCTATTAATGTTCTCAAACAAAAAAAAAGTGCTTCTCATTTCCTACGGAGGCATGATTTATTGCTTCTTAGAGCACATGATGGAAGCTCTGTAGCATGCAACGTATAGTTTAAATTATGCGAAAAATGGTTGATCTTAATTTGGGCATGATTTTCGAGAAGGTACATGCTTTTTCACCGGCCTTATTGCTCGTCGTTTGGGGGGGTTCAATACTTCTCTATACCCAATACCACGGTGCTACTTTATAAATATTTTTGAATTTTGCATGTACTAAATATAAGGAGAAAAGTGTAACAGAACTAGGAAAATGATTTTAATAATTGAAAGGAAAAAAAATTGGAAAGGAGAAAATTGAAAGAAAATGTGCCTATATTAAAGAAAGCCAAATGTAAAAGAAAACTTGCAGATACCGGTTGTTATTGTATCTAGCAGAATCAGCCCACCCTACCATGATCATAATGATATAAAATCCAAACGAAATATTAAATTTATGATCCCACTTTTAACCCTACAACAGCCTAATACCTCAGATAATAATCAAACAGATTTAGTTAAAAATTTAGCACAGATTCATATTAATTTTATTAACAGGTGAAAAATTCATTTTACGGTATATTTGAAATTAAAAATAATTTTAAAGATAATTATAAAATCGTATTCATTCAGACTTAAAATTAATTTCATTTAAATTAATTAAGAATTAAGCGGAAAAAAATATAAAAAAAATCAATTTAATTAGTCATTAATTTTTATATTAACTAGAATAAAAAAAAAAAAATTATAAAAAGAAAGATGTAGGGAATAACCAAATCAAATTTCAAAGTTCAAAACAACATTTTGAAACAAAGGTTAAAATTTTTAACCTTGTAATTGAATTACTGGGGCATATTTTTATTTAAAAAAAAAAATGAAAATATAGTTTGGTGAAATTAATTAATGAAAAATATGTTATTTAATTAATTTAATTTAATTGAACTTAAATTAAATTTTCATTTAAATTATTTGTTTAAAAAAAAATAAAATGCAAAATTGGACTGAACGGAATTTGACAATTTTTAATTTAATATTTGAGACATAGCCGAATAAATTTAATAATAAAAAAAAATATTTAAATTAAAATTAATTAAAAAGATATTTATTTAATTTCAAAATTGATTATAAATTAAGTTTTAATTTGAGATTCATTATTCGAAAAAAAAAATTGATAAATTTGAAAGGCTAAATTTGAAATTTAGTTTGGTTAGTTGGTCATGCTAAGCCAAAATTATTTCTAAAGATCAATAAACTCAAAAAAAAAATGTACAAAAATTCAAAACTAGGTCAAATTAAATTTAAAGCAAAATGGAAAAAAAATATAAAGAAAATAAGAGAAAAAAACTTACATTTAGACTGCGCTCACTCCTAGGAAAGTACTTTCGTAGTCGCTGTTGCTGATGTCATAAAGGCTGGGATTAAGAGAAATGTTAAGCTTTCTCTCAATGTAAGAGAGAGATTATTAATGAAGGTTTAGCAACATTTGCTGCTCACTATGTAAAGTAATTTGATTTAACACTGATTTGAACTTTTGAAACACATTTAACAGAGTTATAATATTTCTAATTTAACATTTTAGTATTTTCACATTCAAACTATTTAACATAACCAAATTTCATGTACATTTAAAGCTTTACTTTAACATTAAAAGTTGTAGGAGGATTTCTATGTTAATTAACAGAACCGATCAATCATGTAATAATTTTTTTTTGTAATAATGCTTGTATGTAAAGTTGCTTGTATTTAGCGAATATGTGTACGAATGTGTGTTTTATGTTAATATGCGTTAAAACGTACTCTCATGAAATTTGCTTCTGTTAAACCAGCTTACAAAATTAAAAAAAACGAAAAATTACATTAAAAGAAACTAAATAATTTTTAAACAACTTTTAAAGAAATATTTAAACACTGTGCAACATTTTGCTTCTAAATTTTTAAAATTTGTAAATATTTTTTTTTTAAATTAAATTTAAAATTTTTAATATTATTTTTCACTAATAATTGACTTTAAAAAAAAAATTATAAAATTTTAATAACTTTTGACTAATTTTAACGTGCGAGTGTTGTTTTAACTTAATTTTTGATATTAGAAAATTTTAAACAGTTCTTAATTTGTTTCTTGGTGTCTTTGCATGTTTCATATTACTTTAGTTTTTAGGTATCAAATTTTTTTCTTTTTTTCTGTTTTTTTTTCTAGCAAATTTTTAGAATAGTTTTTAAGCACCAATTTTACTTTCACATTCACTCAAACGTTCTTGTTCACAATTCTTAAATTGAATTTTTGCCCATTATAGGTCTTTTCACACAGTTCTTTGTTTTTTATGAAAATTTTGAGGCTTTGGCAGTTTTTTCACACACAATATTCAGGAATTACTTTATCCAAAATTTACCAGGATTTTTTTTTTTATATGAAATTTTGAGGAATTACACTACACACTTTTATATTATTTAATTATATATTTTTCCGGCGGTATTTTTGTAGATGATGACGTCGACTAAATCGAATTGATGTTGTGAAACACTAACTAACCACTAGATTGGCAAATTTCTCACAGACAAAGAGAATCAAAGAATGCCTACGCTAGAGCCAGGATTGTTGTTAGTTCAATCTCTTGTTGAATTATTTATAATTAAGCAATAGGTGCCAAATCTATTATAAAAAGAGATTTGTCAGAATTTATATAAAAGAAATAATTTAATTGTTAAATTTTACCGTTTGAGATGGCACCAAAGGGAAAAAAATCTAATAAAATGTTCCAACAAGTGTAAAAGTCCCAAAATCGAAAATAAGTATAACGAGTCACAGTAAACTAGCTGTAGAAAAAGTGGGTATTTTAGCAATTTGGTTGAAAATTCTAATTTGGTGACTTGAGATTACCTGTAAAATTTTCCAACCAACGCCAACACGATCGAAGATAAAATGGCCAAGAGTTACCTTAGCATAGGTACTTTTTTATTTGACTGCAATTTGGAAAAAAATTTTATGGCTGCGAATTACCAGCAATGGAGCTGTATATAAAAAAAATAATAACAAAAAGAACAAAAAAACAAAGTTCTTTTAAGTAAAAGGCCGACAAAAAAAAATAACTCGTATGAAATTAATCATTTAAAAAAATTAAATACTCACGAAATTTTAGTAATCGCAGGAAATTAGGATGTAAAATTTATTGTAATAATTTACGCAAAAGCGGAAATTAAATTTAATTTTTATATAAAAAAAATTAACACAATTTAATTTTTTTAAATAAAGTAAACTTTATAAAAAACTTTGAATTTAAATAAAAAAAAATACTTTAATGACGAACCTTCTCTATGGACTGCTGGATAATAAAATGGCTGAAAACTCTAGCATTAGGCCAAACGATAGCTCGGTTTCACCATAATGACTCGGCAAATTAGATTAGCTAACGTTTTTATTCCAATTCTTGGTAAAAAGACAAACTTACAACTATGAGATAAATGTCAGCAAACAACAAATAGACAAAAGTTTAAAAATTGCTATTCACCCATAGATGGCGTTGTTTTGAACTCGTCGAAAAGTATAGCCAACTATTTGTCCTTTAAGTTAGTAAAAAAAAATAAAATCGAATGAAAAATAGAAAAAAAACAGAAATATGAGAAATATATTGCAAGCGCCACTACAGCTCTTTTCGCCTGCCAAAAATAAACATCGGGAAAAAAAATACATGCCTTCTGGAATTGTTTCGAAAGCGCTCGGTAATTAAATAATAATGCCTTCGAGAATTGCTTCTGGTAAGCACTCTATTTTTGCTGGGTGGAAACACGTAGTAAGAAAGCATTTAAAAAAAAATTAAATAGGAAAACACGTTTTAAGTCATTGATTGCTTTTTGAGTCTGAGAACAAAAATTAATAATATCGCATTTATATACTCAAAATATTATGCCAGACAAAAAATGTGAAATCGTCAATGACGCAAAATTACAATTTAGTAAATACCCGATGAGAAAAGTTTTGAAAAAGGCAAACGGATCAACGCTGACAAGGCACTTTAATAGCACAAACAGAAAATACCAGTGGTACAAAAATCAAGCACTGCCACAGAGTGGAGTGAATCATATAAAAAGTGGTAATAAATATAGAACTGCTTAACTACTGGACCAATTAACACCAAATGTATATGTGATCATTAAGGAGGAGTATAGCTTTCAGAAAATTAATTTTGAAGTCACCCTGTGTTAACTCAGGGTGAGCACTAAGGTGTCAAAGTGGACCACCTCGAATACAAAAAACCTTTAAAATGCTGTAACTTCTACAATTATGAACCGATTTCGATGATTTTTTGAATCCGCTTAATGAGTTTAATAAAAAAACGTGCTTACGGTAATATGTTACCTTTTAAAGTTTAAAAGTTGTGTGATGTTGAACATTCAAATTTTAATTTTTTTGACAAGTTTTTTTTAGGTTTTAAGTTAATAACTCCTTTATAATAAGTGGTAAGACATTAAAAAAAATTTTGTGTATTGCCACTTTTATCATTAATGTTGTGCTTAAAGTTTCATTTAATTATCTGAAACTGTTGAGTAAAGAAAAATCTGCAGAGTCAATTTTTTGAAATAGGTCAAAAAAATTGTAAAATTTTTGAGAAAAAGTAGCTTCCCTCATACGTTTTTTTTTTTTATAATCTAATAGAAGAAAAGTAAATATTTTTTTAAATATTCGAAAAGAACAGGCTTTGAGAATAGTTTTAAATGAAAGTATTATTAATTTTGGACATGCATTTTCAAGCAAAATTTCAAGTTTACACACGTGGGCAAAAAAGGGCACGCCCATTTCTTAACTTTTTAAAACGTAATATTATAGACTGATAAAATGTTAATTATTCTTCATCAAGTTTGCCGCCGGGAAATGAAAAGTGGGGTCCTGGGAGGTGTTTTTGTAAAAAAAGTCAAATTTTGAAATTATTTGTATGCGCTTTTAAAAAAATCATATTTAGATCCAATTTTTTTACTTTCATTAATTTTTTGTTAATTAACGACAATATAATCTTTAATAAATATTAATATTGTTAACATAGCATAAATACCTATTTAGATATTATTTATCAGAGTTAAGTTGTTATAATTTAATTTAATGCGACACTTAATGATATCATCCGACCCAGTTATATCCTCTATTAGAACTAAATGGTTACCAAAAATAAGTTATGAACTAGAAAAGGACGACCCCGAAGCCATGGATATTAATAAATTATTATCCTTTGATATATCAGATTGTTTAATAGAAAATTACTAGTTTGCGCCTATAGATTTAAATTTAATTTATTAAAAAATCATATACATCATATTAAAATTAAGGTATTGTTTAACAAATAACAAATAATATAACAAATAAAAAAAACAAATATGTATTATATTAATTACTCATATACTACCATGATTTTCATAC
This sequence comes from Delia radicum, assembly GCA_021234595.1. NCBI lineage: Eukaryota > Metazoa > Arthropoda > Insecta > Diptera > Anthomyiidae > Delia > Delia radicum. The sequence goes on from CM037853.1 coordinate 59,452,219, forward strand.
AAAGGAATTTTCATATAAATAAAATTTTTGGTCGAGTTGATACATTTTAAAAAAGTTTTCAGACGTTTGTAAACGTATTCAGCAGACATGTTATACATCGTTGAACAGGTGAAAACCTCTACTTTAAAAAAAATATAATTTATTGTAAATTTTAAAAAATTTCTAGAACAAATAAGTAAAACAAACCAAAAAAAATATATAATAGTGTTTTTTGTATTATAACAACTTAACTTTGATAAATAATATCTAAATAGGTATTTATGCTATGTTAACAATTTTATTATGTATTAAAGATTATATTGTCGTTAATTAACAAAAAATTAATGAAAGTACAAAAATTGGATCTAAATATGATTTTTTTAAAAGCGCATAAAAATAATTTCAAAATTTGAATTTTTTTACAAAAACACCTCTCAGGACCCCACTTTTCATTTCCCGGCTGCAAACTTGATGAAGGATAATTAACATTTTATCAGTCTATATTATTACGTTTTAAAAAGTTAAGAAATGGAAATATTTTGCCTACGTGTGTAAACTTGAAATTTGGTCATTTTCAATCAATGCTGGGTGTAGGGTGCATGTCCAAAATTAACAATACTTTCATTTAAAACTATTCTCATAGCCTGTTCTTTTCGAATACTTAAAAAAATATTTACTTTTTTCTATTAGATTATAAAAAAATAACGTATGAGTGAAGCTACATTTTCTCAAAAATTTTACAATTTTTTTTGACCTATTTCAAAAAATTTACTTTGCAGATTTTTCTTTACTCAACGGTTACAGATAACTAAATGAAACTTTAAGCACATCATTAACGATAAAAGTGGCAATTCACAAAATTTTTTTTTAATGTCTTACCACTTATTATAAAGGAGTTATTAACTTAAAACCTAAAAAAAACTTGTCAAAAAATTAAAATTTGAATGTTCAACATCACACAACTTTTAAACTTTAGGAGGTAACATATTACCGTAAGCATGTTTTTTATTAATCTCATTAAGCGGATAAAAAAAGTCTAAAATCATCGAAATCGGTTCATAATTGTAGAAGTTACAGAATTTTAAAAGTTTTTTTTACTCGAGGTGGTCTACTTTGTCATCTTAGTTCTCACCCTGTGTTAACACAGGGTGACTTCAAAATTAATTTTATGAAAGCTGTACTCCTCCTTAACGATTATATATACATTTGGTCTTAATCGGTCCAGTAGTTAAGAAGTTCTATACCACTTTTTATTTGATTCACTCCACTGTGTGCCATATCACTGGCCAAAAGAATTATAAACGAATTACTGGCGGAACACTTGTTTGAGACGCTTTAACAGCATTTCTAAAAGCTTTTTGTCATAATTTCAACAGAACTTGTATAATTTGTAACATGCAACACAGCGGGCGCTACAATTGATTTACTCAAAGAAACTTTTGATGAAAAAATTATTTCACGTAATGGCCCAATTAATTGGCCACCAAGATCGTGTGATTTAATCCAATTGGATTATTTTCTTTGGGGTTATGTTAAGTCACTTGTCTACTTCGATAAACCACAAACAACTGAACACCTGGAAATCAACATTCGAAGAGTTATTGGCGAAATACGGCCGCAAATGCTGCGAAAAGTTGTTGAACATTGGTGTTCCAGATTGAGCCTTCTACGCTCAAGCCGTGCGGACACATGGCAGAAATCATATTTAAACATTAATTTCATAAAATTTCCATTCCAATAAAGCCCCTTTCGTTGATATTAAAAATATATTTCCTTGTTTTATTATGATTAAAACTTGTGTCACTCTATAAAAAAACACCCGATACTACACTTTTTTCCAAATTGGAACATTTCCGGCCAACTTTCGCACGAATTACTTTTTCCAAAAAAAAAAAATCAATTTCTTCCTTTTGGAACCATTTGTAATAAAACTGGGCGGTGTAATGAACAAAAATCAGCATATCGATATTTTATGGGACATCCTAAAACACATGCATACATTCAAAAATTAATATCAATCATACGTCATGTGGTCCGTATATGATTTTCATTAAAAATCACATCAATCGTTAATACAAATGAATAAATATAACCAGATTTTTATATTAAGCTCGTCAAATATCAGCTATAATCTCTGTAATCTCTGCATAAATAATTGCAAAATAAATACGCTGATTTTTTTTCGCAGAACAGACAAAATAAATCGTAAAAACAAATATTTATTTTTTTTTTTATAAAAATGACAGCACGTCTACAACTTTAATAGAAAAGCACAGTGAAAATATTTTGCAAGTTATTTGATGTTGAATCAAACAGCACGTACAATTACATCTTATTTTTGTCTTCAGAATTTTTTTTTTTTTTTTTTGTTTTTGTTTTACTAAAATTATAAAAACAGTACTTTTGATTAAATTATAGACCAGTCATCAAAAAGTTTAGTTACAAAGTAACTAAAGTCAAATACAAACAAAATATACACAGACATAATTTTAGTGGACAAAAAATAATGAAAATTTTCGGTAATCTAATGAAACTTTTCTGCACAAAGTGAACAACAATTTTCTTTAAATTAATGAATAGCTTCGTAATATTTATGAAACCCGATTTTTAATGAAACTTCTTCATTGGGCAAACTTTTAATAAAATGATATTATATTTTTCATAAAATTTTATGAAAACTTGCATTAATGAAAAATATCAGTGGACGAGTTTCAGTGCAAAAATTCATTAATATCACCCAGAGTATTCTCTCAGTGTGGTAGAAAACAAATTGTTATTCCATTTGATAGAATAACAATGATGGCCTATAATAGTAATAATAATAACATTTTGTGGCGGCATTAAAATCAAATATAATTGTAGTAAATTGTGTAATTTTAAGCAGATCTTTTTAAGATAAAATGTATTAAATATTTAGTAATAAAATCGGCATAAATCTTAATATATAATTTTAAAGAGATTTATAAAGAAAATATACTAAATATGTAAAAAGTGAAGCTTAAATCAAATGAATTGATTACACTGTGCTACATTGAGAGAATTATCTTCACTTTATTAATGAATTTCTTCATAGCTTTAATGAAAATTGTGACTGGAACTCGTCCATTGAAATTTTTCATAGAATCTAAGAAACAGGTTTCATTAAAATCAATGTTTATGAAATGTTTGTAGAATTAATGAAAATCTTCATTTATTTATTTAAGTCTATGGAAATTCAATCCTTACAGACTAAGGGCCGTTATTACAACTTGCCTTTGAAGTAAATGTTAGTAAAAAGTAACTTTAGCTAAAGTGAGGAATAAAGTGAGCTATAAAGTTTTTCTTTATTACAACTTCCCAATAAAATAAAAATAATATTTTTGATAATGTGGCAGCACCAAACTGAAAACCGATTATTGGTTTATGAATTGGTTTATAAAAATACGTCACTTTTAGCTTAAAGTATACTTATAATAACGAAAAACTAATAATCTGTCAGAAAACATCCGAACTTTAGCTATTGGCAAGTTGTAATAATGGCCCTAATACTAATTAATATATTTACAAAAATTTGATTGACATCAAGATTTTATTTATTAAGGAAAAGAATAATGTCTCTTTTTACTGTCTCCAAACTCTTTTGAAAATCGATGATATGATAAAATTGATTAAATTCAGTACAAATACGGCGAAATGGATTGGAGTTTGCGTAGTTTGTGCGAAAATATTTAAAGACAAGGAATTAATAATATCTTGATGAACGATGAGGAGTATTAATATTGATTTTACCTATAAGGAAATCAGAATCCAAATCATCTCTAATCAAGTTTAGCAAAAATGTTACATTTAGCATTTTACGACGACTTTGAAATGTAGGAAGCTTTGTAGGAGCAAGACGACTTTTACACTCAGGGAACTTCTGCTTTAAAAATATGTAGTTGTTTGGGTTGTAATACAGTTTCTTTACTTTTAATGTAAATGTAAGTCATTTGTAGAACAAATGAAATTTTTTAGAAAAACAAACCACATCAAAATTTAGAAAAACAAACCACATCAAATGACTGTTTTATGATTTTACATTCATTTTTTACAGTTGTTTTTTGTTATTTAAAAAAATAAAAATAAATAAATGTTTGTTTAGTTTTTACTACCATGTGGTTCATATTTACTATAATTGTTAGTCATTTTTTGAACATTAAGAAACAAATGACAATGTAAGTTGAATTTAATGAAATGTAAGTCGTCCTTTCTTTAAATGAAATTTCATTTGTTTTTGGCTACAATCGTCGTCTTTACCAACATAATTTCCTAAGTGTATAAGAGGGTAGTTGTACAGCAGGATTCCAGCCAAGTCCACGAAGGCAAAATATAAGAAATTGCTTTTGAACGGATTCAATGGAATTAGAATGCACATAGTAGAAAGGATCCCATACAACAGATCCATATTCAAGGATTGGCCTGACTAGTGTAGTAAACAGCTGCTTTGTTGTGTAAGGATCGAAAAACTCTTTTGCCCAGCGTTTGATAGATCCCAGCACACCTGTTGCTTTTTTGATTGTCTTTGAAATATGGTTTCGAAAATCTAAGCGTCTGTCCAACAAAACACCAAGATCATTAAATGTATTAACCATCTCCAGTCGTATGTCATTCATCACGTAATCACCATTAATCGGCGGAGATCTTCTAAATACCATATATTTGAACTTTTTTACATTGAGTTCCATTAAATTTAAATTGCACCATGTCTATTTAGGACTATAATGTTAGAAAAAATCTTTTAAATCTCATTTACCCATTAGTGCGATTTAAAAAATTTTAAGAAAAATTCGTTTCAATGTGCTAAAATTAGTTTACAATGTTGTGTCACACAACATATTTGTGTTAAGAGAATTTTAAAAAATTTCAAATATTCGGCAACTTTAGTCGCAGTCACCAAGGGTTTAGCTTTCTGATATTTCTCAAATTCGTACCATATCTGTATTGTATCTAGTGGTACAATAATCTGCACAATATTTAATGAAAATCGATATTTTAAATACAATTTCGGATCAATAAGTCCGTGACTTTTCGAACTTCCCTCGTAGTTATATGAAATGCAACACTGCTCCCATCAATTATCACCTGTTAATAGACTACTGTCAAATTTTGAGCAAGTTCCATCATTTACTTTGCGTTTAACAGCTGTTCAAAACATACAACCTCGAGGATTTTTTTAAAACTTAATATTCGTTGCCACAACAAAATTCGGTTAATACAACAGAATTCGAGTTGCACCAAACAAAATATTCTGAAATAACATTTTAATATGGTTGTACCAACCGAAATTGTTGGTTGTTTGCACCAAAATACATTTTTTAATTCGGTTGGCACTTTATTTTTCTGTGTGTACGATGAAATCCCTTTTTTTGTAAAACAAAACAAGGATCTAACCTTTCAAAAAAAAAATAAAATAATAAAAATAAAAATAAACCATTTTGAAAAAAGTCAAAAAAAATATTCGGCTTTTTAAAATAAGTAAAATTTTTTTTTTTTTAAATTGGAAACGTTTTGGAAATTTTTTTTTTTACTACAATAGGTAACTAATTAACTATACATCCAATAAGACTCAACTTAGTGCTAGTTTCATCCCGATCCCAAGACATCGTTTTTAAAAGTTCGTTCACCACAAATGAAATCCCCTATATATATGTTCATTTTTTTTTTTTTTTTTTTTCTTTTTGCAAACAAAAGGATATGACAAAATATATTGTTAAAATGACTTGACAATTGCTATACAATCTAGCTTTCCTAAAGAAATGCAAACAAACAAAATTAATATTGACATTTAAGTACGTGTTAGTGGCAGTCTTTTGTATTTCTAATTTATGAGTAAATGGTGGCGGTTAATATATTTTCCCACAAAAAAAAATTTTTTTTTACAAAAAACTTTGGTTTCAACACAAATACAATTAGTAAGAAAAAAATAGGAACTTTTTCATTAAAACGACATATTTTGTGTAAAAATAAATCCAAAAGTCCACCACTTGTGTGTAATAAGTTCTAATGAATGTTAAATTTTTTAACATTAATTACAGGCAGTTTGTAAACAACAAATAGTCCTTAATAATTATTTTTTTTTTTTGTTTTGTTTGCTAGTTTTCTAATATCCAGGGCAAGTTTTTAATGGCATAAAAGAAGTTAAAAATTCAAGACTAAATGGCACGAAAATATTTTAAAATTGGCATGGAATACACATAAATAGCATACCTATTTTAAGTTAGGGGTGCCGATTCCGAAATCAGGGGATTTTTTCCCAGATTTTAAATTTTTTTAATTTGCCTATTTTATTCTATTTTTGTATATGTGACACTCTGTTAAACAACGAAAATAACACATAACCTGCGGTATTCATAAGAAAAATGCAGACACTGAATATCCACTGAGTTAGGATTTTTTTTATTCATAACACTCTTTATTAAACGAAGCACGAGCTCAGCTCATCTTATAAATAATAGCTGTCATTTTGACAACAGCTGTTAAAACTAAGAACTTTATTTTATTTACTGTAAAGTCTTTTTTTATCCAGATTTTATTTAAATTATTATTTTTTCCATTTATTCCATATATTTTTACTTTTTTCAATGTTGTATAATGCGTATTAAGCTCGTAAATTATATTTATTTTTACATAACAGGGTTGTTAAAATTTCTGTTCGACAGTGCTTATAAATAGACTAACGAGCAACCAGTGAATAAGCCTAAAAAACATTCTAATTGTGGACGACTCAAATTCGGTTATGACGCATTTCAGACGGTTGGCACAACTCAACACTAGCTTTGACAACAAAGTACAGTTATTTCAACTGAATTTTAGTTGTAACACCCAAAATATTCAGAAATATTATGTAAATATCGTTGTACACACTTTTCAATTCGGTTGGCACTTTATTCCTCTGTGTGGTGGAATCATTTTTGTAACCTTCCGATATAACTTAATTAAAATACTTTTGAATTAAAAAATTATTATTCAAGTTCGAGGCCATACTCTATATTTCTTTATTAGGATATTGTCCTAACAAATAATCTCTAGAGTTTTTGTTTTCAAATTTACTAATTGATCACTTTCAGGAATCTGTTGACAGATCTATTTCAGGAATTTTATAGGTTCCCATCATCAGAACACGTTTTGAAAGAAGTGACATTTCCATGCAAAACATCAAACATTCATATAACGTAGTTATTCCACTAAATGAGAACTAATATATGAGCTCGAAGTTAAAGATTATCACTTTGGTAGATATATATACAAGCTTTTTGTTTTTATTCACCTTTGTATTTTCACACTTGTTTTGTTTTGTTTAAAAACAAGATGTAAAGGGGGAGTAAACAAGACCCTTCTTTGTCTTTTTTACAAGTTTGATTATAATTTTTATATTTCTGATTTGACTATCCTTTTTTGTATTTTTAAATAATCCAAAAATGTAAAAAATTTATTTCTTCAAATAATTATTTGGCTAGTCTGAACAACGACGTTTCACAAATTGTTATCCACGCTTGTAGTGAAGATGTTAAATTAGTTTAAGGTTTTTAACCGCTTAATTATACTTATCAATTAAAAAACACTTGGTCAATAATGCGTTAATAGCTTTTGTTTGTTTTTCATACTGTAAGATGTGGATAGTAAAATTGTGTAATGAATTATTTTATCTGAATATTTTATATGAACTAAAAAATATAAAAAATTAGTCAAACAATACCGGATCGTGAGATATATCAGGATCCCGGGACTTTTAGCAGGTTTCAAAATTTCGAATTCAGATATTTAGAAAAATCCATATTTCAAATAAATCAAAAAACACCAGTCAATTTAAGGTTCTCTTATTAAATATTTCTGGTAAAAAACATCAATTTGTGTTTCGTTGAAATTTCGTATGATTTTAAAAGTTAAACAAGTTAATATTATATAGCTTTTTTAACGAAAAGTCTAGTAAATTTGCAAAAATGACGTTTCATGACAAGGATCTAAGAAATGGAAAAATTTAGAAAAAAACTTGCTCTACTAATATCCAAAAGTCCTTCCTTGTTATTATTATTTATTAGTGTTTGTGTATGTGTGGTCGAGTGTGGTTAGTAGTAGAAGTGGCAGTAATACCTTTCATAAACGTCGTTCAGAATCTATGTAGTTGAATTTATATTATAACAACTCTAACACTCTAAACATGCCAAAAACATTTTATATCATAAACTAACTTTCAGAACATTTATCATTTATGTACTCATAAACTAGGGTTAAATTTATATGTAATGTAACTCATTAAAAGATCAGGAGCAGCAACAAGTTATATCTCAAATCACTGATTTAAAGAAATGAACGACTGCCTCCCTGGAGTCATAAACAGGCAGTCTCGCTCGCGTATTCAGGGAAGGCAAACGTTAACTTGACTACAAATTAAACTTAACTGAATTAAGCCTTTTTATAAAAATTAAATGCATTAATAAAAATCAAATAATAAAAAAAATAGCACTTCTTTTAATATCCATATCTCATTTGAAATAGATCGATTTATTAATATTATCTAAGTTCATATCAAAATTGGAGTATGCAGTAATATCCAATTAGATCCCTAAAATATATTACAGGATTCAATTAGATCTAAACTGATCTCAAAATTGGGGGATTCAGTTATATCTAATTAAGATCCTGATATATACCAATATATCAAAAGGGATTAATTTTAATATAATTGGATTTAATTAGATCCAAAAAGAGAAGTAATGTTTGGTGGATTGAACTAGATATTCTGAGAATTAACCTGAAAGCTATAAAATATTAAACTTTAAAAAAAACTAAAAAAAAATAAAAAAAATTTACGAAAAATTTTAAAAAGAAATCTAAGAGATACTTATTTCGCCCAAAAGTAATGCTTCCAAGTGGGAATTCGTCAAATAAACATCTTGGCATATGTAAGCACCAGAAAATACAATCAGCACAGTGTTGGCAAAGCGTCGGTGACGACCGGTTATGCGTTGGCAGAACGTGAGCTTAACAAGACGGATTCTCGCACTTTCGACCTAAGCGCCTACATCATTCTAATCCACCACCACAGGTATATACATTAGGGCGGATTGGTTTAAAAATCGCTCAACGTTCTATTCTACGGATCAAAATAAGAAACTTTGCCGAAGGAACCTTACCTCTAAAACGAATTCTGATGTCCCAACTTTTGAGGGTCAAATTTTGAAAAAGCCTACTTTGATATTTCAGAAAGTAGGAGGAATCTCTCCAAGATTATTGGAGCCACTTCTTCTCCGGGAGACGCGCTAGCAGATTAATGCATAAATCAGCATTCTAGGTGACCGTTAAGGGGTTGAAATTTAAGTTGAAAGAGGGCCTTTTTAGCCGTGTGTTTATAGCAAAATGTACAAATCTCGGGATAGAGATATATCAGAAAGTGGGAGGAGTCTTTCCAAGAATAGGGTCTCTATTTCTTCTCAGGAAGACGCTTTAGCAGATGAATGTATAAATTATATTCGATTGGGTTGGATTCGATTGGGGCACTCTAAATGGGTCAAAGTGGAATTTTCCAAAATTTGACCCTATGGGTCAAAAGTCGGGACATCAGAATTCGTTTTAGAGGTATGGTTCCTTCGGCAAAGTTTCTTATTTTGATCCCTAGAATACCATTTTTCTTGAACGTTGAGCGATTTTTTTTGCCTCCATACAAATCGACCCGGCCTAATATACATATATATCACCCACAGGTATATATGATCAGCTATATATATCAATCAACTTACTGAAAAACCCAATGATAATTAATTACCCGAACAATGTGAGTTATTTTTGGCTTTTTCTTACAAGTTTTGGCTAATAGCTTTACATCGTAAAACTTTTTAATTGGTAGGGTTGCCAGTCAAACGAATTGAGAATCTGGCATGTGTACTAATATTTAAACACAACATGTTCTGTACACTAATATTTTAACGCAACATATTCTAGTTTATTGTTTTTCCCATTAGATTTTTACATTTCGTTGTAGTTGTATGTTTGGTTTGAGAATCTTGTGGATGGTGGTTTTAAAATGAGGCCTCGTTGCTTAGGTCGAAAGTTCGTCAGTTTTTTCATCTTTCTCTTACATTTATTAACAATTAGTGCTTTCATCCTCAAGATCCTCAAGATTTTTTTCATCTTTCTCTTACATTTATTAATAATTAGCGTTTTCAATTTATAATAGTAAGATTTCAATTATGATTTCACACCTGACAATTCAAAATGATATGCAATTTTACAAGAACAACAATGCATACAAAATTTATTATTTTGTTAAAAAGGTGTTAAGTTTTCTTCGATCTTCTTTTATTTTATTCTTTTTAGTTTAAAAGAGCTTAAGATCATTTATTTATTAATTATTTATTTCCAATATTTCGTCTCCACATTGGGTGACTTATTCAGGGAACAAATATTACAATTTGAAAAACTGTTGAGACGAAATATTGGAAATAAATAATTAATAAATAAATGATCTTAAGCTCGCTTAAACTAAAAAGAATAAATTTTGTTAAAAATTTATCAAAATTTGAATGTTTTCATCAAAGTTTTGCATAATTTTTGGTAAAATATCACTTTGATTTGATTAGTCGATAATTACCTTTACTTTAAAAAATTATTAACCGTTAGTGTACTGGGGACACAAAAGACGCATAAAACGCTAATTATATTATTACTACAAGACTATAAAGCTTTTAAATAAGTATAAAGCTTTTAAATGTTCACTTGTTACAAATAATTATTTTATGCAACTTGATCCATATAGGGTTAATGTTTACACTTTTGGCCAAAGAGTACCACCTAAGAAATTTACAGAATAGAATGACTTCTTTCTGATTTTTATAAAATTTTTATATTTGACGAATTTTGACATCGATTTGTAAGAGCATACACATAGAGAATAAATTGGTTGAAATTCCATTGCAAGCAACAAATTTTAATCATTATTCAATAATTTTAACTGTAAGTACTTAAAATTCATCATCAGAATAATTAAACTATATTGGTAACAGAAAATATATAAAATTAACCAAAACACAGTCACATCATTCAAACTATTGTTTTTCCTTACAATATTGAAAAAATATTATCTTCTACATTGTCTTTAATACCAACAACCAACCACTTTTTGGAGATTTTGTCCCTTGAATAAAATATATGCTATTAAAATCGATTATTAGTATCGCCTGCAAAAAAACCATCACTCTATCTAAAATATAAGTTTTGGTTACCAATTTTAAAATAGTATAAAGTATTTTAATAGTTTTGGTAACTCTAATAAAATATTAAGACTAGCAATGCAATTTCTATTGTACATACAAATCTATTTTTAGACATTAATATTTAAACTTGAAAGAAAAAAAATATTCAAGGTAGAAATTTGAAATAGAAATTCAAATTGAGTTTAGCCTAGAGGTAAAGTAATTGCCTGACAAGCAGAAGGTCGCCGGTTTAAGCCTAGTTCGCGGAGAAGATTTTTTTTATTAATAAAATAATTTTAAAATAATATAAATTTTTTTTATAGTTTTGGTAACTCTAATAAAATATTGATATTAGCAACCGAATTTCTTTGTACATACAAATCTATTTTAAGACAAATATTTTAGTTTGAAGCTAGAAAATATTCAAGGTTGAAATTAAAAAAAAAAAAACATTTAAATAGGGTTTAGGCTAGAGGTAAAAAAGAACTAGCCCGACAAACGGAAGATCGCCGGTTCGATTCCAGTTCTAGGTATATAATTTTTTTTATTAATAAAATAAATTTAAATAAAATAGAATAAAATAAAAATAAATAGAATAAATAATAAAAATAAATAAAATAGAAAATAAAATAGAATATTATATTATAGTCCATAAACATAAAATATTCAATTGTTACAATAAAATTTCGAAATTTGTATATAAATGTCGGTTGTTACAATATTATTAAAATTTAATAATAGTTTTAGTACGTGGAACCACAAAAATTCGGTTGGCAAAAAATTGGGTTGGAACTAGAAAACTGTTTTCTGTGTGTAAAAAACTGCTTATACACTCACAAGAACTTTTCCATAAAAAATCAACAGTTATTTAAAAGTTTAATCGGTAAAGTTGTTTTAACAGAATTTACAGTTAAATTACAAAAGATATATATGTTTAACGTACTGTCTGTTATTCAACAAAAAAAAAATAAACAAAAAAACGAACTTTCCGTAATAGTTAAAATATTCAATTAAAATTTTCTATTCAAAACAAAAACTTTTTATATTATATTAAGTATAGAAATAAACGAAAACAATCTATTGTTTTTATGGATTTTGTCAATTAAAATTCAACAGTTGAAAATAAACTAAAAAATACAGTTGTTTTAAACGAAAAGTAAGTAGTCCTGTTTTTAACTGATTTTCAGTTAATTCAGTGTGTATATTCAGTAGTCTTTACGAAAAAAATATTGTGAGTGTAAGCCTAATTTTACATGTAGAATCGGTTCGTGAAGTCAGATTTTAAATATATTTAGCGGTTTTTGTTCTACAAAAGAAGGTACCCAAAATTCGCGATTTTAGCCGCCGAGAGGGAATTGAAGGAGTTGGAATAATTTTCCAAAATAATAACGCCATTATTTTTATTGGCACAAAAACCTTCTAAAAAGTTTTGATATCACAAAATCAAAAACAAAAAAAAACACTCTACTATATTTTAGAGCGACTCAAGTTGTATGGAAGCGAAATTCGTGTAACGTGTACCAGCCCCCCCCCCCCCCCCCACAAAATGAACATTGCTATTTTTTATGATAACATCTAAAATATTTCGGCTCTAGCTTTGACCTCTTGTGAGCTGGACAATTTTGAAAAAGGGTCCATTTTTGCATGTTTTGTTAATTTAAGAATCAATTTGTCCAAGGATGATCATCCATGTCCTTTTTTTAAGGATATTCTGTAAAAAAAACGGTTTTTGAATTTTTTGTTCGGGGTTGTTTGTAATAAAAATGCCAAATTAACATATTTTAATCTTTTGTCGATTTAATTAAATACGGGTCTCAGCTTTTTTGAAATTCGTGCTAGTTCGCGTTTTGACAAAAATGCAATGGGGTGGTAACTCTTCGTTTTAAATAGGGCAATATGGGTATCAAATTTTATCTTTTGCCAAGTACATCATCTTTGTATGTAAATAATTTAGATGTTTGCAAATTAGATGCATTTTACACGGTGCTCTGGAATATATATAAATGCAATTTTGTGGTAACTCTAATATGATAGCGGATTTAGTTTCTAGATCATGTATGGATGAAAATAGGACTAAAGAAAGAAAAAAAAAATGATCCACGACTTTTCGGCGGCATATTTTTTTCGCAAATTAAAAAACGAATATGCCGCCAAAAAGTCGTGGATCATTTTTTTTTTTCTTTCTTTAGTCCAATTTTCAAGAAGTTTGTTGTTATATTCTCAATAAATTTATAAATAAGTACCCTGCTAATATCTCTACTTTAGCTCATAAAATTTCTACTTCATGTACTTCCAGGTAATATCTACTATATATAAAACCACAAACTAATTGAATGTTAGACAATATCCCAAAAAAAAGTATAAAATGATGAACAAATAATAGTGCTATAACAACTTATATTTGTGGGAAGTCATATTAATGGAATTTTACCACAAAACGACAAAACTTAAAAAACAAGGATATTCATTTTTGGGATAATTAAGAATATTAGAGAGAAAAAATCGTATTTGTGGTTTATTTAAATGTTTAATGAATATGAAAATATACATGCCAAAAATAATAAATGTTCGTAAATAACAACAAAATTCCAAAAATAGGATGTAAATATTAACGTGATTATATTAAAAATTTGAGCACATCTTGTGGATAGTCCAAACTTAAGTTAGTCCAACTCAAATAACAAATCAATATTTGTTATTTTTTAAATTTCTTTTTCTGTTACAATTTTTGTTTAAATTTCTAAAAAAGAAGAAAAATGGTTTTCTATGTTGTCCTATATTTATGTTAATAATTCACTTACAATTACCATTTTTAGATTTCCTTTTCTTTTATGTTTTTCCATTACCATTGTAACATTTTCATTTCCACAAATGTCATTAACATTAAGAACAATAACAGCAAAGCGTAACAATTTCCATTGACTATCACACAACAAACAACATCTGCTGCCAGACATTCATTTTATATTCATTTTAAACTGATTGACAATAGAAAATAATAGAACGAGCACGAATATAGTTAACCCAACAAACATAAACTATAGATCTTTATTTATAGAAAGTTTTAATAAAAAAAGAAGGTCTTCTCAAGAAATAATATCCGATGTGGAGGACTTTATGTTGTTGCCCTACAGAAAAATTGTTCAATATATTTGTACCAATTTTAAGTCTGAAATTATTTAATTCTCTCTTTGTTATGCACCAAATCTGGGAAAGAAAATATTACATCAAGTACCAGGGACCGAAAATAACAGTTATCCCGAAAACTATAACTCAAAAACTCTCTATGTTAGAGTCAACGGAGACGTATACTATTATATACCAAACGATTTGTATTGAAGTGCTCTTTGAGAATCTATTGTGATCTTAAGGAAACGATCTCAACTCCACAGTTAAGACTTATTTTTCAACGAAAAAATAAAAGTCGGATGAAACTCTTAAGAAGAGAGTTTTATTTCGCCTTCATTAAATAAAACTGTTTTGAGGAGTTTTATTTTTTCCGTCTGAAATAAAACTCTCTTGAGGAGTTTTATTTTTCCCGTCAGAAAATAAAGCTCATTTGAGGAGTTTTATTTTGAAACTCATTTAAGGAGTTTTATTTTTACGTCTAAAATAAAACTCATGTTGTTTATTTTCTTCTTTTTAGATTGACTTTATTTGCTATAATTTATTTATTTAATTTAACGAACACAACTTTTTCCAAATTTTCCGCGGAAAGATTTGAACGCAGGTCGCTCAATACCAATTTAAGAGCAGAGAATGCTCTTTCCACGCTTACCTGGGTTGCAGGTACACACTTTATAGTTTTTGCCAATGTATACAAGTACGGATAGTGTATTCTTTTAGCCTCCCAGAATTCAAAAAGAGGTTTATCAATAGACAAGGGCCTTGCAGAAAAATTTTCGATTTCATAGAAAGCTTTTTTTTCATCCTCATTATCGCTTTCTTCGCTTTCTTGTTCCATATCAACATACATACATATATAAGAAATAAAACAACAACCATTTAATAATAGGAATCAAACAATAACAAATTAAAAACCCACATGTTTTCATATTAATGACGATTTTTTTCAATTGCAATGCAAGTGATTAGATAACACTGCCTTACAAATTGTTATGATCTGGCAAGCGGCAAGCTTTGAGTGTCAATTTACATAAAATGAGTTTTAATATCTGACGGAAAAAATAAAACTCCTCAAATGAGTTTTAAAATAAAACTCCTGAAATGAGTTTTAAAATAAAACTCCTGAAATGAGTTTTATTTTGGACGGAAAAAATAAAACTCCTCAAAAGAGTTTTATTTAATGAAGGCGAAATAAAACTCTCTTCTTAAGAGTTTCATCCGATCTTTTATTTTTACGTTGAAAAATAACTGTTTTGGATGTTTTTTTTTTTTAAGCCACAAAATAACTGTTATAAAGGAACTTTTTTGATATCAGTTATAACCGTCACGGTCCCTGTCAAGTACATATCTACCCATGTAGAATTCCCCAACCGTGCTTAAAAAAAAGAGTACTGGCAAGCCACTGATATTTTTGTTAAAACCACCGTGTTAAAAAAAAAACGAACAAAGGTAATATCAAAACTCTAAAAACATTATTTGGTTTGCCAGGACCGCTCCCAAAATGTATTGCACATATTGTTTTTACCAATATTACAACCAATTAGAAGCATTTTTTTTTTTAAATATTTCTTACTAGTTCATATATTTAAACAAGAAGTATAATAGCACGACAAAACTGTACACTCAAAAAAAAATAAGTTAGTAAAAAATTTAGTAAAACATCTTGTAAATCAGGTATATTATTTTTCAGCAAAATTTTTTGCTAAACTTATGTTTTAAACTTAAATTTTAGTTATACATATTCAGCACTTAACTGTTTTGAACTAATGTTTAACTTATATTTTACTAATGTTTTACTAATTTATTTTGCTAAAAAATTGTGTTGATTAGCACATCAATAGTGTGAACGACAACCAGACTGAAAGATATACTCAGAATGAATTAGATGTCGCGGTATGTCACGATGTAGTAGTGACGAGGAAAATTATACTAAAAAGTACAACTCTAGTAAGACATAATATAAAAAAATCAACCATGGAAGATTTTTGTATCTGTTTTTCATACATAAAAAAGAATTGTGGATTTAAACAATTTAAATTTTGAGTCGTCACCGGCTTGTGAAAGTAATTGTCTATTAATTAAATAAAAGACAAAATAAAATATTTAAATTTAATAAAGATTAAATGTGTTTTTGTAAAACAAATGTTTTTATATATTAATAATCTTGTGTGGTCGAATTGCAAACAAATATGCAATAAGTAGACAGACTAAAGCGAAAGACAAAAGCATACATCTTAGGTAGATTTTTCTGTTTCCTGTTTCTTACTGCAAAAAAGGGGGGATTTTTCTTTTCGTTTCTATAATTCTCTGCGGCATTTGCGTTCCTTTAAAAGATAGCATCATTTAGACAATAATTGATTTAAGTATTTCAAAGATAATTTCGTTTATATTATATTTAATTATTTCTATTGTTTTTAGATACTACATTAATTCATATCGTCAATTTGGGAGTATGAACCTTTTTATATTTTGTAACGTATTGTAAATTATTTTAAAAAGAATCGCACAAATATGTTTTATGATTTTCAGCAAATAAATTAACTAAAGTATTACTTTTCTACAAATTTTTTGAGTTTTCTTCAGTCTACTAATATTCAGCAAAAATTTTATTAATTTTTAGTAAGAGTTCTTTAATTTCTAATCTACTAAGTGTTAGCAAAACTTTTGCTGAATCTACTAATTTTGTTGCTAAAAACCAGCTCGCTGATTTTCAGCAAAGATTTTGCTGACATTAGCAATTTTTTTGCAAGCACCCTCCTGACTAACATTTTGCTGACTCATTTTAAAAGCACCACATTTTTTGAATTACCATCGTTATGCCAACGGTGGCAAGTTCGTTCAAACCAACGGTTGGCCACTGTTATCAATCAGGTAACAGGACAATACTATCCAGATTGTTAATGCAACGTTCTACCAACGCATAAACGACCGTAGCCGACGCTTTGTCAACACTGTGCCGATTGTATTTTTCTGCCTGCGTATTTGTGTATATAAATTGGGTGGTACTGGCAAAACACATGCTTTACAAGCAAAATATTGTTTTCCTAATACAATATTAGCTGTGCCTTTGGCAATTTTAGCACGGTGGGTTTTACAAAAATATCAGTGGTTTGCCAGTACCATTTTTTTAGTACGGTTGACAATTTCTACCTGTGAGACGTGCAGTTATCAAAATTTCGCGGATTTGTGTAAAAATGTTGCCGATTTTTAAATTTGGTTTCTGTGTCAAATTTAATTATATGAGGCGAAAATCGCGGTTGTGTAAAAAAATTTATATTTTAAGCTTTAAATGGAAACTTTAGAGGTATATGCGATTATTTGTAAAGAAAAGTTTGCCAAAAATATGGGTGTTAGTTCTGAATTATAGAATAAGTAATTGGAACAATCATGTTTACATAGGAGAGAACAAAAACTATTTCCAAAGTTTTTGCAAATTATAAAACTTTTATTACAATAACAATGAGTTCAGATAATGATAATTTTGAATATTTTTATTTCATTTATCCGAAATAGCCACGATATTAAAGTGAAATTACTAAATAAACTCAATTTCACCAATCTTAAAACTCAGTTAGTTAAATATGCTTATAAACGTCTGCTCTGAAAATCTTAATTCAGATTTCAAATACATTTTAGTTTAAAACATATTTAAGCCTAAAAACTGTATTCATAAACGAATATTAGCTTAAAATACCTATTTAAAACCTTGAGTAAAAGTTAATATTCGTTTGTTATCCAATAGCGAAAACCGAATGGAACGGTTGCCAACCCTGTATATTTCATGTTTTTGTGTGCAACACTGGCTTTATGTTTGTCTATTGTGTTAAGCCTATATGAACATGCATTTTTGTAGTAGATATGGTAGGGGTTTTCTATCAGAAACTTTAAATTTTTTGACATTCCGTTTTGTTTTTTTTAGAACATTTTATAGAAAAACCGTGGTAAAGCAGGTGTCATACAGGCTTTATCCACAAAAACAAAATTTAACTTATACATACTGATAAATTTACCCTATTTATGGTAGGTAACTATTTACCTACTATAATGTCAGTAAAATAACTCTATGTGTGTAAATTTAAATTCATACACACATTGTGTGTAATATTACATAAAAGTACGTACAAAATTTTTGGATATTTTGCTTCATTATATTTACTATTGATGTGTGTAAGAAAACACTTGTAAATAGTAAATGTAAGCACAAAATGAAAGTGCTTTAGAATACAAATAATATGCGTATAATAGCATGAAAAATGCTCATTATTAAGCAGCCTAAAAGTTTTTTATTTTGTGCTTAAATCAGCTAAACATGAACATGTTTTATCTCGTTTTTATTAGAATTAAACGAAATTAATTAATAAATACTTAAGTATACAATAACAGTAATTTACTTATACAAATTTTTGTATAAAAGTATGACAGAAATTAAGTAAGTAACAATAAAATTAATAGCGCATACAATGAAATTCTTAATATGGGAATGCATTTATAGGAGTTTATAAATATTAAGGAATTTAACACACAGTGTTTGCAAGCAAATACATTTTCACTGCAATTAACTCTGTTAGTCAGACACTTTAGATACATTGTTCAGAGTACTCGTGTTTTTTGTCTGCTGGGATTCTACCGAGAAGGTCATCTGTAATACCACTTTAACGAAGCTTTTTTTAGATTATTTATACACTTCAAGAGTATTTTTAGTTTACATCCTGCACCTGCGATATAAGGACATATCACAGCACACGTCACGTCACGTAACCACTTTATTTTGATAGGGACGTATCACGGGACAGGGTTTTATATGAAAGGGACCGGTCACTTTAACATGGCCCTTTCCTAGGTGGGGCTGAATTGCCCTCAGTGACTGGTCACTGGATCAGTGTAAAAGAACATGGCACAGGACTGACGCAAAAGAACATATCCTGGAACAATCACAAAAGAACATTTCGCAGAACAAACGCAAAACAACACATCACTTAACTAACGCAAAATAACATGTCACTGAACTAACTCAAAAGAACATGTCACAGAACAAACTCCATTTAAATATTAATTCTTCATTACAAAAACTTTTTATTTTTTAATACAATTAGCCTTCAGAATATAATTTTACTTAATTAGTCTGACAAATATTTTTTTCCAAAAAAATAGCGTTGTTTTTTATAAAAGTTTTTAATTAGTAATAAATATTTGAATTCCTTTAAATAAGATTTTTATAAATTCTAATTTCTGCACCAATTGAAAGAAAAAAACTATTGTATGTGTGAACTTGTTCACATAAGTATAAATAAATCCGCTAACTAAATGAGAATTATATGCCCAGTATAAATTCAATGTTTTTAAACTGTGGGTATGACAATGACACTTTATCTAATTGTTTTTTGCTTTTTGAGAAGGTATACAATACTGATCACTTATTAATCAAATGTATTATTAATTAATTGAAAAATAATTCAATTAAAGAGCTATCAATTTATAATTGATTAAGAAATTATCGTTGTTGGCGGAATTTCAGCAAATAAAGTTATTGAAGCGGTGGTTTTTGTGATTGAAATGGTGTGTATATGGGTAGTGAAAGGTTTAAATGTTTAATTGCTTATCACCGAATATCCTTCTGTTGCAAAACAAGTGAAACTGTTTGAATTTTAAAAAACTTCATTTATAATTAAATGTTAGCAAATAGTTTTTGTCATACTGCGAAACCCCAACATTTCAAACTTCCGGTATTTATATTACCATCAAAGTACGTTTAATCTAATCGAGCTCATGATTACTTACTGTACTGTGGATGTGTGTGTATAGAATGGGATGTGTATGAGAAAAAAATATTAAAATATTTTCAGTTCTTTATTTTTTATTTTAATTAAAATTGCAAAACATCTAGTTCTGCAAGCATCTAGTTATTTATAGTCCCAGCAAAAAAAATAATTAAGCGTGTAAGTAGCGCACAAAGGCATTCACTAGTTACCAACCTATTTACTCGCTTAATTACTTTTGTTCGCGATGTCCCAAACTTGATGAATGGTCATTACCTTTTCGCCTATAAAAAAAGTTGAGTATAATGAGTTCTATGATTGGTTACTCATAGTGGATCCAAGAATACCTCCACTCTGAAATTTTTCGTAACTTTAGGGAAGGAACCAGTCTTAAACATATATTTTTTCAGATTTTTAGAAATATCGTTTTTAAAGATATAGTGTCTCGCATTATAGGTCAAAAGATGTGACCTTTGACCTTTTCAAAACAAAAATCATGTTGTATATCAAATTAAAAGTAATTTAATAACCTTTCAAATTCGACCTTGATGAGTTGCCTACATATAACACTTTTTAAGAAAATTACAATTAAGTAAGTACAACTTTGTAAATTTTGATATTTTTTTACGAATTTCAAGACCACATATTACCGGATTCAGAAGCGCCAGTGCATTCAAACTTTGCATTTATTTTAGTTCTGTAATAATCTGTCTTCCTACGAAAAATCATAAAATTTGGAGAAGGTAGTGAACACCCATTGGTTGATTTGACATGGAATTACCCATTTACATTTTACATTTCAAAATCGTTCACTTGTGAAATTTTTCTATATTATTAATAATGTTAGACATACGCTCACACTTGTGGACTTAAAAGCTTATTTGGAAAATTTTCAATTTGTCAATACCAGACATGGGACATAATTCAATATCGGGCCTATTACTTTTTTATGTTCAATTACATGTAATTGGGTGTAATTGAGTAATTGCCCTGTAATTAAATACCCAGATGTTGTTCCTAATCCCCATGTTTGGTATTAAACATTAAACAAATTTTCCAAGGAAGCGATTAAGCTCACAGGTATGAGTGTAGGTCTGATATTATTAATGATATAGAAAAATTTCACAAGTGAACGATTTTGAAATGTAATTGACGTTGCCCAAGTCTGGTTCACACACACAAAGTTCTAGTGACGTGACCATACCAGTGACTGGTCCATTTCCCGCAGGGT